>BPTQ01000006.1:213508520-213840468 GCA_019973895.1 Chrysanthemum seticuspe
GTAAAGCAACATGTGCAAGCCCCTTGGCTTCCTCGTGTGCAAAGACTTAACCAATGAATTGACGATCCTTAACTGTCTGCAACTCGAAAAGACTTGTCCTGGACGGGTAATAATTTCAAGCTAGTTCACTAGTGATGTAAACGTGTCTCGCAAAGGACTTGTCTGAGTAGAAAGTACCATTCGAGAAACTTTTGATAGACATGACCTCTGACGGGTTTGGCAACCTTCCAAGGTTTGTCTACACCTTCAAGGTAGTTATTAGAGCTAGTTGTCACCTAAAAACTGACAATGTATCTCTTTAACTATTCAACGTAACCGTGTCTCGCGGGAGATTGTCTATCGTTAGTGGATCAATTCAAAAAGTGCGCGCTCTTTCCTCACTGTGCAGTTAACCATTAAAACTATTAAGCACATGTGAAGGGGGAGTATTTATGCAAAAACTTATCTCTCACTGTGGTTCAAACATTTTTTTTTTCATCTACAAACCCTTTGAGAGATATTTTTTACTTACAGTGGTTTAAATGGCAAACATAGGTTAGTCATGGAGTTATAAGGTGACTAAGGTTAGGAATAACCGTCCTATGATCCGCCAGAGCCGGAGGGATCTACCCAAGGACACTACCATTAGTTAGTGTTAGAAGTCCTTAGGAATGATTGTAAAAAAGGAGAAAATGAGAATCGGAGAAAGAAGGAGTTGAAGAATCAAAAAGAAATGCAAAGTAAAGGGTGAAAAGAAATAGCCCTCCAGATTATTCAACTTAGGGCAGACACCGGGTTCAATTCATATGCTACTGGTTGTCACTCAGTGACACCGGTATTGAAGATTAAAAGTCGTCATGGACCCAGTGACGCATGCACTAAACCTTCTTAGCCACTCAAGTTTCTCTCCAAAGAAGCTTGTTTCATTCTCACAGGGAACCCTACATAAACTATTGGCTTTCTCTTAGAGATCGCTAGTATTGAAGAAGGAGACCCTCTCCCTAGTCTCTGCTCAGGAAAACCAAAACGCACTGTTGAGTCTAGAGCCACGAGATTCATCAAAAGATCTCTTAGGAACACTTGACATTTAATCACTTGTTGATCAACAAATAAGATCTTCAGTGATTCAGTGGTTCATATCGAGTCCTTCACAGATCTTAGCAATCTGTCGAGAACATTTATGAGAGGTTCACATCTGTGATCCTCAGTGATTGAATGGAAACTCCTGCCAGGGTCAACATCAAACAGCCCTGACAGCAGGTCGCTTCGGTAACTCCCCGTGGATTACGCGGAGTGTGTCTCAAACGGTCTACAGTCGTGAGGTGATGCTTCGGTGTACCTCAGCGACTCATCTGAACTATAGATGTACTTCGGTACGTCGCGTTATCTCACTTGTGGGACTCCAGTTCAGGAACGGCCTTTGTAAGAATTAGAGTTGTGTTTTCACACTATGCTGTTAACACCCTCGAAGTTCAAACTTGTAAGTGCCGGAAACCGTTTATCACTAACCGTTTGAAATGTTTTCTTCTTATGGAAGCTCCGGAGCGGGATGATCGTGCTGATTCTTCTCATGCTCACGCCAACTTCATTACTAATGGAAGTTCTATTCAAAAGCAACACAACAGTCAGAATGATTCTTCTTCAATCAAAGAATCTACAAAGTCAAAAACTTGCAGAACTTCATCAGTATTGATTTCCACCGTCAAAGAGCGTGTGAGCATGTTGAAGAATGACGTGGAGACACTGGAGCAGCGAAGCAGACCTGAGGCAGACTGATGCTGACAACAACATACTATCACTTTCACCACAAAGAACAATAAATCAAAGAACAAAGTTAATGATGACGTCAAAGCAAAACTGCACAAAGATAACTATCTCTCTACACTGGGGAGATTGTTCGAACCAAGGCAATTCTTCTCACAAGAAAGGAGAATGTCAGAAGACGTCACAGCTACTATTACATCAACGCCTTCACCGTTATTCATATATATACTTGAGGGGGAGATTGTTGGAATCACTCCTAAACAGTATTTCAAGTATTTATATTTCATATGTAATAGGTAGCTTTATTCTGGCCTTTATGTTTGTTTAAGGTCCAGCTTATGTAGAAGGCCCATAAGCTGAGGCCCAAGCCCAATAAGGAATAGGGAAGGAGAGGGAGTGTTGCCCTAGCTCCTTGCCTATATAAACTATTGTAAACCCTCATTTGAGGGTTGGTTGTTCAAGTTTTCTATTCATTCACTCACCTACGCATAACCGTGTCTTATATTGTTTGTGTGTGTGTTTGATACTTGTTCAATCGCCTTATCTCTTTCTATATAAGCTTGTGTTGTAAAACTAGTGACCTTACAACATTGCTTAAGTTACCGCATGCCAATTAAAAGTCCCCATTACCTGAACATGAACCGTTAATCTTTGAAGCGAGGGTGAGTGGATAGATCTATCGAGGGTGACGCCTCCATCCGGGTTGGTGAATCCCAACTAGTCATACGGATGCATCTCATTTAATAACATTATTGAGTTGTCTGGAAAACACTCTGTAGGGGGGCATACATTATGAACAGTCTAGTTTCGGTGTCATGGACTTAAAGCAACTGTAACATTTTTATGTGACATGATTGTCATACCTGTAACATTTTTATGTGACATGATTGTCATACCTGTAACATTCTTATGTGACATGATTGTCATACCAGATCTATACTTGCGTAGTCGTATAAAACATTTACCAAACCTATGATCTCTCACCAACATTATTGTTGACCGTTTTAGCAATGTATTTTCAGGTAACTAAGGCATACTCATCATGGCATGGTTAAGGAACCCCTTTTGAGTCGCGGCGTCGACTTACATCATTGTACATTATGGCACTTTCTTTCAAAACCATCGTTTGGACTTGTAATATATTTATATTTCCGCAAACTTTATAAACTTTTGGGACCTATACTTTGTAAACTCTGATTGTTTTATTAAATCAAACGATGTTCTTTTCAAACGACACTTTAGGTCGTTCAATATAACTGTGATTGTGATGCTATGACAGTCAATCCCCAGGAATTCCATTCCGCTGCAAAACAGGTAATTTGGGGGTGTGACACCTAATGTTACAAAAAGGGTTAACACTGTTCATTCACAATCTCTGATTATTGGTGATCCTACTTCATCTGTTCAAACTAGAAGTAAGGTGAAGCAGACAAAGTTTGGAGAAACTGCATTTCTTAGCGACATGCAGGATCAACATAGGAACAATCACATAGACTATCAACATTGTCTATTTGCTTGTTTCCTCTCTCAAGTTGAACCTACCAGTGTTGCACAGGCTTTAGCAGATGAAGATTGGGTAGCTACTATGCAAGAAGAGATGCAATAGTTTTTGAATCAAAATGTTTGGGAGCTTGTTCAGTTGCCTGCTGGGAAGTATGCAATTGGAACAAAATGGATTCTGAAGTGTAAAAGAGATGCAAGGGGGATTGTGCTGAGGAATAAGGCTAGGTTGGTTGCTCAAGGTCACAGGCAAGAAGAGGGCATTGATTATGATGAAGTTTTTGCTCCAGTAGCAAGAGTTGAAGCAATCAGACTCTTCTTGACTTTTGCCTCTTACATGGGCTTCCTGGTTTATCAGATGGATGTTAAAAGTGCCTTCCTATATGGTGAAATTGAAGAAGAAGTATATGTGACTCAGCCCAAAGGCTTTGTGGACCCTCATAATCCGGATATGGTTTACAAAGTGGTTAAAGCACTCTATGGACTTCATCAAGCACCAAGAGCTTGGTATGCTAGGCTCTCCTCATTCCTGCTGAAACATGGTTACAGGAGAGGTGCTATTAATAAGACCCTCTTTATCAAGAAGAACTCCAGGGATATCATCCTTGTCCAAGTCTATGTGGATGACATTATTTTTGGCTCCACCAAAGAAACTTGGTGCAGGGAATTTGTGGAACTGGTGAAGAGTGAGTTTGAAATGAGTGCTATGGGTGAGCTTACCTTCTTCTTGGGTCTTCAGGTTAAGTAGCAGTCAGATGGTATTTTCATCAGTCAAGAGAAATATGTACATGACATCCTCAAGAAGTTTGATTTGGAAAATGTGAGGACTGCAACTACTCCTTATGAAGCCCCAAAGCCTAAGTCAAACACTGAACCAGATGCTGCTGTTAATGTACATATGTACAGATCTATGATTGGTTCCTTAATGTATTTGACAGCTTCAAGGCCAAATATCATGTTTGCAGTTAGTGCTTGTTCCAGGCATCAAGTCACTCCTTTGACTTCCCATTTGAATGCAGTCAAGAAGATCTTCAAGTATTTCCAAGGTCAACCTAAGTTGGGTCTTTAGTATCCTAGAGAGTCTCCATTTGAGTTGGAAGCTTATAGTGATAGTGACTATGCTGGTGCAAACTTTGATCGAAAATCTACTACTGGGGGTTGTCAGTTTCTGGGAAGGAGATTAATCTCCTGGCAATGCAAGAAGCAGACCATAGTGGCTACATCTTCTACTGAAGCAAAGTATGTTGCTGCTGCTAGTTGTTGTAGTCAGGTACTTTGGATACATAATCAGTTATTGGATTATGGGTTCAATTTAATGAACACTAAAATTATAGACAACCAAAGTATAATTTTTATTGTTAAAAATCCTGTTTTTCATCAGAGAACTAAACATATTGAAATCAGACACCATTTTATAAGGGATGCTAATGAAAAACATCTTATTCAAGTGGTTAAAATTCACACTAATGATAATGTAGCTGATTTGTTGACTAAAGCTTTTGATGGTCCAAGGTTTCAGTTTTTGGTTGTCCATATTGGCATGATCAACCCCTGATTATTGTGTTTGAGGGGAGGATTATGCCTAAGGGGAGGTTTTTGGATTAAGGGGAGGATTTCATGTTGTATATTTTGCATATATTTGTATATATTTGTTTTGTATATTCTGTGTACTACTAACCATTTTGCAGATCAAGTATCAAACACACAATCAGTTGCAAAGATTAAACAAGAAATTGGAAAGTCTTTTATTTATATAAATACTGCATTCTAGGATGCAGTACACTGTTACAAGACTTCCTATGACTTCTAAGAACCACATGACATGACACAAGCTTCACCAATCAAAAGACTCCTCCAGACATCAGCTTCCATCCACAAGGCCCCTACTCTGGCCTCCTCTTTGCCCACTCTGGCATCCTCTGATGCTCCTTTCCCCACCTACTGATGAAGTCCCACATTCTGGGAGCAGCAAGACCAACCACTTGAGCCCTTTTCTCAGGGTTTGAGGTGGAGGGTCCCGGTCTTGGGTTTGAAGGGATTGCAACTGGCACAGAAGAAGGTGGCACAACAGCAAGAGGAGCAACATTAATTGGTCTGGAAGATCCACCATGCTCATCATCAGTGTCAGAACTGGTGTGACTGTACTCATAGCCTGAAGGTAGGGTAGGCAGATCCTCTGAAGAAGTCCCAAGAGGTGCTGGTGAAGGTGGAGGGTCTCTGGACATGTATGTCACGCTGGAGTAACCACGAGGGAAGTAGGTTAACCATCCACCATTGGATGGCATATCCTCAGATGAGTCTGAAGATATCTCAATCGGATGGTTGAGAGAGTTATTCATGGTGGTTAGGTTGGTAATTGATTAGTGTGTTAGGGTTATTTGATGTGTATGTGATTTATGAGGCAAGGGGTTGGTTATATTGGCAAAGTCAAGGTGCAATCTTTGGTTGTTAGAATTTATGGAAGTAATGACTTGGTTGGTAATTGAATTAATAAGGGTTAAGACTGCAGACTTTTAATGCGCAGTTAAGTACATCTGGGTTTGACTTTTCTCCATTCGTGCTGGTTTCATGGGTGTTTTTGCTGATGAGGGATGGTTTCTGCTGGTAGAACCAGATTGATAATAGTGGTCAAACTTTCAGTTGTTTCTGCTGATTGACTAAATGGTTTATGCTGATTTGACATTTGATTGCTGCTGGTTGTGTATAATTGGGAATTAAATATGGGATTTAATTAAAGTCAAAATTGGTCAAAGATTCGTTGCGAGTGTTTTGCTGATTTAAAAGGTTATTTTAAGTAACTTACTTAAATAACCAATTATTGTTATCCCACGACCTAATTGCTCAATTCCCTCTCATTTTGAATCAACACCCATCTTCAACCTTCTTGAATCATTCAATGGCGTCACTGGCTTTCAAAGGAGATCACAATAAAGTTGCATTCTTGGAAAAAGCCAAAGGAAGTGATTTATATGATCGTATGATTGAGTTTTTTCTACGTTCCAAACTCAGGTATGCTCTAACCTTTTGTCCGTCTATTGTTTATGACTCTTTATTTAAGCAATTTTGGGCCACAGCTCATGAGCAATCTCCTGAGGGTTAACCCAATGAGATTGTGGCCACCATAGATGGACAGGAGTATGTTATTACTGAGTCACTCATAAGGACTCAGTTAAAATTAGATGATGAAGGAGGTGTCTTTGACAATAATAGAGAAGAAATTATCAATGGTTTGGCCAGTTTAGGTATCCGCTGATGGAAAGTTCATATGGTATAAAAACAACTTTTTCCCTAAATGGAGATTTATTGTTCATACCCTCCTTCAGTGTTTAAGTCCCAAGTCTGGGGGTTGGGATCAGTTCTCTAGCTCAATTGCTACAGCTATTATTTGTTTGGCTCAGGGGAGAGATGATAATTTTTCAAAATATATCTTTGAGGAAATGCTTAAAAACATAAAGGATACCAAACATAAATTCTTAATGTATCCCAGATTTCTTCAAATAATTTTAGGCATTGAAACCTCAGATCAATCCCCTAGAGTAATTGGAAAATTGACTGCTAAATTGTTTGCTACCATGAAAACCAATTTTGCTGGAGAACATAGACCCTTGTTACCTTCTATGTTGCCCTCTGGCAATGAAGGTGCTGGTGCAGCTGAAGCTGCTGGTGGCAATGAGCCATCTAATGTTGAGGCTGCTGGTGACTATATGTCATCCTTTCCCAATGCTGCTGGTGCCTCTGCATCAGTTGCAGCTGATATTGGGGCCTCCATTGCTCCTGATGCATCTGCATCAGTTGCCACTGATAGCCAGCAACCCCCATCCCCTACACTTATAGCCCCACCATCACCTAGGGTTGTTGCTCTTGAGGAGCCTTTTATTGCCTCTGAATCACAGGAACAAACTCCTGTTGAGACTGAGATCAATATTGAACAACCATTTATCCAACCTTTAAGTCCACCTTGTCATACTTTAGAGGATGACACCAATTTTGGTGGTGATTTTTATATGTCTCCTCCCAGGTCCAATGAAGCTCCTAACACCTCAGGAAAACCTGTTGGTGGAGCTGAGGATCCTGATAATCTAATGAAAATATCTAGACTACTTGACAGGTATACTCAGAAGGTTGATGACTTGGAGGCTCAGTTAAATGAGACAAGGAATGAGCTTCAGGAGACTAAGAAATCCTTGGTGGAGCTATTGTTAAACTGGTTGGAAAGGTATAAGAGTTGGAGAATAGGCTGAATAAGAGAAGGAGTAAGGTTTTTGTTTCTAAGTTAGAGGATGAGGAGGAAATTGATTTAGAAGCATTACATATCTTAGCCTCTGTTTCTTTGGATGATACTGCAACCAAGAAAGATAATGTGTCTGAGCCTGTTGTTTCTCCAGAGTTCAGGGTCTTTACAAGAAGAACAACACACAGGACAAGAACCAAGCCATCCTCTGGACTATCAGCATTTGAAAGGTTTAAGTCTGTTGCTGCTACTAGTCCTATGGATTCTTCTGATAGTCCCATTACTGTTGATAAGGAGAAGGTTCCCTCTGACACAGTGCCTGACCCTGCTATTACGGTTGGTACTGATAAGTCTGTTCATGCTGATACTTCTTCCAATGCTGCTGAGATACCAACATCTGTTCCTTCTGTGGATAAGGGCAAGGCTCCTATAGTTGAAGAGGAAATGGATCATGTTGCTTTCAAGGCTGAACAAGAAAGGCTTTTCAGACTTCATGAAATTGAAAAGGATGATAGGGAGGTGGCAAAAAAGGTTCAAGCTACATATGATGCAGAATTTCAAAGTCAAGCTCACATAGTTCCTGACATCACACCACAAAGAAAGCAAGAATTTGATGAGGCTGCTTTACATTTCACTGATGCCACATGGCGATCCATTGTGGGTGAAGTCACTACCAACACATCCCTTGCTCAGTCTATCTTGGGGGATACTTTTCAATCAGATACTTTTGCTGCTACTATGATTGCTTTGGCTAATCAGAGAAAGAGGGATGATACAGAAAGAAAGGCTAAGGCTAAGAGAGATAAGCCCCCTACTCAGGCTGAGCAAAGGTAACACATGAGGGAATTTGTGAAGAATATGAGTTCTGCAATATACAATACTGGTTGGACTATGAAATATGTAAAGTCACTGAAGGATGAACAGTTACAGAGTGCATATGAGAGAATTCTCACTCAGTTGAATAGGGATGGCATCAATCCGTATGCAAGGTTGAAGAGACATCATTCTTCCTTGGAAGGGCCTGAAATCAAGAAGTTGAAATATGCTGATCCTTCTGATGCCATTCTGCTCACAACTGAAGATGTTGTTGTTCATCCTAAAGAGACTCCTAAAGATTGAGCTGTAAGGAATCCATCACCAGTTCTCACACCTTTGGAGAAACCAGCTGAAACAACTCTTCCTGCTGATGAATCTCAGACTATTCCTCGTGAAGATTCATCAAGGAATCCTTCTGATGGAATTTCATTTGTTCCTTCTGACAACCTTGGTGGAAATCCTTCTGATGTATCTAAGGTTGTTTCCACTGATGCTGCACCACCTGTTCCTTCTGATGCTGGAAAGACTGTTCCTGCAGAGGCTGCTAAACCTCTTTCCACTGATGCACCTAAGACTATTTCTACTGATGTTGAGGAGGGTGCTAATTCACTAGATGCTACCCATTGATCCTTACTCCTAATGCTCCAAGATCTAGTGTTTATTCTCCTTCTTCTACACCTAGTGGAAGACGAAAAAGTCTGGCTAAGAAGAGGAGTTCTAGGGTATTTGATCTAAATGCTTCTGACAGTTCCTTCATTCAAGTTGCTGATCCTGATGAGTCTGATGAGGAACCAGTTGTGTGGTCCCTTTTAGATAGATGGGAACTTACAGAGTTTATGGGTGGTAAGGTGAATACAATATATATAAGAGATGGGTCATTCAAACATTTTACCTTTCTGAGTGAAATACTTCATCTAGTGGATAGACAGGATCTCATAAAGTTGTATGGATTGGTTTCTAACTATTTTGAGACTCATCCTGCATCTGGTGCTGGTCTTTTCTTGCTGGGTGATCTACATGTGTTGTTTGATTCTATCTATCAGGATGGAAAAAGGGTTTCAAGTTTGGGAAAGTCAGGATAATTGGAAAGTATGGCATTGGGAGTTCTATCCTTTGGAACATGTGCATGTATTACAGACTGTATGTGGTTATTATATATATATATATATATATATATATATATATATATATATATATATATATATATATATATATATATATATGTTCTCGGATTTGCAATATCTTTTGTCTATGCAGGTTATGACCCAAATGTTAAAGCACAAGTTGGTGCTTTCTGCTGAACCTGTTGGCAATGATATGCTGCATGCAGAGCAATTGGTCAAGCTTATTAAGGACAAAATTCATGCTGCCAATGCTGCTGCCACATCTTGAGAATGGTATCTTGTATTATTGTTGTAAATTATTTCTTTTCTTTTGTGTTAAAAAAAAACCTTGTATATATTCTTTGTGTGCTAACTTTTCTATTTGAGGATCATGTTGTGCAGTTTTGGTATTGTCCCATCTATGGTTCTTAACTCACCATGTCTTAAGTGACAAAGAGTTAACTCACCATGAGGGTACGGCTCTGGTGGGAGTCCTCAAATCTGTTGATAGTTGCTGATTTACTAAAAATTAGAGGGTTACCAATGTACCCTGGTCTCACACACCAAACATTGGCTACTCCATGAGCAAACGGCTCTGGTAAAGAGATATCAAATCCGTTGGATGGTTAAAAATTTACCAATAAATTGTATGGTGCTCAACTCACCATGTCCTCATAGATGAAGAGTTGGCTAGCCCACAAGTTCATGGCTTGTGGTAAAGGCAGTGGAACGCCATGGCTAGTCCTGAGTTAACGGCTTCAGGTAAAGATAACTCAAATCCGTTGATGGCTGTGATGGTTTTGCCAAAAACCATTAGGGTTCTCCAACACACCATTGATTCACGTTCGAAGTGTTGGACTGGTTATTGGTTCGCCAGGGTGATATCATGATTCCATCAAAGAACTAGCTAGCCCAAGAGTAAGTAGCTACTTGGTAAAGGCTTATCAAATCTACTCAAGTTACTGTTGCTTCTAGATCCTGATGCTGTTGATATAGGAGCTCCTGATGGATTCATGGACTTCATTGCTGGTTTCTGGTGTTTCTAGGAGTTACTGTTGGTTCCTCTATTGCTTCAGTTGCTGAAAGGCTCAATCCTCATGCTGTACGAAGATCTATCTGGAAACTTGAAGTTAACCACGTCAAATTCAAGTTTAGGGGAAGATTGTTAGGAATTATTGTAACAGTATGGTTCCTGCTGATCAGGTTCCTGCTGATAGTATTTTTGTTTCTGCTGTTAGTGCAGTTACTATTGATAGTGCAGTTACTGCTGATAGTTATGTTTCTGCGGATAGTAGTATCTGTATTATTAGTAATTAGTTAGGATATGCATGAGTTATTTTAGGAAGAGATAATGCATATCTTTTACGTGTTTTGTAAGCTGCAGAATTAGGGTTTCTGATAGTATAAAAGAAACCTGCGGCTAGGGTTTATGTACACATTTTGAAAACATTCTTAGTGAATTAATACAGATCCATAGAGGATCAAGAGTTTTGTGTTTATTGTCTTCTTTAACTCTTGTGTTCATATTCAGCGTGGATATAAGTTTAACAAAGATTCTCTATAGTCTGCTTGTGATTACACAGGTTTACTATTTGTTCATTAAGGCTCAAAAGATCTATCTGGGACTGATCCAACAATTCCAACAATGTCCCCCTAGGGTACAGCTTAATGTCTTTCAATCGAGAATCTAAGCCATCACGAACCGTCTTGAGAGTGTCGTCACATAACTTATGAATCTCATCAAATGCCATGAAGCTGTTGCAGAGATTGGCACTTCTATAGACGAACCCGAATTTGGGTTTTGTGATAAGTGTGTATTGTGGCTCTCTGTTGACCTTGTTGAAATCAAAAAGTGGTTTGGTGAGATTCAACTGCTTCTGATAACTTTTAACTCCGAGCTGAAGATCTTCAACAAGTTCTTGGATTATCTTACTTCTAATGAAAATGAGAGGAGTAGTGATGTACTTCAACTGAATATTAGTTGGAAATTGACACATCCTGCCTTGGACCTTGAGTAGATACATATCCTGAATTTCGTTGAGCGAAAAGTCTAAAAAGTCAGCTTATGAAAACTCGTACTCTTTTTCATCTTGTCTTTTAACCACGATCTTTGTCAAGAAGGAGTAATCCTACTTGGTTGCCGTGGCAATTGACATTATAGCTACAATCCTTTAATGATGCTTAACTTCCTTTTGTGACTTGTTGAGCTTGCTACTTCCGTAGAAAAGCCTGCGCCTTTCTGGCCAATGATGAATTCCTAACAAAGCATCTTTGTTGTACGTCACCCCTTTGTCAACGAACTGGCTGGTGGCATCTTCCTCAATTGCCTTGTTGTGAAATGTTGCAGCTGGGATGTTGAATGTTAAGGAAGTTGCATATTTCTTACTAATCGAGCTTCCATGTTGAAGAAATTCGAGATCATTCTTGAAGAAGAATCTGAAGGGGGTATTCGGTTGTTCTAGTTTACCTATCAGTGGAAGTGGCTTGGTCCAGTATGTGTAGTATGGTTCATGTTTCTTTGACGTATGGTCAACATTGAACTCTGGGTTGAGCCAGTCGATATTATTCGACATTGCACGTGCAATGTATTCGAGATGATACTCGAGCTCAATTGCGTTCCCAGATCTTTCCTTAAGCGGGTTGAATGCGTCATTCTTGATCCTTCGGAGTTCTTTCTTCGCCAGTTTCTTAATCTTGAATTGACTCTTTAGCTTTTGGACCTACTCAACAATGCGACCATTCATTGGTTCTTGATCGTATGGAAGGGGTGGTTGTACCTTGACCAGTTTATCGAACCAATCGTACTCTTCTGTGTTGTCATTGTCTAACCATGCAACAACATCAGATTTCTTGCATTTCTTGCTTGACGACGATGGTTCTGGTCTTGGTCTTGGCAAAGTTTGAGGCTCCGGTTGATCGAAGTCATCACCAACGGTGTAAGTAAAGTGGTCACCGACTTTTGGTGCGGTCTCGGATTCCTTCGGTTGTTCAGATGATTTCGGCTGAGTTTCTTGTGGTATTGTGGTGGTGGAGGGGTTGACTGGTGGTTGTTGCATTGATGATGATCCACCGTCCTTCTTTTGTTTCTTTGCATTTAGGTTAAGATCTTGATCATCATCTTTCCTCGGTCTTTTCTCAATGCCCGCATCTTCCTTGCCAGGTGTTCTAAGTTGTTTAGAAACTAGAAGATCATAGAGATACTCATCTTTCTTTGCTCATTTCTCCAACTCTTCCAGCCATCTTTGCAATGAGTTCTTCTTCTGTAACAACTGGGGGCTTGACTGACATAGTCTGCATTACAACTGGTGTTGTGGTGACAATTTGCTTGATCATTTGCTTGAGCATTGGTTGTAGTTGTCTTTGCATGAGTTCCTTAGTGACAACAAGAATGTTCTCAGAGAGGAATTTCTCAACATAGTTGATGCTGAGCTGGTTCGTTTCTCCTTGAACATCCCTGGAGAGAAACTTTTGGATTGCGCCTTTGGATTTCTGAAAAGTAGACATATGTGCTGTCAAGTCTGTAACCAAGCCTGACAGTATGTTGACTTGTTCTTCTAGTCGGTTTTGCGTCCTTGTCCGAGAATGAGTCACTGCCTTCTGAATTTTGGTTTTGGCACGTGACATCCAGGTGTCAACTTTCTTCTTGACCGATCTTCTTATTAACATTGATGTTGTATGTGTTGGTGGAGGGGATGAGTGATGATGATTCAGGCATAGTAGAGGTGTCTTTGGGTGGTTCAGAAGAAGGTTTTGGGTCATGAGCTGGGTTGTCGAGAATATAATCATCGGCTTCCTTCTTGAGTCTCTCCTCTTCTGCCCTTTTAGCCTCTTCGGCTTTTCTGCTTTTTCTGCCTCTCTACGTTGTTGTTCTGCCAATTCCTCAGCTGCCTTTTAATGTCATCATCTATGATCATATCATTACCCTCTTGGTCATAATAATTACCTCATTCATCATACATATGTTCATCATCATCTTGTTGTTGCTGTTGCTTCTTTTATTCGGTAGTAATCATGACGGTGTCACCCTTGTCCTTACCGGGTTGATTAACCGGATCGGATGGGTTTTGAATGACCTTATGTGGTACTGGAGCACTACTACTGGAACTTCCTACCCCACCGGGTTGATTAACCGTAAAGGTAGAAGCTTTATGTTCCATTCTCTTCTGTTTCAAGACCTCCCTAAAATATCGTTCATCTTGTTCTTCAATATTTTGCTCAAAGTCTGGGCCATGCTATTCTTCAGTGAGTGGCCTTTTCCCCTTGTCAGTCTTCCCTTGTTCATCGTCAGACTTATAAGATTCGATGTCCTGCTCAAGTTCTTCAAGCGTGGGACTCTTCTCCTTTTCCTTTTCTTTTGCAGGTTCATCAGCATGAACTTCATCGTAAACGATGTAGTCATCTGATTCAGTTTCTGAGTCATCATCTGGTTGAGATGTTGGCTCAAGAGAAGGCTCATGCTTAACAACTTGAGTCGTTATTCTTCTCTTCTGGACTCTTCTAGATAGTTTGGACTTCGTCTTTTTAGTGGTACTTCCTAAGATACCAGCTTTCTTGACCTTCTTTGCTCCTGTCTTCATGGATGAGGCATGTGTAACTTCGTCAAGAAACCCCACACGTTGAGCATTGAGAGCCTGATCATAGTACTTGTAAGATGTAGAAGTTTTGACCTTATCAGTTAGAAGGCACGCAGGGAGCTCAGCACCTTGTTTGCGAGTGCTTAACCCCTTAATCTTAACCATTCTTAGAGTAGGCTCATTCTTCACCGTGTGTTTGTGATAACGCTACACGCGTCGTTCGGGGTCAAGGAAACTTCCTTTTCTTCGAGCAAGTTTTATAACACCCTAGGCAGTGAACCTAATCGTTGTAGTGTAGTAATTAGGGTAAGCCACGGGTATTGATATCGTTCTCTAGGGGAATAGGAATGCTAGTGAGAAGTTACTACGCTAAGGTTGAGGTTGAGGAAGATTATTTTTTATCTTTTTATGTTTTTTAGAAAATGAAAAGGTACGAATCTTGGGTATTGGATTTGGGGGGTTGGTATTGCTACCGATTACTCTACTATTATCTAATTATCTAAGCTAAGGTTGTGATAGTCTATGTCTAATTGATGTGTACTCGTATGATAGTTTAAAGATGTGTTTACTTATGTTTTACTACTCCTTAATTATCTCCTATTGATGGTTGATTTGTCACGTCCTTATTCCTAGTTGCGTTGTGATTCTAAGGCTATAGGGCGTGCTTATTTCCCTAACTCTTTGAAATTACCAAAGGGTCTTGTTTACAAATCCTCTAGTGATTTATAGACGCCTACTCTACGGTTGTCCTTGAATACTTTATCCTACAATTACCTAGATAATTATATTCTAAAGTTCACAAAGAAATGTCAAGCATTAAGTACACAACGAATAATCTAGCGCACTCTAGATCATTAGTCAACTAAGATAAGTATCAACCAATCAATATTCAATAATTAAGTTTCATATTCCCTAAGCAAACACACAAATAAATTAGTCGGACATGGAGAACATGCAAGCATACACACAAATAATCAAAGACATAATTAAATTAATGAAGTAAATACTTATCTTGATGTATAATAGGGTTTAGAACCCTAAAATACTGCACAAGAAAGCCTTGGTTCGGTTTTAGGTTTTTACTCCAAAAGACTACACACAAAAACTGAAAAATTCGGATTCTATATATAAGATTACATCTGCGACGGCGTCACCTTATGTTTCGTGACGCCGTCGTGTCGCCGTCATTAGGGTTTCGTCTTGGCCACGTAAACCTTTCGACGGCGTCACCTTATGACTGTGACGCCGTCCCCTTCAGCTCTGACGCCGTCTTGGCTGCATCTAGGCCGTCTGAGTAACGACGGCCTACTCCTTTAGAACCTGACGTCGTCCCTTGAAAACATGCAATTTCGCTTCTGACCCGTCGCAAAATTCCTTCCCGACGGCGTCGCAGATATGCAGTGACGCCGTCGCCTTATGTTTCAGCAGCTTTGAGTGTCTCGATTCTGACTTTGGCCATTTTCTTCGTATATTCGCGCCTTTTCGTCCAAATAAGCATCATTCCAGCATTTTGCCTTCAAGAGACCTAAAAAGTGAAAAGGAACGATATTAAGCAATAACGGATACAAAAGTGATCGAATAAGGGCTTAAATGACCCCTCAAAAAGGTACCTTTTAAAACCTTATCAGTTTGTCATCATCATTAAGTCTTTTGGGATGTCGTCAAACTTCTTGAGAAGATTGTTGATGATCATCATTGTATACCCGAAAAAGGGATCTTAGAACCTCCCTTCTTGACATGCTACATCATATCCTCCTAGATGAGGCTTTCGTAGTCAATGTGCTTGACATTGACCATCCCCCAGAAAATTTGTAGATGTGGCAGCTTGGGATGTTCATGACCGCTGTCTTAGCCAGATATAGACTTGGCAATCATGATGTAAAGGGTTCTCCATGGTTATGGCATGTACTTCACATCTACTCTTGAGTGAGTAGTGATGATACCAACAGACTCATCATATCTGACGTCGATAAGAAAGTCTAGAATCTCCCTCTCTATTAGAGTTTTGACATAGTCTTCTGGAGAATTAATGGTAGGAAGAAGTAGCATAGAGCGAAGGTCCATGATGCAGACAATGACTTCACGGTTGTGTAAAGTGCACTTGAGTGACTCTCCCCCATCATTCTTTTCAATTGTGTGCCAGAACTGATGGATATAGAAGTCGGGAATTGAGGCAGACTTGGTGAGCATGAACTTGTAAGGGTGGTTGAGGAGAATGTCCACAATAATTTGACACGACGATTCAGAACATGAGAAATTATTGAAATCAAATCGGAGGTTCTTCTTGCCAATCACTTTGTTATAACCTTGTGGAAATGTGTTTGCCATTGTGAGTTCTTCTGGAGCATTGACATCAGCTTGTTGTGCAACCATTGTTGTGATCTGAAAGACATAAGTCACAGAAACAGACATTGAAAGACACAGTGTGTTAGCATTAGTCTGGTTCATTTCCTAAGTCCTTGTTTGATGTTGATATACACAGATTGATGTCCGTTACATATTTTAAGTCACATTTGTCCTTTTACTTGTAGTTGTGATGATAAGTTAACTGAATGTGTTAATTTTGAAGTATTAATTCCCATTTATCACTTAAACACAACATTTGAAGCTTTTGTATGCTTATTCGTAAACATAGACAATGTTTGAGTTGTGACTTATGCGTAAACATTGAAATTTTTTGTAAACAACTTCTTACTCATAACCTAGATCCTTATTCATAAAGTTGGATGCTTATTCGTAAGAATGAGTTTAATGCGTAAGAACAATCCTTATTCGTGAAGAATAGATCTTATTAGTAAGCATTAAGCTTATTCGTAAAAATATGCTTACGTTTAAGAATAGTGCTAATTCGTAAGAACTAAGCTTATTCGTAAGCAGTCTGCTTATTCGTAAGAATAAGGTTATGTATAAGAATAAGCCTAATTCATAAGAATTGGCCTTATTCGTAAACATTTCCAAGTTTATGAATTTCCGTAAGTCACTGTAGACCTCCTTGTTCGTAAGATTACGATCTTATTACTTTGCATTCTTATTAGTAAACATTTAGCTTAGTCGTAACCTTTTCAATCTTTACAAATTTCCTTCCTGTTAACACAACATCAATTATTTTTGTTAAAATACAGTTTAAACAGTTATCATGAACACAACAAAAACATTTTTTCAAGTTATCAATCACTTATGTTCTTATTCGTAAACTCTCTTAAACCTTAAACCCTTGTTTACGAATAACATATTTACAATACTGATGCAAGTTGATTGTTTTTGTGAGTTCTAGAGGTGTATTATAGTGACATAGAACATATTTTAACAACATTTTTCCATAGAACAAGGATTTTCATCCTGAACGTGTCCTTAAACCCTAAACATTCAATGATGAATTTCAAGTTGTTTCTGGTCTAATTCACATGTTCCAACACGTTTCTTATCACCTACTAACACTTTCTTGTTCACAAATTTCAATCAAAACATCACATAATTAAAGTACCCAAATCTTACGCATAAACCCTTATAATCTTTAACTATAACACTCATAATCAAAAGTACCCAAATCGGTTAAGAACACAAACTTTAAAAACCAAATTGTGGATTATCCACCCGTTGGATTAACTTGTAATAAAAAACCATTGTTTATAAACATCATAATATCATTATAACACTTACAGATTTTGAAAAACATGCACGGATTAGCAGATTGATTAAGGGTCATTGTTCTGGGTGGTTAGAAAATTTAATATGGTAGCTGGTAGGAGTAAGTGCACATTCAAACTTTGATTTTGTTAAAATTATCTTTGAGAAAATGACACATTTGGTCCCTTAACCACAAATCACAATAAGTTTGGTCCTTTAACTCACAACAATGTTAAGTTAAGATCACTTTGGCAAAATACTTTTTAATATTCCCCCTTGACTTTTGACTAAATGAATTTTGTACATTTTGGAGAAACACTAAGTCCAAGGAGGGTATTAAACCATGAAACATTTCCAACACACTTGATAAAACAACATCTTTTTGGTAAAATGCAAGTACAAAATTTTTATTAAACTTGTAAAATTTTCATTCTCTCCCTCAACACTTGTTCGAGAAAAATGGTAAAATGCTTAAAAGAATAAAGTGTTGATGAAAATTTTGTACTTGCATTATTTTGTTTTTCACAACAGAAAGATGTAAAGGTTTTCTCTATTTTTGTATTTTGTTTTTGATAAATATTTACGAAAATTGTTTTGGTGTTTGACGTTTTCAAGATTGTTGTAAAAAGGTTTCCAGCTATTCTGGAGTCAAACACCGCATACCAATTCGATGAACCAAGTTAGCAAATCTTGCGAGTGGCAAGACTTTGGTGAAAAGGTCCGCCAATTGGTGTTCAATACCTACAAAGTATAATTTCACCGTTCCCTTCTCGACATGCTCTTTGATGAAATGGTAGCGAAGAGCAATGTGCTTTGACTTCAAATGTTGAACAGTATTGCACGAGATCGCAATTGCATTTTTTGAGTCGCAATACACCGTAATCTTGTTGAATACGTAACAATAATCCATGAGTTGTGTCCTCATCCAGATGACTTGAGCACAACACGCAGACATGGCTACATATTCTGCTTCAGTTGGCGATAACAATGTACAATCTTGCTTCTTCGATTGCCATGACACCAGTTTATCACAAAGGATTTGTAGACCGCCATAAGTACTTTTTCGTGTATCTAAATACCCTACATGATCAGCATCTAAAAATGCTATTAGTTGAAAACCAGAATCCTTCGGATACCAGACGCCCAAATTAATGGTTCCATTGATGTATCAGAGGTTTCTTTTAGCCTCTGAGAGGTGTTTTTCAGTGGGTCGAGACTGATAGCAAGAGCAAAGACATACTGCAAAGACTATGTCGGGTCTAATTGCTGTGAGATACATGAGAGACCAAATAATACTTCGGTATTTCATAGGGTCAACAAGTTTCCTATGTAAATCAGCGTCGAGTTTACTAGTTCAGGTCAGGTATGTTAAAGGTGTCACATGTGGTCATACCATGTTTCTTAAGAATATCAAGAGCATATTTGGACTGACTTAAGAAAATACCACGGGGTAGTTGATGAACTTGAAGTCCTAAGAAGAACGTTAGTTCAGCCATCATTGATTTCAAAATGCGTTTTCATTAGTTTTGAAAAAGTATTTGAGTACTTTTTGTGGGTTGAACCAAAAATGATATCATCCACATAAATTTGAACAATTAAAATGTGTTCCCTATGATATTATATAAACAATGTTGGGTCAACGGATCCTTTGATAAACTTATTAGCAAGTAAGAAGGTTGACAATTTATCATTCCACACCCGAGGGGCTTGTTTGAGACTGTATAGAGCCTTGTTCAGTTTGTAGACATGATTAGGTTACTCTGGATCAATGAATCCCTTTGGTTGGCTAAAATACACCGCCGTAGTTTCCCATTCAGAACTACAGTTTTCATGTCCATTTGGTAGACGGTGATGTTCATGTGAGCCATGAATGCCAGAAAAATCCGAACAGCCTCAAGTCTAGCAACCGGTGCGAATGATTCTTCAAAGTCAATACCCTCTTCCTGACGATAACCTTTAGCCACCAGACGTGACTTGTTACGATTAACCGTTCCTTCAGCATCTACCTTATTTTTCTAAATCCATTTCAGACCAATGACGTAGACCCCTGTTGGTCGTTCAACCATTTCCCATACTTCAATACGTTTGAACTGATTTAACTCTTCTTGCATGGATTCTATCCAGCTGTCATGGGTCATTGCTTCTTTAATGTTTTTGGGTTCGATATTGCTGACGGCGAGTGCATAAATGTTGTCTTGTTACGAATGGTTGGTTAGGGTTTCCAATAATGTTTACAAGAGGATGATCTTTGGTCCATCTATGTGTCGAGGGTTGGTGTTGGTATACATTGTGCAGATTTGGTGGATCCAGATGGCTAGTTGAAGATTCAGCAACATTTGTATTGGTTGTTTCTGAGGCAAAAGGGTTAAAGAACGCATTTCCGTCATAACATGCGGGTGCAGGTACATTTTGGTTTAATTGATCATCAGCTTGGTCATTTTCATTGGAAGCAGTTTGTTCTGCTGTTGTTGGAGACTCGACTGGAGGTGCATCAGCAACATTTGTTGTTGTTTCAGGTGTATCAGGTATTGAAATTTGATCAGGTTGAGCAACAGAAAAATTTGATACATCTCGAGCACGTTGATAAAATTCTTCATTAAAACTAGAGCAAACAGAGTTTCCATTTGACGAGGGTGAGTTGAAATTGTTGGTCAGCTGATGATTCTGGAAAGTTAAGACGGCTATGCCCGGGTTCTAAGCTGTTTTGCTCAGAAGTCATCTCCGTGAGCTCATCAAAATTAGCATGAATGGTTTCCATAATTTCTCTTGTACGACGGTTCCAAATTCGGTATCCTTTAGAGTTTTCACAGTATCCGTCAAAGACTCTAATATCAACTTTAGCCTTGAGCTTTCTAAATTCATCACGATCGTTATTTGGATAACAAAGAGCACCAAATACATGAAGTGTTTGAGGTTGGGGTTCCGGTTATGATAAGCTCATATGGTTTTTTGTTATGGCATTTTGTGATCATTGAACGGTTCTGGGTGTAGCATGCAGTTGAAACAGCTTTTGCCCACATGTAATCTGGAAGTTTAGCATTAATCAACATCGTTCTTGCAGCTTCCACTAACGTCCAGTTTCATCTTTTGACAACTCCATTCTTTTCAAGTGTACTTGCAATTGATGTTTGATGTTCAATTCCCACTTTCTCCTAGTATTCCTGAAGTGTTTGATTCAAGAATTAAGTTCCTCTGTCCGTTCTGACTTTTCTAACCGTATTACGAAGCTGAACTTGAATTTTTTATGAGAAAGGTGATGATCATTGGTAGAGCTTGATCTTTACTTCGTAGGAAATAAACCCAAGTCAATCTTAAGTAGTCATCAAGGATGACAAGAATGTAGCATTTTCCGTTAGTCGTCTACACGCGCATCGGGCCACACAAATCCATGTGAAGAAAGTGAAGTACGTGTTGAGTACTGTGTTCAATCTTTAAAGGAAAATGTGGACGAGTGCTTTTTCCTTGTTCACAAGCTGAGCATAAGTGGTCTTTGGAATACCGAAATCTTGGAAGTCCTTCAACTAATTTGTGTCGTGCGAGATCAGTTATGGTTTTGAAATTCAATAAGAGAGTCTCTTATGCCACAACCATGATTTTGTAGATGTTGCTTTAGAGAGTAGAAAAATAGGAGATGAAGCGATCATGTCAGTCATAGAGATTGTGTAAAGGCTTGATGAACGGGTTCCTGACATAAGATCATTTCCTTGTAGATCACGAATGAAACACTTTTTCTCCCAAAAAGTAACTTCCAAATCTCCATCACAAAATTGACCTACTGAGAAAAGGTTGTGTCCAAGACCTTCAACATAGTACACTCAGCTAATTTCAATGTTTCCATTGATGTAGTCCCCGTAACCCATTATAGCAGCGAAATGATCATTCCCGAATCTGACAGTGACAATGAACTTTGCAACAAAGTTTGTTAACAGGTTGAGGTTTCTTGTCATGTGCCAGGAATAGCCGCTATCAACAATCCAAAGGACGATTTGTATCACCTGCAATACACACAGACAACGTAGGTGGAATAGAGGTAGAGGTGGAACCCGTAGAGTTAGTGGGTTCCGTAACATTTGTAGCAAACATGTTAATAATTTTAGGTATCCATTTAAAACCAGGTGTACTTTGTAACCATTTCTGCCAAGTCCAGCTAGTTCGTGATTTTGTCTTAGTGAATTCACTAGGTAAAGGTATCTTCCTAGGAGGTGATGATGGTGTTATGGGTTCATCAATGATTTCCTTAGAAACTTCCGAAGGCTTTCTACCTAACATAGACTTAGAAGCAATAGTGGGCCTAGAGGAAGTGCCATTCGTAGGTTTTTGATTACGAGATAAGATAGATTTAGCAACACAATTATCATGACAACCAGAAAACATACTTTTACGACAAAACACACAAGAAGCTTCAAATTTAACATCCAAAGTAATCAAAGATTTAAAATTCGTTACATCGCCTTTACTATTACATTTGTCTAACGTGATATTTAAATCATGTGCAACATGTTTTTTATTCAAAGTCCTAGCATGATCTTCTACTTCAGGGGCTTTTAGTGTTCCGCTTTTATGTTGCAAATTCCTATTCCTCTTTTGAGTGCTCTTAAGCTGTGATAATTGCTAACACTAGAAGTGGAGGCGACTATTCCTGTAGAAGTGGAAGGATTCACATTAGTATCTTGTGGTTTGTCATTAGTAGGCTTCCTAGTATCAACTTTAAACATTCTAGGTGCTATCACATTTGTGTTGCTAGATTTTCGTTTCTCAAGATTTACCAATTTCTCTTTTAATTCTATGATAATGTGTTGTAGTTCTTGATTTTCAGAGCGTAAGTGTCCATTAGCACTCATTATTTCACGGGTATGAGCAAGGTGATGATCAAGTTCTTTTGAAGCATTAACACGTGTCTTTTTGAGCAAATCAAATATGGTTCCGTATTCCTTTTTAACTTTTTCAATTTTTCTTGTTCATATTTGAAAAGTTGACATTTCAAAGACGCGTTCTCATCATCCAGTCATTCAAGTTTTGGTTCAAAATTTTTTCACTCGACTGGTTGACTTTGGTTTGTAAAGCAATTTCATGATCAATACTATCATTTTGACACCAGTGAAGATGACGTTTGACTTCAGAAAGTTCTTTGAACAAACACTCATTTTCAACTTTTAAAATTTTGATTTGTTACACATTATCATTTTTCACATCAGATGTATTAACAACAATAACAGTATCACAAGAAGATGCAGCAGTATAATACAAAACAATAGAGATAGTATCAGCACATATAACATCTTCCAAGAGTCGATCAACATGATTTTGAAGAATTTTATTTTTCATTTTTGTTTTTGAAATCGATGTTTCAGTTTCTTGAAAGTTGTTTTCATTTGTTCAACTTCATTCTGAAGTTCCTGTTCCCAATGTGTTGCACACTGACGTAAATTATGAACATTAGGTAAAATCAAGGTTTGAAAGATTTGTCTTTGTTCTTTGGCATAAGCTGATTGAAAAGTCGCAACTTTTATCTCATAATTTCGTTTAATTTCCTCTTCTAAAAGTTTAATGTCGCGCATAAAAGTATCAAAATATTTGAGAACAGGACATCTTTTTGGCAATAGTTTGATTTCACCTGGATAAGGTAAAGGACCATGTGAAAACGTAGAGGGGGAGTGAATACGTTACCGTTTAAAAATGTTAGATCTTTTGTATCAAATCACTTATGAAGCTTGTTATAATATGAAAGTACCAATTATTGTTTGTGACTAATATAAAGCATAGTAAACCAAGTTGTCACACAAGCATCATGATAACGCTACACGCGTCGTTCGGGGTCAAAGGAACTTCCTTTTCGTCGAGCAAGTTTTTCAACACCCTAGGCAGTGAACCTAATCGTTGTAGTGTAGTATTAGGGTAAGCCACGGGTATTGATATCGTTCTCTAGGGGAATAGGAATGCTAGTGAGAAGTTACTACGCTAAGGTTGGGGTTGAAGAAGATTATTTTTTATCTTTTTATATTTTTAAGAAAAGGAAAGGTACGAATCTTGGGGTTTGAATTTTGGGGGGGTTGGTATTGCTACCGATTACTCTACTTATCTAATTATCTAATCTAAGGTGTATGTAGTCTATGTCTAATTATTGTGTGCTCGTATGATAGTTTAAAGATGTGTTTACTTAGGTTTTATTACTCCTTAATTATCTTCTATTGGTGGTTGAATTGTCACGTCCTCATTCCTAGTTGCGTTGTGTGTCTAAGGTTGTAGGGTATGCGTTTCTCCCTAACTCTTTGAACTTACCAAAGGGTCTCGTCTACAAAACCCACTAGGGATAATAAACTCTTACTCTAAGGCACTCTTTGGATGGTTTAGCTTACAACTACTCAAGGAGTCATATTCTAAGGTTCACAAAGATTTAATCAAGCATTAAGTACACAACGAATGACCTATCGCATTACTAGATCATTAATCAACTAAGATAAGAGACAACCAATCAATATTCAATAATTAAGTTTCATATTCCCTAAGCAAACACACAAGTAAATTAGCCAGACATGGAGAACATGCAAGCATACACACAAATAATCAAAGACATAATTGTATTAATGAAGTAAAACACTTATCTTGGTGTAAGATAGGGTTTGGAACCCTAAAATACTGTACAAGACAGCCTTGGTTCGGTTTAGGTTTTTACTCCAAAAGACTACACACTAATACTGAAAAATTCGGATTCTATATATAAGATTACATCTACGACGGCGTCACCTTATGTTTTGTGACGTCGTCGGGTCGCCGTCATTAGGGTTTCGTCTTGGCCACGTTAGACTTGCGACGGCGTCACCTTATGCATGTGACGCCGTCTTCTTCAGCTTCTGACGTCGTCTAGATTGCATCTAGGTCGTCTGAGTTGCGACGGCCTACTCTTTTATAACTTGACGTCGTCACTTGAAAATAGGAGTTTTGGCTTCTGTCCCATCACAAAATCCTCCGACGGCGTCGCAATTTAACACCTGACGCCGTCACCTTATGTTTTCAGCAGCTTTGAGTGTCTCGATTTTGATTTTGGCCATTTTCTTCGTATATTCGCGCCTTTTCGTCCAAATAAGTGTCATTCCAGCATTTTGCCTTCAAGAGACCTAAAAAGTGAAAAGGAACGATATTAAGCAATAACGGATACAAAAGTGATCAAATAAGGGCTTAAACGACCCCTCAAAAAGGTACCTTTTAAAACCTTATCAAATATCCCTACACTTGGTATTTGCTTGTCCTCAAGCAAATGTGCTTTTAGCCAATTAATTTATAAGTTAGGGGTCATGAAGCATTGGTTCAAAACGGTCCACAACACATATAAGCCCCGCAAAAGTCATAACAAGAACGGAAATCACATACTAGCACCTCACATGGGGTGTTTGGATACTCACATCTCTCTCGGGTGTATATGAAATATAACAAATTGGAAATGGAAGATAAACACTCATTAACCGGTCCTAGTACATAGATTACCATAGGCTTGAGAATAGATCAAACCTCCATCGCTTTGGCGTAAGCACCTAGGAAAGACTATCAAAGAGGTCTTTAAAGGGTTGTAACGTTAGGCTTACGGTAGGGAAACAAAGGGTTTGGTGGGATAGGCTATATAGTGGTGGCAAGTCAAAAATCTCTTATGTTACAAGCATACGAAGAATGGCGTTGCTAAGCCAAGACTCGACACTCTAGACTCTAGCTAACTGAAATAAACAAACATAAATTTAAAGGATAGATGTAGGATGGTAGCCCGTATGTTTTTGTTTTTTTTTTGTTTTTTTTCTTTTTCTATTTTTTTTTTTTTGATTTTTTTTTTTTTTTTCATACACTTTTACTCTATTATCCTCTACGGTCACATCAAAATGATAGGGATTTATAGGCACATCCCTACACTTGAGTTTTTATTACTCTAACACTAATTTGACCCGAATTGAAAAGATCAAAACACTTGGGGTACATTATTATGCAAACAAAGGGCATTTGAATTTAACGTTCCCTTCCCGTCATTTCATAAACTTTAATTTTTCCCATGAATCCCAATCGTCCCAAAACTGTATACAAAGGATATGACTCGACTTAGCAACTCATGCAAGCAACCAGATAATTGAACTAAGGGTTTAGGGTGATAACAATAATGCACTAAAAGTGAGTGCATATAGGGTAGGCTAAGGCGATTTGGGTGTATATTTGGGGGTGGGGTGTAAACAATGCTCTTCATTGATATTCCGGAAAAACCGAAACATCACGAGAACCGCGAAAAGGATAGGCTCTGAGGGGTTAACTAGGGGTATCGTGTACTAAAGATGAGTTCAACGCAAAAGGTGTGGGGGAATTACTCAACCGATGTGGAAGAAGTAATTATATTACGGGTATCAAACAAGGGTTATCCTAATGCCTCTTATCATTTAGTTATTCCTAACTACACAAGTGTAGTCTTACTAGCGATCTCGGAATGCATCACAAAACAAGTTCTAGAATCTAATATACTACCGGTTCACACTCTAAGCATTAAAGATGAATGCTTTAATTCCTACTAATCTAAGGGCGATCCTCACATTTTGGGTGGAATTTAGCTGGTAAAGGGTTTTTGTGCTAGTCATGCAACTTCCTATCCGTGAGACGCTTTTGTTAAGACTAATGGCCAACTCCTATCTGTCATGAAAAATTTTAAATTTGGTGCCAAAATTAGCCTAACCGACATTTTCTCATGGTTTATTACACAAATACAATTGGACAAAGCAAATAATCAAGGATAAGCATAGTTTCAAAGTTCCCGTTCTATTTTCCCTCCCTACACTTAAACTGAACATTGTCCCCAATGTTCCCCGAAAGTATCAAAGTTATGATAATGGAAGGTAATAAAAAAAACGAAAGAAACTAATACTCCCCTGATTAGCTCGGTAGGATCCGTGTGTGAAGTATTGGTTAAATCCTTTCCAAGAAGAATTTATGCGTGAAAAGCTCCTTCCAATCTTATGTAACTTCTTCTCGATAAATTAAACCTGCACACTTGAAGAAACAAACGAAACCTTCGCGTAAAATCGGCGGTAATAATATATAAGACTCGATTTAAACTAGGATATAATGCTTGTGGAATGGATGTTTACAGAATTTCTAGAAAATTAAGACCTGGAAGATTCCAAAAATTTATAAGTAGCTCAGAAAACGAGAAAAAAAATAATCTGTTGTTTTTACTCCTTCCTGACGCCGCCAGGTTGCGATCCTGACGCCGTCAGGTTATCCTGACAAAAACTGGTCTGCGATTTTCTGGAAAAAATTCTGGAAAATTTACATCTTTAGAATCTGGAGAAATTTCTGCAAAACATCCATTATGACTCGATACAAGCATTTGACTCGAACAAACACACATATATATCTTTTAATGAATTGTTATTCTCATGTTTACGTTTCCTTGAAAACGTGTGTAATCCTCCCTACACTTATCCCTTATGTAAAATACCTTTTTATGCAATTAAGACAAGGTTAAAAACAAAATAAAGCATTTTTACAAAATTAAACATGAGAATAGACAATCAATAAAAGACATATGACACTAACAAGCAAACAATTAAGCATGGGTTGCCTCCCACGAAGCGCTTTTCTTTATTTAAGAGTCTTGTAGCTAGACTCGTAGTCGTGCTCCTACGTACCGATATAAGTAAGCCTATCCTCAACAATGTCATAAGGATCAAACTTATCATTCAAGTTCCTAATAGTACGTTCGGTTAGATATGCCTTTTCAAACTTCTCTCCATCGGGATCATAGATTGTTATCCTAATGTGCCACTCTCCATTACCGTCACTAGGCGGTCTATCCCAATCCCATTTGTGTTTA
Source organism: Chrysanthemum seticuspe (assembly GCA_019973895.1). NCBI lineage: Eukaryota > Viridiplantae > Streptophyta > Magnoliopsida > Asterales > Asteraceae > Chrysanthemum > Chrysanthemum seticuspe. Next base: position 213,535,953 of record BPTQ01000006.1, read on the forward strand.
GATTTCTCAACTTTCCACTTATTCATGACAAGGTTGACGGGCAATCTTCCTAGGAACTCGGTCATCTTCCTAAATACTAAGGCGTCCTCGAACGGGTTTACTTCCATGTCCCTAGCCATTTCTTTTTCTTGGAAAGTTGCTTTACTAGTGAAGGCTTCATCTAGGTAAAAAGGTCTTTGGGGGCCTATGAGGTTCTTATCTATCCAAGGTCCATATCAAGAAGGCTCTCTATCTAACCTAATCTCATGTGGGATTTCCTCTTCTTTGTAGTACGTATGCTTTTTGACATCGTAAATTGACCTAGCACTCCCCTCTCCTACCACTATCTTGGACATCTTACAATCGATGATGGCACTAGCGGTAGCTAAGAATCCTCTTCCTACTAGTAATGGGCATGTCGGGTCCTTATTCATGTCTAGCACATGAAAGTCGGCCAAAAGAGTCAACTCTCCTACGTATACTACCATGTCTTTTATTATTCCTACCGGACGTGCAACACTACCGTCCGCTAGACCTAAGATGGTTTCCGTTGGTTCTATTTTACCTAAGTTAAGGCTTCTATGGAGGGACAACGGAACAAGATTGATGCATGACCCTAAGTCGGCTAGAGCGTCGAGAGGTTTGGAAGTTCCAAGCCTACACGGAAGAGTGAATAGCCCGGGATCGTCTAACTTCTTAGGTAAATTATTTCGCACAAAAGCGGACCCATGTTTTCCAAGCTTAAGTTCTAACTCATATTTTTCTTTTAAAGCGTTATAATAAGGTGCATGAGCTAAGACCTCAAGAATCGGTTTTTCTTGATGGAGTTCCTTGTACTCCTCCTCTAAACTAGGTTTGGATTCTTGGTTGACGGGTTTCTCAAGAGTAGGTCCCACCAATGGTGTAGGGCCTTGGTACCTCATTTTGGATGGCTTGGAACCCTTTTTGATAGCGTTTACCGAGTGAACCGTTGGGTGTGAGGGGCATGGATGTGTGTTCTCCCATGGTGAACAAGAACATGAAGTCGACGAAATCGAATTCACTTTTGGGTTCTTTATAGTATCACTTGGGAGTGGTCCAACTTCCCGTTCATTGAAGGCTTTTAAGAGGGCATCAAGCTTGTTTGTCATCTCGCTTTGTCTTTGCTTAAAATCGGTTTCAAGCTTAGTCAATCGAGTCTCTTGAGATGACAGGAATCTAGATGCAATTGCCTCAAGATTAGTGGGGTTCCCGGTGTTTAGAGAGTTGAACCTATTAGGTGGACTAGATGAGCTTTGGGGTGTGCTTGAGTTTTGGTTCCACTTAAGGTTAGGGTGATTTCTCCATGAGGGGTTGTAAGAGTTTCCTAAGTTGTTTTGTTTGGGCTTGAAAGTGTACCACTTCTCTCCCGCTCCGTCAGTACGCATGGAGGCGTAGTCCGCAAAAGCTTGTTCGGGGAGTCTTGTGCAATCACGAGTGTCATGGGGACCACTACATAACTCACAAGGTAGAGTGATTTTATTCACTTGTGTGACAATTCGTATTTTCAGGTCATTCTCAAAACATTACTCATGCTTCATTAATTATCATTTATCGTGAACTAGGTTTACGAGCATCAAATTCACGTAACCGTAATGGTTTAGCTGTGAATTCATGATCATATCATCGAGGACATTTCATATAGACTAAGTTTAGTCTACATTTCATTAACATCATTGTCATCATATTAGTTAATGCATGGTTTTACATTTTACATTAAACGTATAACGTTTATTAAATAAACGTTATCGCGTAATTAATTATTTTGAACAATTGATCCATTAATTCCAAAAATTATCCCGATATATTTTTATACTCATATTAAGTTATAAAAATAATATTATGAGTTTACCCAGTGTTTTAAATTTATTTTATATATAAATTGTTATATTTATATAATTACGACGTTTTTCCTAAATACTACACGATTATTATTATATCACTCAAATTTTGCAAGAAATGTATTTTTATAATTTTTATGACCTAGATATATTTTATCTTGACCCGTGAAAATTTATTTTTATCTAATGCTACTCTAAATACTCAAATGTGTATTTAATTTACCACTTATCCTCAAATTACTTACATGATATTACTCTTGTACATATTTAAAAAAAAAATACATACAAAAGAGATGACAAACCTCCCTTGTCGACAAGGGAGGGTGAGTCACAAGAGATATTTGCATAATATCTTAGTTATATTTGTATTATACTACTAACATTTCACTTCACTTATTCATTTCACAATATTAGATCAAACTCTTCTTTCTCTTTCTCTCTTCCAATTCGGCAGCCAAGGATACCAAAGGAGGATCATCTCAATTTTTTCAAGACAAATTATTTAACAATCTAGTATCACTTGTTGTATAGGTTTTGCAATAAAAACCTCAAGTGATTAGGAAAAACCCTTTGTCCTTAAACCTCATCATATTTCTTGTAAGCATTCATATTCATGTTTTTATTTCATATTCATTATTATGGTCATATCATTTTATTTGAGAAACATGCAAGTCTCATGATGTTTATACCATTTTTTAAGGTTTTTAAATGTTAAATATATATAATCCATCCTATAATTACTCCTTGTTATATATTAGTTTTGGTGATGTCTAGGAAACCATGACACCTTAAGAAGGTGTATGGTAGGATTAGAATAGCTTCGGAGTTGTTTTGAATGGGTTGGAATAGGTTTGGCGCGAGAAAAACTCATTTCGACAAGTTTGCAAAAGGGTCTGTCCTTATTTTTAAAATCTGGAAAATCCGACAGTAGATAAAAATTTTTGGTCTAGATATTTAGAAAATATACTTTAAAACGAAACCGTGGCCGCTTGAACGGATTAAAACGGAGCTATAACGAAGAAGTTATGAATTTTTCAATTTGGCGACGAAACATATAATTTTCTGGAATTTCAGCAAACATTGTTTATTTTGTACGAGTCAAAAATGAAGCTTGGACGTTGAAAATTATGTCGACTTGTTAAAAATATGTTAGTATACTTTAATACAAAGCTAAGGATCTTTAAAACATAGAAAACGGATTTGTAACGACTAAATTATACACTTTTACAAAAGTTGCCGTAACTATTATCATATAAGAAAAACTATAACACATTTCTAATAGACAAGTTTTGCGGCAAAAACTAGTTACCAAGTTAAATGTTGTTTTTAACATTGATTTAGAACTTTTCATAAAGTGAAGTCTTCTAGTAAAAGTGAGATTGCCAAGTATACTTTCCAAAATGACCGACTGTTTGTTTAGCGGAGTTGTAATGAATTAATTACGGTCGCTTAAACTTTGCCGAAAAACCATCTTTAAACTATACTTTGGACTAAAAGTACCATACTTAACCTCTAATTTTCTTTATGTTCGAGACCTCTAGGATGTAAACTCATGTACTAAAACTTTGAGATAATGATACAAGCTTCCCAAAACCGTTGAGTTTGTTTCCTAACGCTCGACGTGCACCATTTTATGACTAGTTTTTAAAGGCCGTTTTAGTCACTTTCATGGAAATTTCAATGACACTATTTTACGACGAAAAGTTATAATCTCTTAATAAATCACTAAATGACTATCGTCGGATATAATTTCAATGTAAATACATGTGAAGTAAATTAAAATGGCCAAGACGTTAGAAGATTATATTTTCGACGAAAAGCATTATTTTCAAAATTTCATAAGTGGTATAAATATCATCCGAATTGCATGCATAACATTACAGCATGACTTATTACATATCATATCATTCATAATAGGTCAGTTTCGAGATTCACGCTACATTTCAGTTTATCTACTTTTGTCATCATAATCATTGCAACAGGTGAGTTTTCATAGCCCCGATTTATTCAAGTTTTTACTTATTTCAAACCTACGGGGGAGAATACATTGTACATCATTTTTATTACGATACCAAGTATATCAAATTCATTACATTGCTTAAGTTACCTCATTGCCAGTTAAATGTCCCCATTTCATGAACATGAACCGTTAATTTCATAGAAGCGTGAGTGAGTGGATAGATCTATCGAGGGTGACACCTCCATCCGGGTTGGCGGATTCCAACCGGACGGATGCATTTCACTTCATTATCATTATTGAGTTGTTTGGCAAACACTCTGTTGGGGCGAACATCAGTCAAGCTTCGGTGTCATGGACTTATAGCAATTGTATCATTTTTGTGACGACATTGTCATACATAATTTATACTTGTGGTAGTCGTATTGAACATTTTCAACAACTCTATGAACTCACTCAACCTTTGTGTTGACACTTTTAGCAATGTATTTTCAGGTAATTAAGGCATTCGCATCATGGCACGATTAAGGAACCTCATAGAGTCGCGGCGTCGACTTGTCTCAATGTATATTATGGTTTTCTTTAAAAACATCGTTTGACTTGTACCAAGCTTATTTTCCGCATATAGTAACTTTCATTTGGGACCAATCTTTGTAACTCTGAATGTTTTTATTAAATCAAGCGATGTATTTTTCAAACGACACTTTAGGTCGTTCAATATAACTGTGATTGTGGTGCTATGACAGTCAATCCCCAGGAATTCCATTCCGCTGTAAAACAGGTAATTTGGGGGTGTGACAGATTGGCATCAGAGCTTCGGTTATAGAGAACTAGGTTGCATCATTGACCCTAGACTATAACTACATCATCATAGCATCTCATCATTTCATCACAAGTGCATAGTCACTATACATGCGGTTTCATACGCACATTTTGCGAGTTATTTACTTTCATTTCAAAAGCGATTGTCACATAGATGCCTTCAAATACGCATCCCATCATACTCACATCACTTTGACATGGAGAATGCCCTGTCATTTCCTATCACAATTTTAACATCAGTTGACTCAACACCGATAACATCAGATGATGAGACTGAACCCTTTTAGGAGGACGAAGTTGCACCTACACCATCACGATTACCATTGATTCACTGTAGGATCAGGACAATTTTTATCATTCTGTTGGGACAGATCATACCATTTGGTAGGACTTACAAGCTTAGTCCTAGTGGACCTATTAGTCATACATTTGATTTGCCGCTTGGGAAGCGTGCATAATTTGACACACCACTACCATCTACCACTAAGACTACAGAAACTACACTAACTTATAAATTTGAGGACTGTGAGAGTTTCAAAGTTGTTGTTGCTAGACAGCCTATTACTCCTACACTTGAGGCATGATTAGATCACCGACAGGAACCGATAATAAGTACCTTTCTAGCTAAGGTAATCTTTATCATTTATTATCTCCACGATAATCACAACCTTTGTTTATTTCATTCCTTATTCCAATTGCCCAATTTTCAATCATTTCGCGACAATACCTCACTATCTTACTAGGGGTTAGGCCAACTTTATTCTTGACTAATTAGGAAACTATTACCATTCTAGGAGGTTTCCCCGCGCATCCTACAAACCATTTAACAAATTTTATTTCAAGTTACTTTGCTACTACTTCATAACATTATTTCACTTAATTATATTGCAAACCATTCTTCACCATCTTAGAAACATTGTTTCATAAAGTTTTAAAACAAAGTTGTTTCGTTACCACCCTATCAATTGGCTTTTAGTCATTTTATCAACTATCTAATACCATCATGCGAAACGATTTTCATGTTACTCTGAAAAATTATTGAGCCATTATCTTACAAAACAAAACGTTGAATACCATTCAAAACTTCGGAGGAACATAATATCATTTCAACAAAACCAAGCATCACATCATTTGTCCTCGATTATACATGGCTTGATCACCTATGTATAATTCAGGAAGAATTATGTCATGAAAGTAACAAGCATCATTTCAAATCTCTTAAAACAATCTTCACTCAAAAGCAAGGCTTTGTAATCTGATAAATCGTTCATAAACATTTCTTTTTGTTAACACTCTATAGAAGCCCACACCATTCATCCCTCACTCAACCGATAAGTTAGAATTTGATGAGTTACCATTTTAGGAAAGGCTTTCTATACCATCTATGAGAAGGATTCCTCGATACAAGAAAACAATGAAAGGATTTTGGAATTACCAATAAGGATTAGAAATAGGTAGCGAGATCTTTCAAAACCTAATAAAAATCTTAAGACATCATGAAACATTCCGAACCACTATTTTGGACTAGAAGTCAAATATATTATTTCAAAAGTACTAGTTAGACCGAGTTACAAGATTTAGTACGAAGCGAATGCACCCTAAGCAACACTATAGGGAGAAACCAAGTCTTCTAACTGAGACTACATAACATTTCACTAAACATGGCTTCAACAATATGTGAACTTCCCTACAACGAGTTTCCCTTAAAGGAAAATTTGGTTAAATTAAGGTTATCGATATAAACTCTCTCTAAGGCATTATGTACTCTCGAAATTATGGATAACTTCACTTTCACATCAAGAGATGCAACAGGTTTGAACATATTGAACAATCAAGGACTATCCATCTACAAGTGAAATTAGAACAAACATTCTTCGACATAGTATGAGCTGATATCTATTTTCTTGCTAGCATGATAACAATCTAAGTGATGAAATAATTTTAGAAGCACTCAATATCGGGACAGATTTGAAAATCAATCACCACACCACATCACTTACACATTTAAGGTTTTGTGACTTGATAACATATAGCATGGAAACATTTCGATAATCAAACAATAAACATTTTAGTCATGGAGACTAAGCACCTTAGGCAAGGAAGACTCAAGTAATGACATTCGCTAGAATGAGAAACGCGAGGAATCACAACTGTTATCCATAATCTATTCCTTTCTATAAGGCCCTTCTCGACAGATTTAACATTTTGAAATTTGGTATGAGACATGTGGTATCAATTCCAGTTGTACCTATTATAAGCTATTTGATCCACCTTAGGTTCCTGATAATCATTTCAATCTTCCCATGGAACCTATTAGGACATGAGTACCGCCTATTATCCTCAGCTCAATGGTTAGAGCGAGAGAACAATTCAAACATTTGAAGATATGCTCAAAGCATGTATGATATTCTAGAAATGATTAGGTAAATCATTCTTCATCGAACCAATTTGCTTTACAACAATAGTCAACACATGAACATATTGACTACACCAATTGAGACACTCTAAGGTTGAGGTGCGAATCACTCATTCACTGGTCAAAATCAGGAAAGTCCAACTCACTAGTCAATGATTCATTCATGAAACAACAAAGTAATCGTACAAATCAAAAATCAGTTACAAATAACAACAAATAGCTATATAAGCTACGTCGATATACAACGCAAAATATTGGAAGTATGTTCCATAAGTCGCAAACCATTGGAATTTCAAGTTGGCAACAGATTATGTTCAAAGTCCCGTCTTGGAAAGGCGTGGTACGATTCAGAAAACATTGGACGACCCAATGCGACTCAAATGTCCTCATCTTTTTACCGACAACACCGTAGGACCCAACAAGGACTGAATTCAGGGACTGAATTCCTTTTTGGTTGGGCGAATGTGACAATTCGTATTTTCAGGTCATTCTCAAAACATTACTCATGCTTCATTAATTATCATTTATCGTGAACTAGGTTTACGAGCATCAAATTCACGTAACCGTAATGGTTTAGCTGTGAATTCATGATCATATCATCGAGGACATTTCATATAGACTAAGTTTAGTCTACATTTCATTAACATCATTGTCATCATATTAGTTAATGCATGGTTTTGCATTTTACATTAAACGTATAACGTTTATTAAATAAACGTTATCGCGTAATTAATTATTTTGAACAATTGATCCATTAATTCCAAAAATTATCCCGATATATTTTTATACTCATATTAAGTTATAAAAATAATATTATGAGTTTACCCAGTGTTTTAAATTTATTTTATATATAAATTGTTATATTTATATAATTACGACGTTTTTCCTAAATACTACACGATTATTATTATATCACTCAAATTTTGCAAGAAATGTATTTTTATAATTTTTATGACCTAGATATATTTTATCTTGACCCGTGAAAATTTATTTTTATCTAATGCTACTCTAAATACTCAAATGTGTATTTAATTTACCACTTATCCTCAAATTACTTACATGATATTACTCTTGTACATATTTAAAAAAAAAATACATACAAAAGAGATGACAAACCTCCCTTGTCGACAAGGGAGGGTGAGTCACAAGAGATATTTGCATAATATCTTAGTTATATTTGTATTATACTACTAACATTTCACTTCACTTATTCATTTCACAATATTAGATCAAACTCTTCTTTCTCTTTCTCTCTTCCAATTCGGCAGCCAAGGAGACCAAAGGAGGATCATCTCAATTTTTTCAAGACAAATTATTTAACAATCTAGTATCACTTGTTGTATAGGTTTTGCAATAAAAACCTCAAGTGATTAGGAAAAACCCTTTGTCCTTAAACCTCATCATATTTCTTGTAAGCATTCATATTCATGTTTTTATTTCATATTCATTATTATGGTCATATCATTTTATTTGAGAAACATGCAAGTCTCATGATGTTTATACCATTTTTTAAGGTTTTTAAATGTTAAATATATATAATCCATCCTATAATTACTCCTTGTTATATATTAGTTTTGGTGATGTCTAGGAAACCATGACACCTTAAGAAGGTGTATGGTAGGATTAGAATAGCTTCGGAGTTGTTTTGAATGGGTTGGAATAGGTTTGGCGCGAGAAAAACTCATTTCGACAAGTTTGCAAAAGGGTCTGTCCTTATTTTTAAAATCTGGAAATTCCGACAGTAGATAAAATTTTTGGCCTAGATATTTAGAAAATATACTTTAAAACGAAACCGTGGCCGCTTGAACGGATTAAAACGGAGCTATAACGAAGAAGTTATGAATTTTTCAATTTGGCGACGAAAAATATAATTTTCTGGAATTTCAGCAAACATTGTTTATTTTGTACGAGTCAAAAATGAAGCTTGGACGTTGAAAATTATGTCGACTTGTTAAAAATATGTTAGTATACTTTAATACAAAGCTAAGGATCTTTAAAACATAGAAAACGGATTTGTAACGACTAAATTATACACTTTTACAAAAGTTGCCGTAACTATTATCATATAAGAAAAACTATAACACATTTCTAATAGACAAGTTTTGCGGCAAAAACTAGTTACCAAGTTAAAGGTTGTTTTTAACATTGATTTAGAAATTTTCATAAAGTGAAGTCTTCTAGTAAAAGTGAGATTGCCAAGTATACTTTCCAAAATGACCGACTGTTTGTTTAGCGGAGTTGTAATGAATTAATTACGGTCGCTTAAACTTTGCCGAAAAACCATCTTTAAACTATACTTTGGACTAAAAGTACCATACTTAACCTCTAATTTTCTTTATGTTCGAGACCTCTAGGATGTAAACTCATGTACTAAAACTTTGAGATAATGATACAAGCTTCCCAAAACCGTTGAGTTTGTTTCCTAACGCTCGACGTGCACCATTTTACGACTAGTTTTTAAAGGCCGTTTTAGTCACTTTCATGGAAATTTCAATGACACTATTTTACGACGAAAAGTTATAATCTCTTAATAAATCACTAAATGATTATCGTCGGATATCATTTCAATGTAAATACATGTGAAGTAAATTAAAATGGTCAAGACGTTAGAAGATTATATTTTCGACGAAAAGCATTATTTTCAAAATTTCATAAGTGGTATAAATATCATCCGAATTGCATGCATAACATTACATCATGACTTAATACATATCATATCATTCATAATAGGTCAGTTTCGAGATTCACGCTACATTTCAGTTTATCTACTTTTGTCATCATAATCATTGCAACAGGTGAGTTTTCATAGCCCCGATTTATTCAAGTTTTTACTTATTTCAAACCTACGGGGGAGAATACATTGTACATCATTTTTATTACGATACCAAGTATATCAAATTCATTACATTGCTTAAGTTACCTCATTGCCAGTTAAATGTCCCCATTTCATGAACATGAACCGTTAATTTCATAGAAGCGTGAGTGAGTGGATAGATCTATCGAGGGTGACACCTCCATCCGGGTTGGCGGATTCCAACCGGACGGATGCATTTCACTTCATTATCATTATTGAGTTGTTTGGCAAACACTCTGTTGGGGCGAACATCAGTCAAGCTTCGGTGTCATGGACTTATAGCAATTGTATCATTTTTGTGACGACATTGTCATACATAATTTATACTTGTGGTAGTCGTATTGAACATTTTCAACAACTCTATGAACTCACTCAACCTTTGTGTTGACACTTTTAGCAATGTATTTTCAGGTAATTAAGGCATTCGCATCATGGCACGATTAAGGAACCTCATAGAGTCGCGGCGTCGACTTGTCTCAATGTATATTATGGTTTTCTTTAAAAACATCGTTTGACTTGTACCAAGCTTATTTTCCGCATATAGTAACTTTCATTTGGGACCAATCTTTGTAACTCTGAATGTTTTTATTAAATCAAGCGATGTATTTTTCAAACGACACTTTAGGTCGTTCAATATAACTGTGATTGTGATGCTATGACAGTCAATCCCCAGGAATTCCATTCCGCTGCAAAACAGGTAATTTGGGGGTGTGACAACTTGACGTGAGGACTTAGGATTTTCGTAGGAACTCATTAGGAATTTAACTTGATCTTCAAGTTCGGTCATCCTACGGTCGGAAGATTGTGAGGTAATGGGAGGCAAGGAGATTGCCTTAACGGTTTTGGGCAGCTCACGGGGGTCATCCCAACTTTCGTTGTCATAGAGGGCAAGGTCCTCTATTATACCCCATGATTCTTCCGCGGTGAGATCTCTAAGTTTTCCACCGGCCGCTTGTTCAATGGATCGCTTGGTGGGGAAGTTGACATGATCATAAAAAATTTGGACTTGGAGCCAAAGATCAATGCCGTGATGAGGGACTTTATGAAGTAAGTCCTTGAATCGAGTCCATGCTTCGTAGAGAGATTCCCTTTGACATTGTTGGAACATCAAGATGTCATTACTAAGCTTTGTGGTTCTCCCCGGTGGGAAAAATTGAGCAAGGAAGCGAGAGGTAAGATCATCCCAACTTGAGATGGAGCCGGCGGGAAGTCGCTCAAGCCAATTACTAGCTTGGTCCCGTAAAGAAAATTGGAAGAGACGCAGGCGCATGGTCTCCCGAGTAGTAGCATCAAGGTCGATGGAATCGACAATTTTGAGGAAATCCCTTAGATGCTGATTTGGATCTTCGAAACGAATTCCATGGAATGCACATCCGTTTTGCACCAACCGGATGGTGTCGGATCGTAGGGTTGTAGTTTGGGCTTGGTCGGGAAGCTCAATGGTGTTCCTATAGCCTAAGTGGCTTGGTCTCGAGTATTCACCAAGAGTATGGGCTCTTGGCGGGTCATTTGGTGGTGGGTTGATGAATGGTGGTTGGTTATCACCTTCCATGATGAAAAGTGATGGGATTACGAACAAAGGTCACGAAGAAGGGGGATAGACTAAGAGAAAGCTAAAAATGAGAAAATTTTACTTGATAGGAATCAAGTAAAGGAAACCTAAACGAGGTGGACTACTAACTAGCTATTCTACTCCCCGGCAGCGGCGCCAAAAACTTGATAACGCTACACGCGTCGTTCGGGGTCAAAGGAACTTCCTTTTCGTCGAGCAAGTTTTTCAACACCCTAGGCAGTGAACCTAATCGTTGTAGTGTAGTATTAGGGTAAGCCACGGGTATTGATATCGTTCTCTAGGGGAATAGGAATGCTAGTGAGAAGTTACTACGCTAAGGTTGGGGTTGAGGAAGATTATTTTTTTATCTTTTTATGTTTTTAAGAAAAGGAAAGGTACGAATCTCTGGGTTTGAATTTTGGGGGGTTGGTATTGCTACCGATTACTCTACTTATCAAATTATATAATCTAAGGTGTATGTAGTCTATGTCTAATTATTGTGTGCTCGTATGATAGTTTAAAGATGTGTTTACTTAGGTTTTATTACTCCTTAATTATCTCCTATTGGTGGTTGAATTGTCACGTCCTCATTCCTAGTTGCGTTGTGTGTCTAAGGTTGTAGGGTATGCGTTTCTCCCTAACTCTTTGAACTTACCAAAGGGTCTCGTCTACAAAACCCACTAGGGATAATAAACTCTTACTCTAAGGCACTCTTTGGATGGTTTAGCTTACAACTACTCAAGGAGTCATATTCTAAGGTTCACAAAGATTTAATCAAGCATTAAGTACACAACGAATGACCTATCGCATTACTAGATCATTAATCAACTAAGATAAGAGACAACCAATCAATATTCAATAATTAAGTTTCATATTTCCTAAGCAAACACACAAGTAAAGTAGCCGGACATGGAGAACATGCAAGCATACACACAAATAATCAAAGACATAATTGTATTAATGAAGTAAAACACTTATCTTGGTGTAAGATAGGGTTTGGAACCCTAAAATACTTTACAAGACAGCCTTGGTTCGGTTTAGGTTTTTACTCCAAAAGATTACACACTAATACTGAAAAATTCGGATTCTATATATAAGATTACATCTGCGACGGCGTCACCTTATGTTTTGTGACGCCGTCGGGTCGCCGTCATTAGCGTTTCGTCTTGGCCATGTTAGACTTGCGACGACGTCATCTTATGCATGTGACACCGTCCTCTTCAGCTTCTGACGCCATCTGGATTGCATCTAGGCCGTCTGAGTTGCGACGGCCTACTCTTTTATAACTTGACGTCGTCACTTAAAAATAGGAGTTTTGGCTTCTGTCCCGTCACAAAATCCTCCGACGGCGTCGTAATTTAACACCTGACGCCGTCACCTAATGTTTTCAGTAGCTTTGAGTGTCTCGATTCTGACTTTGGCCATTTTCTTCGTATATTCGCGCCTTTTCGTCCAAATAAGTGCCATTCCAGCATTTTGCCTTCAAGAGACCTAAAAAGTGAAAAGGAACGATATTAAGCAATAACGGATACAAAAGTGATCAAATAAGGGCTTAAACGACCCCTCAAAAAGGTACCTTTTAAAACCTTATCACATCAACATCAAACGACATCACAAGCAATTATAAAAGTAAAGAGATAAAGAAAGGAAAGTGCAAACCGAACACGAGAATTTATAGTGGTTCGGTAACGGATCTCCTCTCCGCCCTACTCCACTCCCCGAGTACCCAACTCGAGAGTTACTTCACTAAATCAACAAGCTCCGTTCTCGGCGGAGAAAACCTTACAATCGTTGCTTACACTTTTTCCGGTACAAAGCTAAATACTGGGTTCTAGTTCGAGGTAGAACCAACCTAACGTCGCCTATACAATATTTCCGACACTAAGCTAGATGTCGAGTTCTTTCCGGGTACAACCACTCCCGTTATGTTTTATGGCCCAACATAACAAACCTTGTGTTTTATGGTACAAACATATAACCCATCTAATCTAGTTTTGTGAAAGTGTTGTGATGATGCAATAATGTTTACAATGATGATCTATGACATAAATGTCTAATGGATATGAATGACTAATCTAAATGATCTTCTTAAATAAGAAGTCTTCAATCAATGAGGATATCAAGAGATCTTGAATCTTCATATGTTGATATGCTTTGGTGAATGAGGATGGCTAGATCTCCAAGCTTTCCTTGGTTGATCAAAATGTAAAGTATGCTTACAACAAAGATGAATGTTAGAAGCATTATGATCATGTGATGATGAGGGTGATTAATGTATGTTAACATGGCTATCTATAGATCTGATAGATGAAAGAAAGATAGAGAGAATGTGTGTTGGAAGGGATGAAGAAATGAGAAAACAATGGGTTGGTATTTATAACCAAAGTGGTAATCAAAAATATAATAATTTATTAGATTTGATATCTTAGAATATCTTCCAAAGTCTTTTAAAGATTTAGATGACACTATGCATGAGGTAATAAAAGAGTGTTTTCCTTTTTATGAAAAATACATTTAAACAAATGTATATACTTATTTAAAAGGTAAGTTACTTGTAAATAAAATGTAAGTAACCTTTTGTAAAATAAAATATCTAGTTGAGTTCTTGTCAAAATAAAATATATTTTGTCAAGAGTAAGTAAACTTTAGTACTTGTATGAATATTATAGTTAGTTTACTTGTACAAATAAAAGTATATATTTGTTAGACATTTTACAAAAGATGTATTTGTATAAAATACTTGTGAATGCAAAATGTAAAATGAGGTTCGAAATAGAATGGTTAACCTATTAAAATACATAGTGACTCTAAACGTATTTTAAACATTCTAAATGATTTGTTAATGGGTTTGATCATAATGCCACATAACAAACATGTACGAACCTGTGTTGTAACATATGAGGACTTGAGACATCGAGAGGTGTTGAATGTATGTTGAGACAAAATGTGATTATAAATAACTTGTACATTTTACGTTATGTATTACAAGTTACATGTTTGTCATCAATCAAAACAAACGAGACTGTATAGATTAAATATCGTAATATTTGCACTAACAGACCATTTACTTGTGAAACGGGTTTAATGGGACCAACGTCAGAAGAAGACTCATTTATTTGTGTGATAACCCAAGGTGTTTTAGTTTTATCTTGCTGAGGAACAAAAGATTCCGAAATATGAGGCAATTTTAAATAATCAAAAGGTTTGTTATATTTTACATTGCTCATTTTTAATCGACTCTCTTCTCTCACATCTTGTTCCTCTTCATAATTATATTCAACAACACGCACAATAGAATCATCAAGAAGATATTTGGCACTATACAACTTTGGATTTGCCTTGAATTCTCTATGTAAAAACCGTGGTTTATCATCAACAAGATCTGGCCCATATCCATCGGGATTTGGCTTTAAAGTAAACTTTTGAATTGTTGTGATAGATTCACCATGTTTATACACAATATTTTGAAACTCTTTTATTTTGTTTTCCAAATCGACGATTTCATCAAAATACAGATCAACACACTTCCTTGAGGCTTGTTTAAACCTAGAAAAACTATTTTGACAAGATGACAACTCAAGCTTGCTTTTTTGAATTTCCGAAGTAAGAGTGTCAACTTGTTGTTTGTTTTCTAATTTTTATTTTTCCATTTGAGAAATCAAATTATTTTTGGAAGCGACTAGATCTCGTATTTGTTGTTCTAATTCTTATTCTTTAAGATACGCCTTTTGTAAAGCAACTTCAAAACTTTGTTCGCGTTTTTCTTTTGTTTCAAAATTTGTAAGTTGTGTTTTATAGCATTCAAGATCCGCAGTCAATAATGAAACTTTTCCTTTTAAATTTACATTTATGTCATTGCATTTTTTAACTTGAGATTGGGTGGTCAAAAGTAAGGTCATGAGCTTTAGATCTGGATCAGACGAAGTTTCAGTTTGTTCAACGTGAGTATCAACACATTTGTAATATTTTGTATTTTTAGGTTGCTATTCATTTTTACTATTCACTCTCAAAATTTTATTTCACATTCTCGTAAGTTAACCTATTTTCATGATAACCCGAGAGTTTGACACCCCTTGGGTCATTTTTGCAAGTTTCATAAAACCGTGTCTGAGATTTACGTTTAAGTTTAAACGACATTTAGGCATCCTGATATGTCCATAAAACATTAAAAACAAGAGAAATATTTTTTTTCACATCTTATGACATTTTCATAAGTTTTGGAATTTTACATTTTCCGGTTTTACGTTTTACGCGTTTTAAGCCTACGGTTTTAGGTTTTTACGACTTTAAAGCATCCCGATAGAACTTATAACTCATTTAATATTAAAATATAAAGTATATTGATAAGTTTTAACATATTTATAAGTTTCATATTTTTTGGATACCCGGTTTTAAGTTTCGTGACTTTACGGCTTACAGTTAGCGATTAACGGGACCAAAACTCACTCCGTCACTTATATAAGGCCAAGATTCATCCACCTAGTCCCTACCCCTTGTATTTATACTATATATGGTTTATCGCCATGGCCTTGGTGGATTGGTGAGAGCCATGGAACATTTAGAGAATCATGTGTTACATTAGGAACCATAGAAAGTCTTAAGGCTAAAAAATCAACCATGTATGCATCATCTGTTCCATTCTAGACCATACCTTAGTGTTAAATAACCACCTCAAGGCCCTATAAATACCCCTCCCCCTCTTGTAGTTGTTCACAAAATAAAACAAACATAAACACTCTTCATTCAAGTTTTACTTCAAGTAGTATTCCAAGAGAAATTAAAGGCCAAAGAAAGCTACCTCATATCCTTGCAAGTTTAGGTGATCTTCTTGAGTTTAAATCCACTCAAGTCACCTAAGATCTCATCACAAGACCTTCAAGAATACAAGAAGTGTAGAAGGTTGCTAAGGTGTGGGAGAGTGCTCAAATCCTAGTTCTAGTCCTAGACCTTGTTTATTTTCCTTTCTTATTGAAAGCCAAAAGTTGTAAGAAAACCTAGCTCATAGTCTTGATCAGTATCATTTATGTAGGATCGTATATTTGTTGATAATATGATTTGGGAGGTCGGGGATTATGGAAGAACAAGTTAGCCATGGTTAGAAAGAGAAAGAGTAGAGAGGAGAAGTTTCTAGTGAGAGAAAAATACTTAGAGTGTGTATTATTATGAGATACCCAACCCTCTCCCTTAGTGGGAAAGGGTATTTATAGAACTTACTAAACTCCCCTTATGGGCTGTAGATCAGGTATACAGTGGGTAAAGACCCGTCCGTCCTCTACGGTGTTACTTAAAGTAACTAATAAGTAATAAATGACGATAAGTCTACGAGCTAACATATGCTAGACTATAGTTGGGGTGACCGACTCTTCTATATGAATTTTACAAATCCTAACAATCTCCCCCTAAGGGAGGTCACCCCATAAATTACACTTTGCATCCTAGCATTCCTTCATGAAGTTCAATTCTGAGCTCGTAGACTTTGATTCTTCAAATTCTGCAATCTTTGTGCTTTAGTAGTGATTCTTCAAAGTCCGCATACTTTGTACTTTTAGTGGAGGTCTTTGAATGTTCCCTGAATTGGTGATCTTTGAGCTTTCTTTGAGATCATCAGCCACAGTAAATCTCTGGATCATCCATTGTTGTATCGCCACCATAGATTGAATGATAAATATTTTGAAAAAATGGAGTCTGGTTGATTTTCAAAAAATTTCGTCCGATTCATTTTCAAACAATGTTACCACCACGAGAGATACAAATATGGTATCATCCACTACTTGTCCTGCACAAAGAAACGTTAGGTGGTGGAAACGCAGAAGCTGTTTCAGTTGTTGCTGTTAGAGTGGAAGAAATATCTAGTGATGCAGTGAGACCTCTGAAGTTGTATATATCATGCTGACTATTCACAGAGATCTGAAGTACTAGGTTCCTTTTATTCTTTTGTCGACCAGAGATATAGTTGCCCTTTCCTATCGGCACCCAGTCATAAACTGGAAAAATCTGATCATCCAATTTTGTTGGAGCAGGAGTGGGAACATTCTCATAAACCATGTTATCTGCATGCGTTAGTCAACACAGATAGGCATACATACAGATATATGGTGGTCGACAACACCCAAACATTAATCGACTAATAAAAGTCAATCCAACCTCGAAACTCATTCAATCATATCATACAAAGGCATGGGGATTATATGTGAATATCGAACTTGAATCATCTATTTCTAACAATCATATCCTAGCAATTCAAAGTTAGCAAAAAAACCTTTTTCTGTTAAGTATAGGATGATTAAATAAGCCCGTTAGATGATATAAATTTGAAATCACTTTCCCCTCAATCATAAATCTTTTTTATGAAAAGAATAAAAGAGCTGAGGTCATTGATTGAGTGTCAAATTTAAACAAAACTCCAAGTCTGATTGATTTTCAAACAACACCTTTTCCACCATTTTGAAAAACAAATATTTTTCTGAAGAATCTTAGAAAGAACAACATTTGTGTAGGAACAATCATCTTTTTGGCGACGTGCTTTCCTCATTATGTTTTAGGATAAGTGCTCGATATTTATGAAAATCGATTTTGCGTACCACTTTCCCTTTTTGAAAAACGGGTTGCATATCTGAAATAATAGCAAACCATTGTTTAATTGCGGGTTACAGTCTGAAATAACTGCAAGCCATAAGATTGAGACATGTTTTGAAAATATTTACACCTTCTGCTCGAACTTCATCAAAAGTCCCATGCCATTATTGAATGACATTTCTAAGACCGTATATGTTATCGATACCAGAAGACATGCCTTGAGAAAATAATATTTTTGGTATTTTCAATTTTTTGATTTTTTATGGATTTTTGTTGGTTTTATATTTTTCTATTTTCTTTTTGTTTGTTTTAAAATTTTCTATTTACACTTTGGTTTAAGATATGTACAAAGTAGATAATATAATTTAAGAAGATGTTGATATGAGTACCAAGATAAGGATATCGTTCAGCACGTTGTAAAAGACATAAATCAACATCTCTTAAACTTTCACCACCAAAGCTTTCGAGGCTTCTGAATAGTCGTCAGAACATGAGCCTCCTCAAAGTGAGGCTTTGGTATCTTCCCCCCAAACCGAAAATCTTCTTGTTCAGCAGTTTCAAAACTCTCTTTCAAGCTTGCCTTAGCTAGGTGTACAACGGAGCATACCACATCATAAATCTTGCTGCTCCTTTTAAGAATGATCATCGTGATTATCCGTTTGGGGTTTCATCAAATAGAACAACAATATATCATCTCATGCTTGAATAATTCTTCTCATATTTCTTTCCACTGAAGGCTGAAGTGATGCATACCAAAAGTGTCAAGAAACCACTTCCCTCAAGTAGTTGAAGTGATGCAATCAGTCTCAATGTATAAAGCTCAAGAACTAAAGTACCCATATACCCAAGGAAAGAATAACCGATAACATCGAAGTAGTAGGTTAAATCACTGATCATCTCTGCGGATATCAACTCCGGAATAAATGATTAAGCCCGATCACATGAACCTGCTGTGCATCCCCAATGTACACATTTCTCTCCCCTGATGATTGCGATCTCATCGAAATCCTCACACAAATGTGTACCTGTTTTATCATCACACATTTGTCTTCCTGGAATAACTTCAATCAAGCATAAGTATTAAGTTCATCACATGTACTCGTTGTGCGTTTAGATATATGTCTCCTTCCCCCTTGCTGGCTTTGATACCTTAGAATCAGCAACACATTATAAACCCATATACTTGAAATCTTGTGAGAAGAACACAATTAGCTCAATGTATCCTGTGAGAATCAACTTGCTAAAGAACAATGTGAGCAAATCTAATTAGGGATTAAATCTGGCTTTTTTCTCTCCCCCAATTAGTGCTCTCCCCTAAACTGACAATCTTTTTGATGAATGCCCTGAATATGAAGAAGTCTTTTGATAGTTAAATGCATGTCGTCTTTAGTCTTCTAACACGAAGCGAAAATGTGGAGCAGACTGTAGACTCGACCTTCTTCAAGGTTGTCCGTTTGGGGAACAGAATGTCACCATCTTAATCTCACCAAATGCATTCCAGTTATCTTACATATAGCAAATCAGCTCGTAACGTACACATGAAATGGTAACACCAAACTAACAAGTTGGAACACTGATCATCTCTAATTTGTTGCCCGAGATTAGTGAAGGTGGATAAGAATGAAGTACGTAGAATAAGACGAGAAGATAAGGATACAAAATCAACCAATCTTCGACAAAAATCGTTTCACATGTCATTAAAACCGATCATGTGAACTTGTTGTGTGTCCTTGGTGTACACATTCTCTCTCCCTAGATGAGTACGATTTATCAGAATCAGCATGATGATGTGTACGTGAAGCATTAACTGGAAGTACTTTATCATTAATCATATCAGCCCGTGAGAAGATGTCAACCAACGGCTCTTAGTAGTAACCATTCAATTTGTCATTAACTGGACGCACGTTATCTTCACATGTGAAGATAACCCGATTATGAAGAAACTCGGTTCTTGCACGAGTACTGAACTGTTGTGTAAAGAGCCGTATGACCATTTATTCTCAAACGTCAATCAACATGCAGTATATTCACTTATCCCCCTCAAAAAATGCATACGAAGTTGCCATTTTTTATTGAACAAGTGAATAAAATCAAAATGTAGTTTATTCACACTTCTCCCACTCAAAAATTGCAAATGAAGTCACCATTGCCATTTTTGATTGAGCAAGTGAAATAAGAATACAATCAACGGTAGGTAGGTCCACTTGATGACTGAGCGAGGATGGAAAAAGCATGAAGCTTGTTGATGAGAATTGTCATAATCAAGAAGATTTCTCTTCTTCCGAAGATAAAGCGCACTGAAGTGTACACTTTTCTTTTCTTTAAGGAATGAGGCATGAACTGAATTGTTCAAACATCATCTCTCTCTTTTCTACTTCTCTCAGCTAACTCGTTACTAACAACATTATCATTCAGTCGGCTCTTTGTCGTGACTACTGATGGACAATGCCCAATATGATGAAATTGAGACTGAAGTAAAATAACCTAAACTTGTGACTTAAGCTTGCACAAATGTGCGACTAAGAGCGGTGCAGAGAGTTCTTGCAACTTCGAATCCCTAAGTACTATATACTCTTCACCCAACCAACCATCAAGTATAGGACGTTGATAACATCAAATAATCCGGAGAGTTAATTGCATTTTTGGTCCCTGTGGTATGGCCAAATTGCAGATTTGGTCCCTAAAACTTTGAAAGTGCACCAGAGGTCCCCATTTTCAAGTTTTCGTTGCATGTTTAGTCCCTGATCAACATCAAATGTCTAAAATACCATTGTCTTCTTCTTTCCTACTTTCTTTTCAGTCCATCCTTTTAGTTTCTTACATAAATGGTCCTTATGTCTTGCCATGTTTTACAGATTTAGTCCAATTTTTTTTTATTATTTATTTAACTATTAATATTAGTATTATATTTTTTATAAGTTTTCGCTTATTTTTATACGTCCGTTTTTCTTACATTTTTGTCCGTTTTCGTCCTTATTTATACGTTTTCGTCAATTTTTATACGTTTTCGTCCATTTTTATACCTTTTCGGCCGTTTATATACGTTTTTGTCCGTTTTTATACGTTTTCTTCCGTTTTTATACGTTTTTCTTACGTTTTCATACGTTTTTATCCGTTTTATACATTTTCATTCGTTTTTATCCGTTTTCATCCGTTTTTATACATTTTCGTCTGTTTATATACGTTTTCGTCAATTTTTATACGTTTTTCTTACGTTTTTATTAGTTTTTCTTACGTTATCATACATTTTTATTCGTTTTAATACGTTTTAGTTCGTTCTTATCTGTTTTCATCTATTTTTATACGTTTTCAACTGTTTATATACGTTTTCGTCTGTTTTTACACGTTTTCGTAAGTATTTATACGTTTTTGTCAATTTTTACACGTTTACATCCTTTTTTTACGTTTTCATCCGTTTTCGTCTGTTTTTTTTACTTTTCCATCTGTTTTTATATGTTTTCATCATTATTTTTACGTTTTCATCCGTTTTCGTCTGTTTTTTTACGTTTTCGTCCGTTTTTTACGTTTTTGTCCGTTTTTATATGTTTTTGTCTGTGTTTTTACGTTTTCATCCGTTTCGTCCGATTTTATACGTTTTCGTCAGTTTTTGTCTTTTTTTTATTTTCGTATGTTTTTTTACAATTTCATCCGTTTTTTATGTTTTCATCCGTTTTTATACATTTTCGTCCGTTTTTATACATTTTCGTCCATTTTTTTAAGTTTTATCTTTTTAACGTTTTCGTCCATTTTTTTACGTTTTCGTGCATTTTTTTACGTTATCGTGCATTTTTATACGCTTTCGTTCTTTTTCAAGGTGAAAGCGTTTCGTCTGTTTTTTTTTATGTTTTATGCGTTTTCGTCCATTTTTTTTTTTATGTTTTCGTCTGTTTTTATACATTTTCGTCCGTTTTTAGCTTTCATCCTTATCTATACGTTTTCGTCTGATTTTTTAACATTTTTGTCAGATTTTATACATTTTCGTCCGTTTTTTTTACACTTTAGTCCGTTTTTATACATATTCGTCCGTATAAGGGTATAAAAACGGACGAAAACGCATAAAACATAAAAAAAACAGACGAAAACGGATGAAAACATAAAAAAGGACGAAAACATATAAAAATGCACGAAAACTTAAAAAAAATGACAACTTAAAAGAATGGACGAAAATGTATAAAAACGGACGAAAACGTGTAAAAACGGATGAAAACGAATGAAAACGTAAAAAACGGATGAAAATGAAAAAAAAAACAGATAAAAACGTATAAAATCGGACGAAATGGATGAAAACGTAAAAAACAGACAAGAATATATAAAAACGGACAAAAACGTAAAAATACCGTCGAAAACGTAAAAAAACAGACGAAACGGATGAAAACGTAAAAAAAATGATGAAAACATATAAAAACGGATGAAAACGTAAAAAAAACAGATGAAAACGGATGAAACCTTAAAAAAAGGATGAAAACGTGTAAAAATGGACAAAATCGTATAAATACTTACGAAAACGTGTAAAAACGGACGAAAACGTATATAAACAGTTGAAACCGTATAAAAACGGATGAAAACAGATAAGAACGAACTAAAACGTATTAAAACGAATAAAAACGTATGATAACGTTAGAAAAACTAATAAAAACGTAAGAAAAACGTATAAAAATTGACGAAAACGTATATAAACAGACGAAAATGTATAAAAACGGATGAAAACGGATAAAAACGAATGAAAATGTATAAAAACGGATAAACACGCATGAAAACGTAAGAAAAACGTATAAAAACGGAAGAAAACGTATAAAAACGGACAAAACGTATATAAACGGCCGAAAAGGTATAAAAACGGACGAAAACGTATAAAAATTGACGAAAACGTATAAATAAGGACGAAAACGGACAAAAATGTAAGAAAAACGGACGTATAAAAATAGGAAACTAAAAAGATGGACAGAAAAGAAAATAGGAAAGAAGAAGACAAGGGTATTTTAGACATTTGATGTTGATCAGGGACTAAACATGCAACGAAAACTTGAAAATGGGGACCTTTGGTGCACTTTCAAAGTTTTAGGGACCAAATCTGCAATTTGGCCATACCACAGGGAACAAAAATGCAATTAACTCTAATCCTGAATATAAAGTATCAATTTCCCCTGATAATGCCCGTATTTATATCATTTATATGGATTTACGCTTGTTTTCCATATATTTCACTTTCAGGTAACATACGAGCATTGGAGCTAAAGAGACGCGGATTTGGAGAGTTTATTGAAGATTTATCATAGTATGCTCACTTTGAAGAAATTACGCCGTAAGTAAAGCGTAGCTCAGAAAAGCAACTCAACAGAAGATTACGGCGTCACTCTCCCAAAGATTATGACGTAACCAACTAGGTCAAATGAGGTTCCGCGCCGCTGCAAGCTACGCCGTAACTATTGCATCAAATACGGCGTAACCAAGATTTATTGAAGATACGGCGTAACTCCTTCCATAGTTACGCCGTAACCAGCATTTTTAGTGCAAAATACGAAGAATTGGATGTTACGGCGTAACTCTTATAATTAGTTACGCTGTAACCAGATCAGGCCTATAAATACCCCACGATTTCCAGCATTTCAAATCATCCCATTTCACACACAACACAAAGTGAGCGTGAGTAGAAGTCGAAGGCAGATATAGAGGAGCATACGGAGCTATCTCCAAGGGAGAAATCACTCCCCTACGATAAACATTAGCTTTTTATCTTTTCTTTACTTTCAATTCATGTATTTCGTAATGTTAAACATTGAATCGATTGTTATAGTTAATATGAGCGGCTAAGTACCTCTGGTGCTGGCCTAGTTATGATTCCTTAATTGTTTTGTTTGCGTTTACATTGCTTACGTATAATTATTTCTAAGGGCATGCATGCATAGTTTGTTGGTTGCTACCCTTGTTTCGGTAGTTTTGAATGGCGATAGTGGCTAGTTACTTAGGAGATATGACCAACTGACCCTAAGTAAGTAGACTGAGATGGGAAGGGTAAGATATGACCAACTGACGACCCTTTCTGCTTGTGCGATTTGACCAACTGATCACCTACCGTTTGGATGAACTTAAGAAGTAGGGGGTGAGTGTTTAAGATGCTAGAACCCGGGCACTCACTATTATGAATCTAGCATGTAGCGGTACTTAATGACTTGGCTTAGGGGACTAAGAACAACTGGACTTATGACGGGTCACCTGATTTCTCTAGTGGGACCCTTTGCTGATAGGTTAGGACGAATTGACCAAATGCTGTCCTAGCGACTTTGACCATACCTGAAGTAATTGGAAGTAATTAGACGTGAACACTACTAATTAGGATGAGTAACTAGGTTAGCACCCCTCTCATCTATTGATCACTACCCTCGCCTTTATTTGCTTTAGTAGTTAATTATATCAAAATATTATTAAAATCTGTGACACCTAGACTTAGTTTAAATCCGCACACATAGCTCTTGGGACGACCTCGGTTTTACCGATTACTACACTACACACGATCGGGTACACTGCCCGTTAATGCATTATGGTAGACCATAGGTATAACGAGACAATATAAATATTAACCTGGTCAGTAAAACCTTTATCAGACGTACATCACCTCTTGAATATCCACAACTTCATGTGACACTGAGCCCTACAACGTAACTCCTTAAAGTGATAGTTATTTTGTGGTAGAAGAAATGAAGAATCACCAAAAATAACCAGATATTCAAGTCTTCTTCATTGTAAATGTTAAAAGCTCGAACAAGGTTCTCGAAGAATCTTCATCCAGCCGACCCGAAATCTTCAGATACTAAGTACACGCACCTGTGAAATTTCACTTCAACCTCAAATAAATAATAATGAATTAACGTCGTAGTCACATCTTATAGTTTAAAAGCCCAGATCTAGCCCATTTTGATGGTTTAAATGAACTTTGATAATGGTTTTATCCCGATATTAGTCAAAAGCGCATAACCCCGTAAAGCTTTGTAATAACCAAAATGCCATGAAGTATATCCAAACAATCATCCGATACATGAAGTACACACTTTATCCCTTCTTCGAAGTTGAAACCGTAGCATCAGAATCAGATAAGATCCGGAAATGCACTTTTTTTTCTCCTGGATGGTTCCGTCGTCAAGGGATTTTATAATTCTATGATTTAAACCAATAAATAGATTCTTTCGGGGGCTTTTACAAAGCCAAGAAAAAACCGAGAGATAGATTCGAAAATGCACTTTTCTTTCTCCAGGATGGTTCCATCATCACGGGATTTTACAAATTTATGATTTAAACTAAGAAATAGATTCTTTCATAGGATTTTACAAAACCAAGACGAAACCGTGAAACAATGAGAAATTGAATGTTTATGAAAGGTTTGGTTTTGGTGAATATATGTTTAGGGAAGCATGCAAGAGGTCAGCAACAATTCTTCTCCCATATGTAGAATACTTCAAAATCTATACTAAGTAAAGTAGTATAAATATTAACCTGGTCAGTAAAACATGCATCAAGTTTTTGGCGCCGCTGCCGGGGAGTTATATTAGGATCTTCATTAAGTCTTTCATTTCCTTTTTGTTTTAAAATTTTCTCAATTTCTCACGATCTCTTTTCAAGTTTCAGGTACCATGGAAGTTGTTAACATTGATGACCTCACTCTTAAGGAATATTTGGCGTTAACTAGAGATGAACAAGGACCAGGGATTGTTAGGCCAGCCATCGCCGAAGATGCTCAATTCGAAATCAAACCTCAATTTATAAGGGAGTTGCGTGCAAACCCTTTCTCGAGAAGCATTATCGATGATGCTCACGAGCACGTAGACAACATGGAATACATTGTCAGCCTATTCAAAATTCCAAGAGTCTCAAACGATGCTGCCATGTTACGTGTGTTCCCTATTTCTCTCACTGGAGTTGCTAAAAGATGGGTTGATCGATTACCTGCCGGAACAGTCAACACCTGGCCTCTCCTAAAAAAATATTTCATTCAGAGATACTGTCCTCCATCCAGGACCGCTAAAAAATTAGAAGAAATTCATAACTTCAAGTAGGAGGGTGATGAAATGTTGTACCAAGCATGGGAAAGGTACAACGAATTATTATACAAGTGCCCTACTCACGACCTCAACAACCAGCAAAAGGTGAATGTATTTTACAAAGGTCTAAATATCTCCTCAAGGCAAATGATCGATTCTCAAGGACCAATACCTGGAATGACTCCAACATTGGCTCTTGAAACTATTCAGAAGATGGCTGACCACTCTCACAAATGGCACAATGGAGGGTACAATCGAAGTAAGGGTAGAAACATGGAAGGCCTTGCAGCAATAAACAACAAATTAGAAAGTCTCGGAAGAGACATGAAAAAGCTCAAGGAGAATGTGCATTCCATACAAGTTGAACGAAATGAACACGATGGCGCTCTCCCTACTAAGGAATGCTCATCCAATGAGGAAGCTAAAGTGAAATATGGAGGTGGAAGTCCCTTCAACAGATACAATGGTAACGGGGCCAGATACCGAGAAAAATCCCCTAGGTTCTATACAAGAATCAACAACAATCCTCCTAGACCAAGCCTTGAAGAAATAATGCATAAACATATCGAGGAGTCTAAAAAGAAAAGTGATAGACTCAAGGAATGGATGGTTAAGGTAAAAGAAGACACCAACATGAACTTGCGGAACCAAGATGCCGCAATTAAAAACCTCGAAACCCAAATTGGGCGATTAGCTAAAAATCTTGAGACCAGTAATGACAAAGCCATTGCCTGCAAAGCCATATTTGCACAAGATAAACCGAAGAAAGAACAGTGCACCTCTTCTGTCACGAATGATCTATCCGGGATTAACTACCTAAAAGAAGATGATAAATCAGAAGACGACGAGGATCTGCCAAGCCAACTTCCTGAAAAGGAGCACTATCAGGAAAGTTTTCTTCTTCCATGCACTATCGGTAATCTTAAAATTCCCGCATTAGCTGATTTAGGGGCTGGGTAAACCTTATTTCTACCACATTGTTGGATAAGATAAAACTTACCAATTTAAAAGAAACAATGATGATGATTGAAATGGCTGATTCCTCTAAAGCTGTACCTAAGGGAGTAGTTAATAATGTTCTCCTTAAAATTGGGAAATTCATTTTTCCTACTGATTTTGTGGTTATTGATATGGGGAAACGGGAGACTTACAACTTAATTGTTGGAAGGCCTTTTCTGGCCACTTGTCGAGCACATATAAAGGTTTTTGAAAAACAAATTTCTTTGGGAACTGAAAAAGAACGAATCACTTTCAGCATGAAAGAACAATTAAACCCTAAGTTAGAAATTTCAAATAAAGTTGATGTTGTCAACATTCCATCGCTCGACCCACCTCTATGCCATAATCTCAGTACTAACAATCGTTGAGGAAATTTTGATAGTAATGAACAGGAACAGGGAAAGATCTTCCCGATTGAGGGGATTAAGGAAGCTCCGGATCCTAACAAACATTACGGCACCCCTATATTGACAGAAGTAACGAATCAATGAAAGCATGGCCCTCGTGTAACCCTTTTTGTGAAATTTGTGAGGGAAGGGTGGATGAATGGACGTACTCTCACGAGATTGAGAGACACAATATAAAATTCGGAAAATTATCTTTTGAAGATTGGTACAAGGTAAGATTTGGAGACTCGGAAATCAATGTGAGATTAGTAAAACAACTAAAATGCAATTATGATAACTATCACCTCATTGATATAATGACCAATGATGAGAGATCAAACACAAGTGCAAAAATTAATCCTATAGCAGAAGGTGACGACTACGAAAAATCATGTTTATCGTTTGATGAGTGGCACACGCAAAAATTTGGAACATGTAGCATCGGAAACACAATGAGAAAAAAGGTTTCTATCGAATGGATGAATGATTGCCGCCAATTAATGGAGGAAGTTGGCCTAGTTCAAAGGCCACCATAAAGCCCCGAGGCTCTGAGTCTAACTTAAAGACTCGTAAATAAAGAAAAGTACTCTTTCGGGAGACAACCCGAATTATCCCTTTCATTTGTTTTATTTCCTTTCTGTTGGGTTTTGTGTTTTTAACCATTTTTGCAGGAAAACGGAGAAAAGTTGTTGCTGCAGCATTCTGATCCGACCAGAGTTACGACGTAACTCACTATCTTGGTTACGTCATAACAGGCCTTTATGCCGCAGAACTTGTCAGAAGCATTACCAATTACGGTGTAACCCCAGATATGGTTACTCCGTAGCAACACCCCTGTCAGGTTTTGCTTAATTACGGCGTAACTCCTTATGGGAGTTACGACGTAACCATTCTCTGTAACACTTCTTTCATTTTAAAAACAGTAACCTTGTATTAATTTTCAAATGAACTTTGTGGGTATGTTCCCTGTAAGCCCTCACGAGACTACACTCGTCCACTTGGGACACCAAATGGTTTAAAAGGCTTGTTGTATACGCTAAATGCAACCGTGATTCCTACGAAAGTGAGTTAGATTTCTTTTTCATTTTTATTTTTCTTTTTAGAATTATGCTTTTCGGTAGTGTGATTTCAGGGATTGAAGTTTGCTCGTGGATGCTTATGCGAAGGCACGACTCTTTTCGTAGGCCTCTTTCTTTTTGGAGCAAATTTCAGGGAAGTTCTCGCTCTAATTCTACTTTTCTTTTCACCTTTATTTAACGCTTAGTACAAAAAGGGACTTTGTACAATTCAAGTGGGGGGACGGGAGTAGAATTATCTCTTGAACTTTATTGCCCTCGTTTTTCTAGTTTATTTTGAAAAATTATGCCATTTTTAAAATTTTGACATGTTTTTCTTTACCTAACTAGATTAGACCTTAGCCGAGCACATTATAACCCTTGATATTATATGGTGAGATTAGCCTTATCAGTTTCCAAAATTTTACCCAAAATCCACCTAATTATGAGTGTGCCGGTAGCTTGTAAACTTTAGAACTTGGCCTTTGCATCATTTCGAGACCATAGACGAGGTATGTTGAGTCAGCTCGATGTATTTGGACTTTTCAGTTTAAGAAGGCAGTATTACAGGATTATCACCCAAATAGCCTACCATTGTGTGTCTATCGATTGGTCACCTCGACTTCTCGACCCCCATGTTAAACCCTTTGTTGCACTCACCTTTAGTGCAAGATACCCTAAATACACCCTTCTGAGCCATTCCTTTCATTTTTTTCACCCAACATATTGTTTCGATACACCATTACACCTTAGCCTACCCTGTAGTCTTTATTTGTAATTGGGAAGTCATCATTTGCCTAAGTTCTAGGTTCAAGTGGAAAGGTTCGGGAATCACGCTCTCGTCGAGGACATATCCTTAAAGATCATTGAAGACCCCCTAAATTCCCATATTGTTCATCTCAAGTGGGGGGATATTATGTTATTAGTTATGAAAAAAAATGATGTGATTCGAAAAAAAAATTATATATATATATATATATATATATATATATATATATATATACTAGATTTCGAAGCCCGCCCAATGGGCGGGCATGACTTATAATTATTTGTTTGTTGTTTTTTGTTAGCGTAAATACGTTTTCTTCTTTTGGTTCAAGCTTTACTTTGAAAATTCAAAGGAAATTTAGACTTTAGGAGCAGCAACCCAAGAAATGGGAAGCACTATGGCTGTGAATTATAAAATGAGCTCATGAATTATAGATTCTTTCAAACCCACAAAAGGCGGTTGCAAAGTTAGTAATTCCAAAATAAGGCATCCAAAAGACCATAAATCCACTTCCAGTCCATATACACGCCGATCATGAAGTGTCCGATAAACCTCAGGGGCCATCCAACGCACTGTTCCTACGCAAGCATCAGGTGGAGGTATCACTTTGTGGCCAATACAACATGTATGCAAAGAGGAATGTAGAGGAACTGATGTATCAAAATCACAAAGCTTAACAACAATCGCTCCGTCAATGTCGTTATTTATGTCAATGAACACATTTCCACTCTTCAAGTCACGATGAATTATATCTTTTGAATGAAGCTCAGATAATGCCCATGCAACATCCGGATGCAATAGTTTATTTAATATGGGTATATAGGATGTTGGACTATGATGCATTATGAACACACCTTCGCGACTATTGAAAAAATTGCCACAGAAAAATTTAACTCGCTTACACTTCTGCATCATAAAGGTTTGTAGCAATTATTCCAGTTGGCCCTCTCTTTAACCACCCACATATATATAAACCATCCTCAGTTTGAGCATCATCAGAAGATGAAGATACAACACGACCTTTGAAATTTGGGACCACGCCTACCAAAGAAGTTGCAGAGACATTAGAAACTTCTGAATACTCAATTTTTTTTAATTACATTATACATTATATAAGCCTAACGTTTTGCATGTGAATTATATATGAGACATACCTTTCGACTGGTCAAACAGTAAACCATCAACAGGTATACCATCAACAGGTACAGATTTGTAACCTATGCTCTTTAGTACCAAACTGTAAAACAAAGCAAATATAACACTCAAAAGAGAATTTAATAACCACAGTATATACTGTAAGCCACACAAAAGATCATAGAGTACAAGAGGCTGGGTCATGTCTTAACATTCAAGGCTATAGAATAGTTTAAATGGCATCCCCTTGTAAACCTAAGGTTAAATAGACGTATTGAGCGTTGCAATATATTATATTTGCTATTCGAGTTCATCAAAGATACAGGCCGAGAAATATCGTCTAAGCATGTTTGTATGTGTATACACATCAATATGTACTTTACCGTACAACCATACAACATAGATTATCTAAATCTTAACTGAGTCTAAAACAGCCTAATCAAGCTTCTTTCAGCCTTTCTAAAAGCTTGGAAACAAAAGCTTATGAACTAAATCCAAATAGAAACTCAAGACAGCTATATAGCAAGCTCATAAAACCAAGTTGGATTACTTTACATAAGAGACAAAAAAACTTAAGAAACAAAAACCGCTGATGTATAGAATACCTTTACTATGTCCGAGGATTGCACTTGTTACACGGTTAGCTTCACGAAAGTGTTGGATTACTGAAAGCTATTGCGCGAATGTGGCTAGAACTATTCTTATTGAATCCAATGCTATGCAGACGAAATCTTATCAGGTTCTTCGCAAGGCCCATGAGGCTGCTATTGGTGCAATTAATCCTGGTAATAAGGCTAGTGATGTTTATAAGGCTGCTTTTTCAGTGGTTGAAAAAGATGCTCCTGAGTTGACTGCAAATTTGACTAAATTTGTTGGGACAGGCATCGGTCTTGAGTTCTGTGGCCTAGTCTTTTTCTGTTAAAACAATCTCACAAACTTTCCTTTATGCCCGAATTTCTAGTTGGTTACTTGTAGACTTGCAATTGTCATTAGTATCTACAAAAATTTCAGTATTTATAAGTGTAATGTTTAATTTCAAGTTAATTCAATTTAATTTTAGTTTACTATACCTGCTCCATTAATTGGAGATTGGAAAGCAAGCTTTGCATCTTCTGAGAATTGTTTCAGTCCCAGGCTTACTTCCAGAATCTGAGTCTCTCCACCTGAAAATCCTTCCACACTCACAGATCTCATCACATAAAAATGTACCTGCACCAAAAAGACTATGACTCAATACCATACCTTAGGGTTCCGTCCTAGTCCTAAACGGCTCACTATCACATGGCTACCCTTTGGTATGTAGTATCCAGCAACAGTAGAATCAGCGGTAGTCATGTGAGTAAGGTTGAAAGGTCCGACCGGGTGCAGCCTAAAAGCCTCCCGCACACATGCTTTGATATATCTAAGGTTTGATATATCAGATTCTTGCACCAATCTATCCGTTCCCACCACACAATCAAGCTCGTGCACTACTTTATCCAAGAGCCTTGGTTGATTTATCATTTCTGCAATTGCCCATTCAATACTATTTGATGGATTATCGACCATTGCGAGCATGAGCTCCTGCGTCACAACAAAGTTAATTCTATTGAGATCTCTCAGTCTAGCTATATTAGTCGATGCATATGATACGAAAAAAGAAAAGTTCACATTTTGACAGAATTTTTGTTAATCTTACAACGCATTGTGCTTTTATCTGATCCATGGTTAGTCGAGGATTATCATGGTTGATTAGAACGTCAAGCAAGTTGTCTTCTACATTTCTAATACCATTTTTCCACTGTTGAATCCTTTCATCAATCAAAGGATCTTGATACTTCCTTGTGGCATGAATAGCCTCCGTTAAGACTTTCTCGTGCCCATCAAAGTCAGTTATCCAACGCAACCATGGAATGTAATCAGTAACACAGAATGCGTAAAGGTGATCAAGAATTTTACAAAGTGAATCAACATGTTCGATCTCCTCGTCCCCATGTCCACCATCTGCACTCCCTTTGCCCAAATACATATTACCAAATATGAGCTTCCTTATCATGTTGCCAGAGTATTGTTGCGTGATCGTCCTTACATTCACGACGACTCTTCCTGTGATCACACCGTTTGTCTTGCATCGGTTGTATACGTACCTAAACAATCATGTTGAACTGAGAATAAATTAGAAAATGTTTAATTACCTATAAATGTCATTAATTAGCATAGCCATTGAGTCATTAGTATGTCACATTCTTACAGTTAACACTTTTGATATTTGTGTCAATTCAATAAGCTGCAATTAAAAAAGTTGAAATATCAAACATTAGGTAACTAAGCATATATAATAGATGTGTAAACTTTGACCCATTTACTTGTCATTGGGTCAATTCTGGTCATCTTTTAACTCTAACGGGATAAAAAAATTTCTACAAAGAAAATGGGTCAAACTGATCGTATGTTCCAGACAAGTGAAAAGTTGCAGCATATGTACTTCTAATGTACAATGCCTCATTGATCATCTCATATAAAAAAAATAGTTTACTAAATATAATCATTTTTGTGCTCATACATAGTACGATAATATGATATCTGCTACACTATCTATTTGTATAAATCAAACAACAGCACCAAAGCCACATTACCTTTTGGCTTTGACATCGGGATGGACGTCCCTAAGTATCTCGGTCTTATGGAACTTGTATGTCAAGAATGGTTGCAAACCGTGTATGTATCTTTCCTCCTACAGTATACTCTTGGGTCCAACTTGACGTCCGTAGCAGTAGGCGATCAAGTAGCTCTAGATCTTGGTTTGCCAGTGTTGCAATCTATGTAAAAATGGAATGTATAACTTATTCAAAAAGATGAATTTTTACGGCTCTCTACCAACCAATTGCTCTCTTGCAAATCAAGTAAATCGAGTTTTAATACTTGAATCCCCAATACCTAGCAGATAAAAATAGGGGAATTTGATTTGAATTAGGTGGTTCATATATCATAATGCATACCAAATTAAATACAATTAATTTTATATAACCGGGCATGAGTTATAAGCCCTCCCGGGCATATAAGCCGCCCGATGGGCGGCCATGGCTTATAAATATCGTGGCATATTTTACTATAGCAGACATAATATGAAGTGACCATCTAACATGGCTCAACATTTCTCGTCCACGTGAGCGGATTTCAACTCTTGTCCAAACATATCATGGCACCTACAGATGATTCAAATACAAAAGGAAAATACAAAAGTCACCAGTTACTTAATTGAGTTATAATACAAAATTCAGTTACTTAATTGAACTGTAATACAAAATTCATTAACCTCCATATATATATATACTTGTCTTGTGTTAGAACTATATGTTTATTTGCTTGATGTCAAGTGGTCAAGCTTCAGAAAGTTAGCAATACCAAGGAATGAAATTACAAAACTTTGGGAAAAACCTCGAGTATTGGTCCATCATCATGTCTCTCAAATGTGATAATATAACATATCACAACATTTCCTTTGCTCATCATCTGTCCCTTTTCCTTTAATACCCATAATCTTGTCTTGCCTTCTTTGTCAGTTGTTGACTATTTCGTAGCCTGTTCCTTTCTTTTCTGACACTGCCATTTGCGCAGCCTTCAACTCCTGACTCATGGCATAGCGCTTCAAGATGTTATCTATCTTGGGCCTATATATTTGCAGCCACTAAAGATCGACTCTCATGCTATTCATTAGGACTGAAGGATCCAGTTTAGGTCGGCTGAAAATATCCAAACACCCATAAAAGCTCTAAATTTATGCAAAATGTTATATAAACATGTCCGAATTTAGCTTGGTTTAGACGATATAATACAACTTAAAAACTGAAAAGATAGCAAATCTAACATCGAGTCAAATCCAGTCAAAAGACCCTTCATTTCACTTGATGCACGGTGTAGAATAGTTGCATCATCTTCGGCACATGATTTTCCATTCTTTCTGAAAACAAAGTTTACAATAAGAATGCAGTGATTTAGACTAAGAATGATAATCCTAAGATAATCCCGTCCACTTATCATGAATTCAGCAGAATATGAGCTCAGTGACTCTCCATTCTTCAGATGAGAATAATCTGATTGTGGCCCGTGTCATCAAGATACTGCGGGTCAAGAACAAATAAATACTGATGGGATTGCAAGGTACCTTGCCTTCCTCCCTTCTAAGCACAAATAATAATCGAATGCCACAATCTATGATAAACCAACCATTTTACTTGATGTAGCAAAATGGGTGGATCAACGGGATTAGATAATGGACCAAACTATGCTTATCAAATGGCATATAAGAGTCTCTAAATACTTACCATCAATGTGCTCCCTTTTTCCGTCTTGCAGAAAACGAACCCACTGTCACAGACAAAAAAAAAATTATAATATATCAATCTCTCTTTCTCTCTTAGAATTTGAAGTACACTTTTGCTGAAAATTGGAATGTATAATGTTCTTTTACCTGAAACATGCATACTGAGGTCCCACTTACAGGAAAACCGCGGCCTAAAAGTCTACCTCCTAGTTTTGCATCCCCAGTTATTTGGAAGCCATCTATTCTAGTCCCATCTTCAATTAAAAGAGATAACATATTAGCATCTATAACTGGTTATATCCACATTAGTAATAGCTGTTAGGAATCAAAGTCTTGAATGAATTCTCATAAAAAAATCTATAAATAGGCTTAAGAGTTGTAATTTCATTGTATCCAACACTCCAATTTTATAAACGGATTTAGTATAAATTGGAGCTGGTAGACCTCTTGACGGCGCCTAAACTATTGTGTTTATTATTTGATTTACAGTTCGGGTTTGTTATTTTCTCAAGGCGAGTCTTATCAAATTGGAATAAAATAAACTAATGGCTTACAAAAAGATTAAGACTTCAAAGGCCAAGATGGCAGAAGTCTGTTCACAAATGTTGCTTGAGCCCAACGATCAACCCTATTGAGAGTATCGGCCATAGAAAAATCATGACCCCGATCATTCTTTAGCTGATCCTCAGCCATACCAATTATGTCTGCAAAACAGTATTGATCAATAGCGCCCATAAGAAAATGCATCAAGCAAAAGATTGCCGACGAAATGGATTTCAAATGGTAAAATGGTGCGTTAAAGCTTAAAACATGCATTTTTAATGGCACAAAAACCCCACTAACAATGCATCTTTTCAAGTATCATTAATGTCACTTATGACCGAATATTGCACCATAGATATTCGTAGTTTCAAAAAACACACACACACACACAAAATTGGTAATCGTGTAATCAGTAATATCAGAAGCTATAAGTGACTGAAAACTTAATATAGTAAATGAAATAAAAAATGTTAAATTCAATAATTGAAGTATATGCTAAATTGTAGAAAAGGAACTGAATCTCGGGCAACGTCATTTGAATCGTTGATGCACAGTGGTTCAACCCAATCATAAGATTTTACATGCAAGGAACCATAAAGGACCTTTGATGAGTGTGTAAATACTCATCATTTTTGGGTCAATCTGAACTGCAAAA
The DNA here is from genome assembly GCA_019973895.1 of Chrysanthemum seticuspe. Classification (NCBI taxonomy): domain Eukaryota; kingdom Viridiplantae; phylum Streptophyta; class Magnoliopsida; order Asterales; family Asteraceae; genus Chrysanthemum; species Chrysanthemum seticuspe. The sequence goes on from BPTQ01000006.1 coordinate 213,571,845, forward strand.
CGTCTAAAAATGCTCAGAAATGCATCAAAATACTGAAAATATTCCAAAATTGCAATTTATATGTTTCAGATGCAAAATGTTTAAAAACAGATGAAAAATGAGCAAAGTTTGCATAATTGGCAGTTTCAGTCCCCCAAGTTTCTAAAATTGTCAAAAATAGTCCCTGAGTCCTAATTTCAAAAGAAAAATCACCAAAGGTCCTTTTAAAATCATAACTTGTCAAAATTAGTCCTTTGGTGAAAAATATAAAAAGTTTGAGAAAATTACAAGTTTGGTCCTCCAAGTTTCAAATTTGGCAAAATTGGTCCCTGGAAATTTGAAAATGTCAGCTTTGGTCGAGTACTATTGACACTTGTAAATTTCAACCCTTGGAACAACTTTGTATAATTGGCAGAATAGGTCCCTGAATTTTCAGAAATTACAAATGAAGTCCTTGTATTCTAAACCCTTTAAACACACATTTGGACTTGTCACAAACCCATTTGACCCCTGCCAACCCCTTTTTGGACCCTTACCAATTGACCCTTCCCTTTTAATAATCCCAGTCAAACACCCCTTTTGACTTCTCTTTCCCTCCCTCACGAGATACCACCTCCCCATCATCACCTAGCCCTGCAAAACCAGGCTTTCCATCCCCCCAGCTCACTTTTCCCACCTTATCACTCCACCTTCAAACAACAATCCAAGACACATTAATACATCCCCTCTCCTAACACTCAATCTCAACCAACTGTCAAAAAGCTTTTTCCCGCCAAAATGATATGAAAGGCTGAGATCAACTTCAAATGATCCAATGGTCTCAGAAGGAGATGGGAACTGCTCAGAGAGGAAAGAGAAACAATTTGGGTGTATAAAAAAGGAAGTTGAAGCTTGAAGAAAAGGGTAGTTAGTTTTATAAATTTTCTTTATGTCGTTTTTTTAAATTAATGTCTTAGTTTAATTAAAAATGTTGTAATTTCAGTTCTATGTATCACATTTAAGTTAAAAAATCATTGTATTGTGCTTTTGAGAATCAATCCAAGTTTTCATATAAATTTCAAGCTTGTTGTTCACTGTTGCACTGTTTCAGTTTCAAATTCTATTGTCAAAGTTATTAGTGGCTTATTTTAAGCTTGAATAAGTTTGTCTAAGCTCCTTATAAGCTTTGTATAAGCTCACATTTCATTTTCAAGTAAATTTGGTTGATGGTCAACAAAATTGTAATACCTGGAATTTCTAAAGTTCACAAAAGACCAAAATAACCCTACAATCAAAAGTATGAAAAATTAATTCAAAAGAATACCAAGTAAGCTATGTAAATTCAGAGAATTTTAAGAAATATCCCACATGACCTAAATAAATATTAAACACTTTGTAAGGGTAATTTTTATAGTTTATGATTTTATAAAAATTAGTTTTGTATTTTTTATAATTACCGAAAATATTTAAATAACTTTATAAAAGAAATAAAACTAAATTAAAGCCCAATATAAGTTATATTATTAAAAGACCATTTAATCTAAGTCCAATACATATTAAAGCCCACAAGAAAAATAATAGCTCAAGTATATATACAAATATTCGGCTCACTTTTATCCCTAATTGTCGATTTACACCAAACCGACCTAAAAACCCCTCCCAAATCGAATTCCAGTTTCCAGAGGTTGGGACCATTTTTCTTGGACGAGATTTAAGGTTTAGAAGGTGGGAAAAATAGTGGTTGAGTTCCAGAATTGCTGTGGTAATCGTTGGGAGTTTTCGAGTGGATTAGGGTTTCGGCAAGAAGGAGGTTTTTGTGTTTTCTTGTTCTATCGATTCAAGCTCTTCAAGGGTATGTTCCCAATGATGAATTCAGTCCTATAAGTCGTATATAACACATAAAAATTAGCCATGCATGATTTATATGTCGTATGAAATTATTTGAAACCTAAAACCCTAAAAGCGTATATAACTAACGAATGAGCTTATAATATTTTTAGAGATCATGAATCTATTTTTACAGAAGTTGATACATGTTATAAGACCTGAGTAAAATACATGTTTATGAATTTGAAGCTTGTGTGATTTGTTTTGGGTTTTTCTTGACTCGAAAAGCATAAAAAGGAAAGGTTTTTAAAGGGGTCGATTAGGGTTTTTCATGAACTAGGGTTTCCTTATAATCATGGAAGGTAATTAATGAAGTATTAATGATGAGCTAATGATTGGTGTAACTTAGGTTTAGGGCTTGCTTTTGAATTTTTGTCCTAATCGGATTTATATAAAAGTTTGGGTTGGTTTTGTAAATATTGAAACTTAAAGGTTATTTTTATAAACAGTAAAATACTTGTACTAAACGTATAAAAATAAGTATGGGGGTTAAACGTGTAATTTTGGATATTTAGAGGGCCATTCAAATTGTATTTAACTTAAAGGGGTATGTTTTGTAAATTCTAAAACCTTTGGGCTAAAAGTGTAAAATATGAAAATAGAAGGTTGGATCGTATAATTAAAGATGTTAAAGGTGCAACATGTAATTTTGGGTAACTATGGGTAAGCATGTGTAAATGAATTACGTAAGGATATGCATGAGTTTTGAGGTAGCTACGGTTTGTTTCCATATACGTCTAGGTTAAAGTGGAAGTCATTAAAGGAGTAACATGTTAATTGAATGCGTAATAAATAATATTGAAGGTATGGAAACCCTAGAACTTAAATAGAAAGTTGATTAGGGTTAAAAGTAATTGTGTAATTTCGTTATTTCATGTGAGTTATAAATTATGTAAACTACTTTGAAAGAGAGTCTTAAAATCCGTCTTTGACATTTGTAAACCCTATGCTATGAATAATGATCATATAAGCTCTTAAATAAGATGATTATCATATTTAATCCATGCGTTTGGCTAATTAATAATTGAAACCCTAAAACGTTGTAATTTCGTCTGTCACTAACAATGGGAATAATCTGACAACCCTAAAAGTATTAATGAGATTAATCCGTTATACTAATAAGTATTAAATAATCATAATCCGTGTAGATTCGTTGGAGGAGACGCGACGTCACATCTTCGTATTCGTTCATTTGTTGCTTTTCTTCTCATTTGCTTTAAGGTACGGATATTCTGTCTTACTTTAAGACACTTACGTTAACGTACATGAGTTCTGACCTTTTCAGTAAAGGTCCTTCATGTTTTCCTTCTTCGTCATATCTCTCATGTTTATTAGGATTCCTAATGCCATTGCTATGAACCCTTTTCTGAATGTTTGATCTGTTACTTATCTGAATTTATGTTCTAGTGAACTATGCAATATCTGATGTAAACTTATATTAGGAAGACTCTGATATATATATTTGTTGAACTCTGCTATATTGGATTATGAGCTTCTGATTATGAACTTCTGTTTATGAATATATGATATGCCAATATGATATGAACTTATGATTTCTGACTATCTGAATATGAACCTTAGGATATGAACTACCTGATATGATTCTGTGACCTTGTGTTGAATATGATCTGTGCTATATCTGAAATCTGTTTGACTTAAGTTGGTTGACTATAACCAAATATTTCACTAGTCATGGGGGTTCCATGTCCGTATCAGTGATGCACCTCTGATATGACTCTAGGGCAGTAGAGTGATGTTCTGCCACGTCTCTGGATGGTGAAGCATATTTGTGAATATGTAGGAAGGGGCGTATGGATGCATCCTAGATCTGATCTGTTATCCGATATGTTATATGGTGAATGATGTCGTGTGCAATACGCGTCTTCACAAAATTCTGGGAGCTAGCTACTCCATATATGTATATTTGTTTTCTGAAGTTATTTTGAAGAAGAAAGATATTTCTGATATGATATGTTTGTGAATGTGCCTATGACGTATTTGTTAAGTGATTATTAGAAGCCATGTTAGAATAGGGTTAATACGTTAAAATATGATTCGTATATCTGATATTATGATTTGTTATCATTACGTGAATGCGTTGATCTGTAAGATGAATGTGTTAGTATATGGTTGAGTGTTTTGAAGGTTAATTATCTGTCTGCGTGTGTGACCTGCCATGTTTTAACTCTGCTAAGGTTAGGAATTGATATGAGAACTGGTTTTGCTATATGTGTCTGCCATGACTTGTCTGATTATTCCGCTGCTACACTATGGTATCAAGAGTATTTAAATGTTGATTAATTGATTTGTATAAATGCCATGTTTATTTATTAGAAAGTGTTTTCCGTTAGTTCTTAGACTTTCCGTTTGGCTTATAAGTAAAATGTTATTCTTGATATGTTAAGTGTTTGGTTATTCCGATTTTGTTTGCGTTTATGTTTTTGATGTGCTATGCGATGTCTAAGTTGTTATGTGCTTGTTTGGATTTCTGTATATGTGTGCTTCCGCAGAATTCTAAAAGATCCTTCGTCATTATTTCATTTTGATTTTGTATTTGTATATTTACTTTGTTTTAGCTTTTGTTTTGTTATATCCGTTCACTGGGCTTTGTAAGCTCAGCCGCACTTTTCTTTTCCTGCGGCAGGTATCTAGCATTTCAAGATGAGCTTATGGGATAGCTGATCTGGGTTTGAGAGTAGAGCTGAGAGCAAGACTTGACCTTTAGAGATCTTAGATTTTATTTTGAAGTTTAGCTATTTATGTTTTCTTTTTGGATATTTTGTAAAGGCTTCCGCCATTGTTTAGTTATTATAGTTCTGATATGAAACCGTATTGTGATATCTTTACCCTTGTCGGGTCGGGGTGTTACAATTTATGGTATCAGAGCTCTAGGTTTTAGGACCCTTAGAGCTTAGGCTATGACCTGTGAGAAGTGGGTAGATTTAGGATTTTCCTTTCTGCGTACTCCTTTGCGTGCCCCATCGTATTTAAGTTTTGCTGATAGTTGGTATTCTTTTAGATGGTTATTCCCCGTCGCGCTAGTTCATCTGATAGGAGTAATCGAGGACCGGCTAGGCAACATAAGGAGAAGACGAAGTGGGCCGTTATCATTGCTACGGGCTGCACGAGGTATGGTAAGGTGAAGAGGACTAATAAGAGGATAAAAGTTCCGGCCAATATGTGGCCATGTACCATCGAGGAGCAGCTGACTTTGAGGACCATTGACGGAGAGATGGTGGAAGAATATGAAACCAAGGTTGTTGACAACGAAGGTTTCACTACTAGATATCCTGGGAGGTGTCCCAAGTTCGTTGAGGATGAAGGAGTAGGACGAGCTGAGAGTCGCGATCTGTATGCCTTTGTGGATCATGTGCAGGAGGAGGAAGAGAGGAAGCGTATAGGTGGCTTTGCAAATCGCTTCCTACCACAGCCTGAAAGAAACAAGAACGGATGGATAAGCGAGGAGGAGGAGGAAGAAGAGGAACCCAAGGAAGAGTACGAGGTGGAGTCAGAAACGGAGTCTACGGCCACTAGTAGGTTCAATCCGACACAAGAGTAGGAGTTTCGTTTCCGATTTGTTACTCTCTTTATGAGAATTTTCTGACGTTTGATTTTGAGCTAGGCCTTTTGTTTTCCATTTGACGTTTGAATCTGGGATTTCTAAGTTTTGTTTTGGAAGATCATCGTAAGACGATTCTGCGAATTTTGTTTGATTAATGGAAATAGAACAAAATTTTGGAGGTATAATTTCTGTCTGATGTTGTTTCTTTCTAGTAGATTCGTTAAGTTTCCGTTAGTCCTCATAAGTTTCGTCTGCTATTCGTTTTCGTGGTGATGTTGTTTAATTTCTGTTTGAATGAGGTATGGCCATCATGATGGTATACTCATGTATATCTGGTTTGTTATAGTATGTTACTTGCTATCTGCGTGTTATCTGTTATGTGGTATGTTTTGTTTTGATATTAGTTATGTGTTTTGTCATGACCCGAGACCAAATATAATGACAATAAGAACTTGTTATGTGATGCAAGTATTATGACGCCTGATCAACGTAATAATACCGAGATCACATAATCTGAACTTATTGAAGGTATACGACGTCTGGGAAATGCCTTTGATTGTTGTGTGTTTAGACTTTGATTTGTATCTGTTATTTGGTGTTTCTCATTTTCGGTTGAATTTTGTACCGATTGTGAGATTTTCGTCGGTATCTGTTTCATATAAGTTTGGTACGTATGGAATCCGAAGTTGTTATGATGTGCGTGAACCTATAGATTGCTATGACTACCTTAACCTTATATGTCTCCCCATATTTCTGCGGCTATAGAGGCCGATAGTATTTATTCCGTCTATGCATTTGATGTCCTCATCATTTGATATCTGAATAAGTTAGAATTTGTCGTTTGATTTTCTGCGTCTCATCTGTTCTCCGCCATTACTTGATAAGTATATAATTATCTAATATAAGTATTTCGACTATGGATATGATTTCTGAATAAGTTTGAGTTCAAATATTTTGATAAGAAATCCATTTATTCCAAGATAAGATTAACGTTCGATATATTCCTAGAAATTCTGAAATCCGATTCATTCTTTGTTCTGTTCTGCCTTGTCCAATTTCGAGGACGAAATTTTATTTTAGAGGGGAAGAATTGTAATACCTGGAATTTCTAAAGTTCACAAAAGACCAAAATAACCCTACAATCAAAAGTATGAAAAATTAATTCAAAAGAATACCAAGTAAGCTATGTAAATTCAGAGAATTTTAAGAAATATCCCACATGACCTAAATAAATATTAAACACTTTGTAAGGGTAATTTTTATAGTTTATGATTTTATAAAAATTAGTTTTGTATTTTTTATAATTACCGAAAATATTTAAATAACTTTATAAAAGAAATAAAACTAAATTAAAGCCCAATATAAGTTATATTATTAAAAGACCATTTAATCTAAGTCCAATACATATTAAAGCCCACAAGAAAAATAATAGCTCAAGTATATATACAAATATTCGGCTCACTTTTATCCCTAATTGTCGATTTACACCAAACCGACCTAAAAACCCCTCCCAAATCGAATTCCAGTTTCCAGAGGTTGGGACCATTTTTCTTGGACGAGATTTAAGGTTTAGAAGGTGGGAAAAATAGTGGTTGAGTTCCAGAATTGCTGTGGTAATCGTTGGGAGTTTTCGAGTGGATTAGGGTTTCGGCAAGAAGGAGGTTTTTGTGTTTTCTTGTTCTATCGATTCAAGCTCTTCAAGGGTATGTTCCCAATGATGAATTCAGTCCTATAAGTCGTATATAACACATAAAAATTAGCCATGCATGATTTATATGTCGTATGAAATTATTTGAAACCTAAAACCCTAAAAGCGTATATAACTAACGAATGAGCTTATAATATTTTTAGAGATCATGAATCTATTTTTACAGAAGTTGATACATGTTATAAGACCTGAGTAAAATACATGTTTATGAATTTGAAGCTTGTGTGATTTGTTTTGGGTTTTTCTTGACTCGAAAAGCATAAAAAGGAAAGGTTTTTAAAGGGGTCGATTAGGGTTTTTCATGAACTAGGGTTTCCTTATAATCATGGAAGGTAATTAATGAAGTATTAATGATGAGCTAATGATTGGTGTAACTTAGGTTTAGGGCTTGCTTTTGAATTTTTGTCCTAATCGGATTTATATAAAAGTTTGGGTTGGTTTTGTAAATATTGAAACTTAAAGGTTATTTTTATAAACAGTAAAATACTTGTACTAAACGTATAAAAATAAGTATGGGGGTTAAACGTGTAATTTTGGATATTTAGAGGGCCATTCAAATTGTATTTAACTTAAAGGGGTATGTTTTGTAAATTCTAAAACCTTTGGGCTAAAAGTGTAAAATATGAAAATAGAAGGTTGGATCGTATAATTAAAGATGTTAAAGGTGCAACATGTAATTTTGGGTAACTATGGGTAAGCATGTGTAAATGAATTACGTAAGGATATGCATGAGTTTTGAGGTAGCTACGGTTTGTTTCCATATACGTCTAGGTTAAAGTGGAAGTCATTAAAGGAGTAACATGTTAATTGAATGCGTAATAAATAATATTGAAGGTATGGAAACCCTAGAACTTAAATAGAAAGTTGATTAGGGTTAAAAGTAATTGTGTAATTTCGTTATTTCATGTGAGTTATAAATTATGTAAACTACTTTGAAAGAGAGTCTTAAAATCCGTCTTTGACATTTGTAAACCCTATGCTATGAATAATGATCATATAAGCTCTTAAATAAGATGATTATCATATTTAATCCATGCGTTTGGCTAATTAATAATTGAAACCCTAAAACGTTGTAATTTCGTCTGTCACTAACAATGGGAATAATCTGACAACCCTAAAAGTATTAATGAGATTAATCCGTTATACTAATAAGTATTAAATAATCATAATCCGTGTAGATTCGTTGGAGGAGACGCGACGTCACATCTTCGTATTCGTTCATTTGTTGCTTTTCTTCTCATTTGCTTTAAGGTACGGATATTCTGTCTTACTTTAAGACACTTACGTTAACGTACATGAGTTCTGACCTTTTCAGTAAAGGTCCTTCATGTTTTCCTTCTTCGTCATATCTCTCATGTTTATTAGGATTCCTAATGCCATTGCTATGAACCCTTTTCTGAATGTTTGATCTGTTACTTATCTGAATTTATGTTCTAGTGAACTATGCAATATCTGATGTAAACTTATATTAGGAAGACTCTGATATATATATTTGTTGAACTCTGCTATATTGGATTATGAGCTTCTGATTATGAACTTCTGTTTATGAATATATGATATGCCAATATGATATGAACTTATGATTTCTGACTATCTGAATATGAACCTTAGGATATGAACTACCTGATATGATTCTGTGACCTTGTGTTGAATATGATCTGTGCTATATCTGAAATCTGTTTGACTTAAGTTGGTTGACTATAACCAAATATTTCACTAGTCATGGGGGTTCCATGTCCGTATCAGTGATGCACCTCTGATATGACTCTAGGGCAGTAGAGTGATGTTCTGCCACGTCTCTGGATGGTGAAGCATATTTGTGAATATGTAGGAAGGGGCGTATGGATGCATCCTAGATCTGATCTGTTATCCGATATGTTATATGGTGAATGATGTCGTGTGCAATACGCGTCTTCACAAAATTCTGGGAGCTAGCTACTCCATATATGTATATTTGTTTTCTGAAGTTATTTTGAAGAAGAAAGATATTTCTGATATGATATGTTTGTGAATGTGCCTATGACGTATTTGTTAAGTGATTATTAGAAGCCATGTTAGAATAGGGTTAATACGTTAAAATATGATTCGTATATCTGATATTATGATTTGTTATCATTACGTGAATGCGTTGATCTGTAAGATGAATGTGTTAGTATATGGTTGAGTGTTTTGAAGGTTAATTATCTGTCTGCGTGTGTGACCTGCCATGTTTTAACTCTGCTAAGGTTAGGAATTGATATGAGAACTGGTTTTGCTATATGTGTCTGCCATGACTTGTCTGATTATTCCGCTGCTACACTATGGTATCAAGAGTATTTAAATGTTGATTAATTGATTTGTATAAATGCCATGTTTATTTATTAGAAAGTGTTTTCCGTTAGTTCTTAGACTTTCCGTTTGGCTTATAAGTAAAATGTTATTCTTGATATGTTAAGTGTTTGGTTATTCCGATTTTGTTTGCGTTTATGTTTTTGATGTGCTATGCGATGTCTAAGTTGTTATGTGCTTGTTTGGATTTCTGTATATGTGTGCTTCCGCAGAATTCTAAAAGATCCTTCGTCATTATTTCATTTTGATTTTGTATTTGTATATTTACTTTGTTTTAGCTTTTGTTTTGTTATATCCGTTCACTGGGCTTTGTAAGCTCAGCCGCACTTTTCTTTTCCTGCGGCAGGTATCTAGCATTTCAAGATGAGCTTATGGGATAGCTGATCTGGGTTTGAGAGTAGAGCTGAGAGCAAGACTTGACCTTTAGAGATCTTAGATTTTATTTTGAAGTTTAGCTATTTATGTTTTCTTTTTGGATATTTTGTAAAGGCTTCCGCCATTGTTTAGTTATTATAGTTCTGATATGAAACCGTATTGTGATATCTTTACCCTTGTCGGGTCGGGGTGTTACAAAAGTCAACTGTTGATGCAAATTGGGAATGGTGATGATTATAGCTGTTGCAGAGGATGGATATGGGTTGGAATAGATAGGTTAGCATAGGATTGGGTTTGGTTTTAGCCTGCATACCAGTTGGACACCTGTGAGTATTAATCTCAATTCCATTTTTCATTCAGTTTACATTTTGTCTTTGTATCTGTATTTGTGGTTAAGGATGGTTTAAGCCTGTTTAATTAAGTGATAATTAGGATATTAGAATCAGTTTTAGTGTCTGCTATAGCGTAATCAGTGGTAATCTCATTTTAAGTTCAAAACAGTCATACAAAGGTGTGTTTGGATCTGCTGAATTAACTGTCATAGGGGTTTGCTCAGTGGTGGAATGTTGATGTTTTATGTTTGTATAGCCCTAGTGTACTCATTCCTGTCTTTAACTTGTACCTGCAGAACCTTATAGTCAAACATCACAAAAATCTGTCTTATTGCTTAACTGTTGGAGTTTTACAAACTCAAAAGCTTATTTTGTGTTTCATTTACATAGATATAGGTTGCAGTAGGTTTATTTCAACATAACACATTGATATCAGTCCATAAATTGTCTTCAAATTTCAATTTGGTCAACATTTCAGTTTTGTCAAAAAGTCAAAAACATTGAAAATCCAGTTTTGGCCAAGCTAGGGTGAATTTTCTTGGACTCATTTCTGAGTCATTTTCAATGAAACTTGTTGCTTTAAAAACTTCCACTGGTCTAGTTTATTGTTGTGATTTTTGTGTATTTTTGTAAATTTTTTCTATGCCCCAAATAAGCTTGTCAAAATGGGATCAAATGCCCTGTGCAGAGCACAATGAGCTGCACAGGACTTGTCCTGGTTTTGCAAGGCTTTCACAGAGCTCACTTGGGCTCATCATGGTCTGGTATTTGGTTTAGTAGTAGCTAGCCAGGTCTAGGTGAGGCTCCAACATTTGCTTTTTAATTTCTAGCTTAATTGAGCGCTTATTTTGTGGCTGCAACTAAGGCCTCAAAACTGTTTTTAGCTTAAAATTTCAATAAGCCAAATCTGTGTAATCAGCTATCCAGAGGTTAAGAGCAGTTGAAAATTGTTGCATTTTAGTACTTATAGCCTATTACAACTTCTGTTTCAGTTTAGTGCTTGTTTGTGTTCAATAGCTTATTTAAAGTGCTTATTCTAAAGCACTTGGTATAGCAGTTGCTATTTCTTGTACACAACCATCTGTTTTTCCATTTTTCCTAGGTTCCTAATATTATTTTAGACTTAACTTAAATTTTTCAGATTTTTCTAGGTCAGTTTACTATTTTTCTTAATTAAAATCAGTTTTTAACCCTTTTTAATTAGCATTTAATACAAATAATTCAGAAAAGTTTCAAAAAAATAATTTTTCATTTTTCTTAAGTTAAGATAAATATAAAAAGACAAAAAAATATTTTTCCAAATTTTTCTTAGTCAAATTTGTATTTTTAAGCAATTTAATTAGTTTTAAATAGTTTTTAATTCCTAGAAAATACAAAAATAATCAGAAAAAAAACAAAAATAGTTTTGAAAATTCTATTTTGTTATTTTAGATTTTTCCAAGTCTTAGTTTTATTTTTCTAGCTTCACTTCATATTTTCTTGTATTTTAGGTTATTATTAAATAGTTTTTAATTAATAATAATTAATTAAATAGTTATAAAAATAATTTTCTTTTTCTATAAATTTTCTTTTATCATTAGGTTTGTAAAAATTTCATTTTCATATTTTTAGGATTAATATTGTGTAAGTTTCACATTTTGTCTTGTACGTCGCGTAGTTTTTAATTTCAGTTTTATAAAAACATAAAAACAAAAACATCATTTTAAATATAGTGATAGCGTTTATTTAATATTTTTTATCTTTTTAATTTCCTTTAATATGCATTTAAGCCTCTGTAATTTGTTGGCTTTTTCTGTAGTTATAATCATATCAGATTTCTTTCCCGTTCAAATCTCTCGATCACTATACGTTTGGTGATCCATTGCATAGCTAGCTGGGACATAACGACCCGGGGAAACACTATACTCCCCAGATCTTCATTGAGTTCGTGTCTTAACCGTTTGAAGTTTCTTACGGTCGGCCATTCACAAGTGGCCGGTTTGCGTGAGAAAACTTGACGGTTTGGCACGGATCAAATTTTTGGCGCCGCTGCCGGGGAGCTGTGCTAATTATCTTACGTTTAGCAGATTAGTGATTTGAATATTCACTCATTGTTCATACCATCCATCTACATATATTTATATTTTCTTATAAAAATCCAAAAATACTCTTCTCATTCCTCTTATCCGTATGATTCTATTTCTCTTACCCCCTCGAACCGTTTGATTCTATCTCTTTAACCCTCTACATGTTTAATTCTCATGGCGACGATCGATTATCCTCGTTGTTTCCACTGCAAAAGCCGTATGGAAGAGGATCAGCTCTGTTGTCAGAATCCGGATTGTTTATGCAAGCAATGTGGAAGGATGGGTGCAAGCAAATATTGTTATTGGTGCGAATTATCCGATAAAAACTCTCTCGATGATTCTCCAAGTTTTTCCGACCATCCGCCACAACCCGATGAACCCGTTCAAGAACCGGAGACCATAACGGAAGTGGTGGAAATTGCTAGCTCTCAGAGCACACCACTTGTCCCACCTCCTGATTTTTCTGAATGTTCTTCGAGACTTGATAGTCATTCGGATCACCATGTTGGTTTTGTTGATTCTTTGAATAAACCGATTCCTTATCATAACTCTCAAATGCAATCGTTTATTCCTTGTGTCGGTTGTGGTGAGCCTCTTTTTGGTTCACCCTGTCGTTGGTGTACGTGTGTACAATGTGGTAATGATATTCATAACGGGAGTTGTTTGTTTTGTGGTTCGAGGAATTCATTTGATTATGATCCTAATCCGAACTCATTTAACGACCCCTCAAACTTTTCCAATTACCCACCACAGCCTGACTTATCTTCATATAATCAACATACCTGCTGTGAATATTGTGGAGGTCCTCACCAAGGATTTGAGTGTCAATCCGGAAACACGTTTGTCTATGAACAGTTTTCCAGTGATGCCCAGAACTTTGGTTATGACCAATATCCATATTATTCACCAGTCCAGACTCAACAGTTTTACTGTTGTGAGTACTGTGGAGGACCCCACTTCAGCTCTGATTGTCAAATAGGGAATCCATTTCCTTGTAACAATCATGACTCTCACATGTTTGACAATTTCCGACCTCCACAGCACCATACGGTTCAAACTCCACCTGAGCCGTTATCTCAAGAAATCTCCCAAGATTTTGAAACCACAATGAAAACACTTGATGATATGATTAGTAACTTTAAGAATCAAGTGAGTGGTGAAAAGACCATAGGAGAATTGCTGGCCGAAGAACGAGAAGAACGAGAGGCCCGTAAATCTAGGGAAGAATTATTAGTCCTAGAGCATGCAGCTCTAAGGCGATCCCAATTTCTCAAGGCAGCTCTATATGATGATGACGAGGAGAGTTTTTATCCTTTTAAAGATAATATTTCTCAACTCCCTCAGTCAGTTGATATCCCAGCAGTTGAGATTCCATCTCAAACAACTGCTATCACACCCGAGATTCACACTCACTCTCTTATTATGGGGGACGAGCATCTTGACACTGTTCCTGAAAAGGAATCGGACGAATTCATAAAGTCTAGTGTTGAGAACCTTGTCCCAATCCCAAGAGAGTCACAGGGAATTCTCGAGCATTTGTGTGATATCCCTACCCCTCTTGTCTTCCCAACAGATCATGTTGAGATGTTCTCCGATTCTGATGATGATGATTCGTTATCTTGTGGAGACATCGCTTATGTGGAAGATTTACCTTCTGAGCTTGTTAGCTTAGAAGAAGAGAATGATGAAGTTACTGACACTGAAATCAAAGATGAAGCACTTCGTGCAACATTACTGAATGTCAGTCTTCTCATTTCTAAAATCGAGGCTTTCAAAGAGAAACCAATTTCATCTCCTATCCCCATTAAGGGTAGTGACATTCTTTCCGATAACTCTATTCCGGAAATGAAAGCCTTCTGTTTTGATAATATGGGAGAGAAGATTAGTGGCAGTACCACTTTTCATTCTCGTAATTCTCTTCCCGGTTATGAATCATGTACATTGAAGGAGTTCACCAGTGAACCCACTCATATCAATTCTGAATATGATTCATTCACCTTCATGGAGTTCTCAGATGAACTCACTCATATCATATCTCCGCCGGAGTATGATAATTTCTACTTTGATCTAGACACTCCCATAATATGTCTTGATCAAGCAAGCTTAACTGATGAGATTCATGAAACTATGAATTCTCCTATTGAGGATGAAGAGTTAGTCATGATTTCTATCATGATTTTCTTTCTTTTCTTCATATATTCTGTCACTTCTCCTGTTCTTCACTCCTTCGGGAATGAAGACATTATCTTTGATCCCGGCATTTTCATTTATCATTTTTGAGCCGGTTCTATGTATATCTCATCGGTGTGGAACTTTCACGTACTTCAATGTTTATCCAAACATCTTGAATGAAAGTCCGATGGAGATTGTCTCTTCCACTTGCTTCCCCATGAACCAATTAATTCGGGGTCGAGTCAAGCTAGCGACTCGGTAATAAAAAACAGTAGCTAAACATGGGTTTTCACCCGTGTGTACCACCCTAGTGTGGGGGAGTTGCCCCACATGTTGTATATATATAAGTTTTCTAAAAAAAAAAAAAAAAAAATCTTCTTTCTAAATAATGGCCGTAGTATTCCCCTTTTACGTTCTCAGTTTCGGCATAACCGCCGGTACTTTGAATATTGAGGGCAATATTCATTTCTAAGTGTGGGGGGGAATTCTCACGAATTTTATCATGTAATTATGCCGCCTAATTCCCCCGTTTTTTGGCCAAAATTTTTTTTTTGGAGTAAGTGTTTTACACTGACTCATCTTATGGTTATCAGTCCGCCTTGTCAAATAAACAAAAGGATTGGCTAATCCAGGAGCAAACGGCTCTTGGTAAAGATATCTCAAATCCGTTGACGGCTTGCAATTTGCCCAAAATTGAATGGTATTCAGCTCACCATATCCTAAAAAGTGAAGAGTTGGCTAGCCCGCAAGTTTATGGCTTGTGGTAAAGGCAGTGGAAAAACCATAATTGGTAATCAGCTCACCAAAGATAATATTGATAATTTATCTAAGAGTTGGCTAGTCCAGAGCAAACGGCTTCTGGTAAAGACAAATCAAATCCGTTGAAAGCTGGTGGTTTGCTCAAAATCACATGGTTATCGGTGTACCATGGTTCTTACTTGAACTGAAACATTTGGCTACTCCAGAAGTAATGGCTTTTGGTAAAGAGATTCAAATCCATTAAGTTTTTCTCAAAAGATTGCTAGGGACTAGCAATAGTTTAGTGTGGGGGATTGATGAGTGTGTAAATACTCATCATTTTTGGGTCAATCTGAACTGCAAAACGTCTAAAAATGCTCAGAAATGCATCAAAATACTGAAAATATTCCAAAATTGCAATTTATATGTTTCAGATGCAAAATGTTTAAAAACAGATGAAAAATGAGCAAAGTTTGCATAATTGGCAGTTTCAGTCCCCCAAGTTTCTAAAATTGTCAAAAATAGTCCCTGAGTCCTAATTTCAAAAGAAAAATTACCAAAGGTCCTTTTAAAATCATAACTTGTCAAAATTAGTCCTTTGTTGAAAAATATAAAAAGTTTGAGAAAATTACAAGTTTGGTCCTCCAAGTTTCAAATTTGGCAAAATTGGTCCCTGGAAATTTGAAAATGTCAGCTTTGGTCCTTGTACTATTGACACTTGTCAATTTCAACCCTTGGAACAACTTTGTATAATTGGCAGAATAGGTCCCTGAATTTTCAGAAATTACAAATGAAGTCCTTGTATTCTAAACCCTTTAAACACACATTTGGACTTGTCACAAACCCATTTGACCCCTGCCAACCCCTTTTTGGACCCTTACCAATTGACCCTTCCCTTTTAATAATCCCAGTCAAACACCCCTTTTGACTTCTCTTTCCCTCCCTCACGAGATACCACCTCCCCATCATCACCTAGCCCTGCAAAACCAGGCTTTCCATCCCCCCAGCTCACTTTTCCCACCTTATCACTCCACCTTCAAACAACAATCCAAGACACATTAATACATCCCTTCTCCTAACACTCAATCTCAACCAACTGTCAAAAAGCTTTTTCCCGCCAAAATGATATGAAAGGCTGAGATCAACTTCAAATGATCCAATGGTCTCAGAAGGAGATGGGAACTGCTCAGAGAGGAAAGAGAAACAATTTGGGTGTATAAAAAAGGAAGTTGAAGCTTGAAGAAAAGGGTAGTTAGTTTTATAAATTTTCTTTATGTCGTTTTTTTAAATTAATGTCTTAGTTTAATTAAAAATGTTGTAATTTCAGTTCTATGTATCACATTTAAGTTAAAAAATCATTGTATTGTGCTTTTGAGAATCAATCCAAGTTTTCATATAAATTTCAAGCTTGTTGTTCACTGTTGCACTGTTTCAGTTTCAAATTCTATTGTCAAAGTTATTAGTGGCTTATTTTAAGCTTGAATAAGTTTGTCTAAGCTCCTTATAAGCTTTGTATAGGCTCACATTTCATTTTCAAGTAAATTTGGTTGATGGTCAACAAGAGTCAACTGTTGATGCAAATTGGGAATGGTGATGATTATAGCTGTTGCAGAGGATGGATATGGGTTGGAATAGATAGGTTAGCATAGGATTGGGTTTGGTTTTAGCCTGCATACCAGTTGGACACCTGTGAGTATTAATCTCAATTCCATTTTTCATTCAGTTTACATTTTGTCTTTGTATCTGTATTTGTGGTTAAGGATGGTTTAAGCCTGTTTAATTAAGTGATAATTAGGATATTAGAATCAGTTTTAGTGTCTGCTATAGCCTAATCAGTGGTAATCTCATTTTAAGTTCAAAACAGTCATACAAAGGTGTGTTTGGATCTGCTGAATTAACTGTCATAGGGGTTTGCTCAGTGGTGGAATGTTGATGTTTTATGTTTGTATAGCCCTAGTGTACTCATTCCTGTCTTTAACTTGTACCTGCAGAACCTTAAAGTCAAACATCACAAAAATCTGTCTTATTGCTTAACTGTTGGAGTTTTACAAACTCAAAAGCTTATTTTGTGTTTCATTTACATAGATATAGGTTGCAGTAGGTTTATTTCATCATAACACATTGATATCAGTCCATAAATTGTCTTCAAATTTCAATTTGGTCAACATTTCAGTTTTGTCAAAAAGTCAAAAACATTGAAAATCCAATTTTGGCCAAGCTAGGGTGAATTTTCTTGGACTCATTTCTGAGTCATTTTCAATGAAACTTGTTGCTTTAAAAACTTCCACTGGTCTAGTTTATTGTTGTGATTTTTGTGTATTTTTTTAAATTTTTTCTAAGCCCCAAATAAGCTTGTCAAAATGGGATCAAATGCCTTGTGCAGAGCACAATGAGCTGCACAGGACTTGTCCAGGTTTTGCAAGGCTTGCACAGAGCTCACTTGGGCTCATCATGGTCTGGTATTTGGTTTAGTAGTAGCTAGCCAGGTCTAGGTGAGGCTCCAACATTTGCTTTTTAATTTCTAGCTTAATTGAGCGCTTATTTTGTGGCTGCAACTAAGGCCTCAAAACTGTTTTTAGCTTAAAATTTCAATAAGCCAAATCTGTGTAATCAGCTATCCAGAGGTTAAGAGCAGTTGAAAATTGTTGCATTTTAGTACTTATAGCCTATTACAGCTTCTGTTTCAGTTTAGTGCTTGTTTGTGTTCAATAGCTTATTTAAAGTGCTTATTCTAAAGCACTTGGTATAGCAGTTGCTATTTCTTGTACACAACCATCTGTTTTTCCATTTTTCCTAGGTTTCTAATATTATTTTAGACTTAATTTGAATTTTTCAGATTTTTCTAGGTCAGTTTACTATTTTTCTTAATTAAAATCAGTTTTTAACCCTTTTTAATTAGCATTTAATACAAATAATTCAGAAAAGTTTCAAAAAAATGATTTTTCATTTTTCTTAAGTTAAGATAAATATAAAAAGACAAAAAAATATTTTTCCAAATTTTTCTTATTCAAATTTGTATTTTTAAGCAATTTAATTAGTTTTAAATAGTTTTTAATTCCTAGAAAATACAAAAATAATCAGAAAAAAAACAAAAATAGTTTTGAAAATTCTATTTTGTTATTTTAGATTTTTCCAAGTCTTAGTTTTATTTTTCTAGCTTCACTTCATATTTTCTTGTATTTTAGGTTATTATTAAATAGTTTTTAATTAATATTAATTAATTAAATAGTTATAAAAATAATTTTCTTTTTCTATAAATTTTCTTTTATCATTAGGTTTGTAAAAATGTCATTTTCATATTTTTAGGATTAATATTGTGTAAGTTTCACATTTTGTCTTGTACGTCGCGTAGTTATTAATTTCAGTTTTATAAAAACATAAAAACAAAAACATCATTTTAAATATAGTGATAGCGTTTATTTAATATTTTTTATCTTTTTAATTTCCTTTAATTTTCATTTAAGCCTCTGTAATTTGTTGGCTTTTTCTGTAGTTATAATCATATCAGATTTCTTTCCCGTTCAAATCTCTCGATCACTATACGTTTGGTGATCCATTGCATAGCTCGCTGGGACATAACGACCCGGGGAAACACTATACTCCCCAGATCTTCATTGAGTTCGTGTCTTAACCGTTTGAAGTTTCTTACGGTCGGCCATTCACAAGTGGCCGGTTTGCGTGAGAAAACTTGACGGTTTGGCACGGATCAACCTTGCTTAGGACAATCTTTTTTTCTCAGCATTGAAAATAAGCTGATAAGCACTTGAAAACGACCCAACATATTCGTTACCATCACGTTCTCCTTTAAAACTCTTGAGAGCATCATCAGTCATCTTATAGTAAAGAGACCTGCCGGTTGACTTGATAGTAACACGCGTGTTAGTGATACACACATCACCAGCAAATTCATGTGCAATAAAACCGGAAGCATCCACAAGAGATTCGGCCAAATTTGACTTCCCTGTTATGACAAATACAGTTCGCATACCACTACAGTGTCTCCTCTTTTTGGAATTGGGTCATTCCCTGATCGCAATTCCTGCATTTATTGATCTTTAAAAGCTATAGTTGGAGCTCAAATGTGTCAAGTAGCTATAAAACTAAGAAAACTAAAATACACTCAATGGCAACGACCTTATATTGGATTCTCGAGCTTGATTCTTCATAGTCTTGATTTCAGCCATCGATTGACAAGTATTCACTTCAGCAGTGCTAATTTCATTAAAATAATCACTTCAGGAATGTGATTTTACATTGCCTTGATCATGACTTTGTGTTGCATATATGGTTTTGTATAGTTCACGCACACTTCTAATAAAAGAACTAATGCTTAACCAAATGTCATATATATTAGTATCAAACAACACGTAAATCAATGCTACTAAGCTCTCCATCATGATGGCAATGGCAAGATATTGTATTCATAAACATATATCAGAAAGGAAAATGCTGTAAATTTCACAAGATATCTGAAAAGGATGTCTAGGATATATAGGCCTTGAAAAAATATCATAAGAACAAAATATTGCTAATGAGTGTAGGTCGGAGATGGAAGTGCTCACCCACTATCTAATACACCATATGCATATGGTGAACCAGATCCAACAAAAAACTTGGTACCCTTTAGCAATTAAACAAAGGTAACAAACATATATAATCTAAATTTTTGTTAATCACAAATTGAAAACATTACTTCACTATAAAAGTTATATAAATAAAACTTGCCTTTTTATTGGAATACAACATTCGTGACTTAACATGGATCACACTTGTTTCTTCAAAGGCATCTGATAGAAACTCAACCATTGTAATTTAAAATTTGAATTTTATCATACTTACTAACATGGCTTTGTGCAGACAACAGCTTTGAGCTCTTTTACCAAAAAAAACAGCTTTAAGCTCTGGTCAAGTGACTTCAGAGAGGAACCTATCACGACATTATTGCAGAGATGTAAGATCCTCAATGTTAGACATAAACCAAGAGCCGCTAGCCGAAGAACAATTAGTAACCTGCAAGTCACCAAAGTTACCAAACAAAAAAAAAATCTAAAACTCAGAAGTATCGATGTGCTAAATAAATGGTTGTAGCAGAACACATAATTTTGGGAAAACTGATGTCAAGTTGGGTTGTAAACATAACTATTCCATTATATCACTAATTAGTGTGCATTGCTATTCAATAAATATGGCCAAAACCTGTGGTATCCTCGCTCCAATTCCAGTTTCAGAAGCTCTAGTGAAATTTCTTGGAACAGGTGAAGATACATTGGCACGTTCAGATGTCGTTAAGAGAATCTGGGACTACATTAAACAAAATAAACTACAGGTATGTACGCCTTACCTGTTAAATTGTGTCATCTCTAGAAATTATAATGACGAACAATATTCAAGTAAAAGATTATGCAACAGAAGATTGAGTCACATGCGTTTGTATAAAACATTGATTTATTTAAATTTTACCCGATTTCTTTCGCTATAGTAAATTTTTGCAGCATAATGCTATATTTCCAATGGCTTCTATATTTGCAGCAACTTCCATCATCTGGGAAGCTTCCATGTTGGTACCTAACACAAAAAACATCATAATTCCATATCAATATGCAATCATGATATAGATCACGTTCTTGCCTGCAATAACGAAACTTTTGTAATACACTTATGTATAGAAAAGTCAGTGTAAAACACATGTTAATTTATGGAACGTGTATGTATACATACCAGGATTCAAATATTTTGAAGATGACATATGCACACACGTAACATAATACACGTTTTCTTACAAACCTGTGATGAAGAAAACACAGAAAATATCATTAGATGAGATTGTGAGGGAAAAAGGATATTAGGGTTTATGAGAAAAAATATTATGAACCGTATAATTTGTTGTAGGGATTTTTATAATTATGTTTTGTAGATAAATACATTCCTAAAACAATTCAGATTTCAAAGAATTTTATTTACTATATGATTCTAATAAAATTATAGCCATTTATATTTTATAGTATGCAACATAATTATCAAAATAACTTGTTGCCTAAGTGGTAAACACACAAGTTATTTATACTAATCCTACAAATGACCCAAGTTCGAATCTCACCATGGTCATTTTTTATTAAATTCGAATTTTAGAAATAATTGCTTAAGAATTTCAAAAATTAATACATTAAATCCGAAAATTAAATATTATTGCTTAGGTGGATTAAAATATTGCTTAGTTGGACAACAAATGCTTATGTGGCATGAAAAATGATTATTTGGCATTGAGGTGGCATTAAGGTGGCATTAATGCCAAATGCCTCCTGTTATATA
Source organism: Chrysanthemum seticuspe (assembly GCA_019973895.1). Taxonomy (NCBI): domain Eukaryota; kingdom Viridiplantae; phylum Streptophyta; class Magnoliopsida; order Asterales; family Asteraceae; genus Chrysanthemum; species Chrysanthemum seticuspe. The sequence goes on from BPTQ01000006.1 coordinate 213,593,280, forward strand.
ATATATATATATATATATATATATAGTTATTGTTATTTAGTGATTGTAAAGTGCGATGTTATAAGCACTATTGTTATGAGCTTAATATAGATTTAGTATCGAGGAAGCCACCTCGGTCACAGTTGAAGAATGAAGTTAGAAGTGTGCCCATCATGACGTCCTATAATGGCACATCTACCTGATTATATCATGATCCGGTTTCTTGACTTCGAAACTTGAACTTTGGGCGAACGGTAAGTGGTGATGACCTAGTTGTAGATTTAGACTATTTGCTTGATTTTTTTTACACCAATTTTATCCATGTCTTATCCTACCCTTAGTCATGAAGCGTGTCTAGGTGATGCAGCGAGCAATCTTTGGTGTCTTGGCCATGGATTTGGTCATGTATCATTGATTTTGTCCAGTTCGCCGTGACATGTTAGTAATGACAAATCACCCTTAACCTTTGTCATGTCTACCCATATTTTCTTCAAGAATTGTTTAGTCCTTAACTCTAGTGGGGGAGATTTGTGTAACCGCCAAGCTTATGATAGAATACATGCTATGACTGTACAATGAGTGATCACCCCGAAATTGACACTTAGATTAGTTGAGAGATTTGAGTGTTTTGTTCCCATTTCGTGAGGTGTTCGACTTTGTTTTATTCTAGCATAAGAGATTCGTAAACTTATATTTTCCAGGTAATGGGAGATATCTTTTTAGGAATCTATCTAATAAGGTATACTTGAGGGCAAATAGAGTTCAAGTGAGGGGATATTTGATAACATCAAATAATCCTGAATATTAAGTGTCAATTTCCCCTGATAATGCCCGTATTTTATATCATTTATATGGATTTACACTTGTTTTCCTCTATATTTCACTTTCCGGTAAAATACGAGCATTGGAGCTAAAGAGACGTGGATTTGGAGAGTTTATTGAAGATTTATCATAGTATGCTCACTTTGAAGATAGTTACGGCATAACATCCTCTCTCACATTACGCCGTAAGTAAAGCGTGGCTCAGAAAACCAACTCAACAGAAGATTACGGCGTAACTCTCCCAAAGATTACGCCGTAACAAACTAGGTCAAATGAGGTTTTGCGCCGCTGCAAGCTACGCCGTAACTATTGCATCAATTACGGCGTGACCAAGATTTATTAAAGATACGACGTAACTCCTTCCATAGTTACGTCGTAACCAACATTTTTAGTGCAAAATACGAAGAATTGGATGTTACGGCGTAACTCTTATAATTAGTTACGCCATACCCAGATCTGGCCTATAAATACCCCACGATTTCCGGCATTTCAAATCATCCCATTTCACACACAACACAAAGTGAACGTGAGTAGAAGTCGAAGGCAGATATAGAGGAGCATACAGAGCTATATCCAAGGGGGAAATCACTCCCCTACGATAAGCATTAGATTTTTATCTTTTCTTTACTTTCAATTCATGTATTTCGTAATGTTAAACATTGAATCGATTGTTATAGTTAATATGAGCGGCTAAGCACCTCTGGTGTTGGCCTAGTTATGATTCCTTAATTATTTTGTTTGCATTTACATTGCTTCCGTATAATTATTTCTAAGGGTATGCATGCATAGTTTGTTGGTAGCTACCCTTGTTTCGGTAGTTTTGAATGGCGGTAGTGGCTAGTTACTTAGGAGATATGACCAACTGACCCTAAGTAAGTATACTGAGATGGGAAGGGTAAGATATGACCAGCTGACGACCCTTTCTGCTTGTGCGATTTGACTAACTGATCACCTACCGTTTGGATGAACTTAAGAAGTAGGGGGTGAGTGTTTAAGATGCTAGCGCCCGGGCACTCACTATTATGAATCTAGCATGTAGCGGTACTTAATGACTTGGCTTAGGGGACTAAGAACAACTGGACTTACGACGGGTCACCTGATTTCTCCAGTGGGACCCTTTGCTGATAGGTTAGGACGAACTGACCAAATGTTTTCCTAGCGAATTTGACCCTACCTGAAGTAATTGGAAGTAATTAGACGTGAACACTACTAATTAGGTGAGTAACTAGGTTAGCACCCCTCTCCTCTATTGATCACAACCCTCACCTTTATTTGCTTTAGTAGTTAATTATATCAAAATCATATTAAAATCTGTGACACCTAGACTTAGGTTAAATCCGCACACAAAGCTCTTGGGACGACCTCGGTTTTACCAATAACTACACTACACACGACCGGGTACACTACCCGTTAGTACATTAGGGTAGACCATAGGTATAACGAGACAATATAAATATTAACCTGGTCAGTAAAACCTGCATCAGACGTACATCACCTCTTGAATATCCACAACTTCGTGTGACACTGAGCCCTACAACGTAACTCCTTAAAGTGATAGTTATTTTGTGGTAGAAGAAATGAAGAATCACCAAAAATAACCAGATATTCAAGTCTTCGTCATTGTAAATGTTAAAAGCTCGAACAAGGTTCTCGAAGAATCTTCATCCAGCCGACCCAAAATCTTCAGATACTAAGTATACGAACCTGTGAAATTTCACTTCAACCTCAAATAAATAATAATGAATTAACGTCGTAGTCACATCTTATGGTTTAAAAGCCCAGATCTAGCCCATTTTGATGGTTTAAATGAACTTTGATAATGGTTTTATCCCGATCTTAGTCAAAAGCGCATAACCCCGTAAAACTTTGTAATAACCAAAATGCCATGAAGTATATCCAAACAATCATCCGATACATGAAGTACACACTTTATCCCTTCTTCGAAGTTGAAACCGTAGCATCAGAATCAGATAAGATCCAGAAATGCACTTTTCTTTCTCCTGGATGGTTCTATCATCACGGGATTTTACAATTCTATGATTTAAACCGAGAAATAGATTCTTTCGGGGGATTTTACAAAACCAAGAAAAAACCGAGAGATAGATTCGAAAATGCACTTTTCTTTCTCCTGGATGGTTCCATCATCACGGGATTTTACAAATTTATGATTTAAACCAAATAATAGATTCTTTCATAGTATTTTACAAAACCAAGACGAAACCGTAAAACAATGACAAATTGAATGTTTATGACATGTTTGGTTTTGGTGAATATCTGTTTAGGGAATCATGCAAGAGGTCAGCAACAATTCTTCTCTCATATGTAGAATAATTCACAATCTATACTAAGTAAAGTAGTATAAACTACTTCCCCCTGGGAGTTGACCTTATAACATCAAAGTACACATTTCTCCCCCATGATGGCTTCGAACTTTCAGAAGCATCATTGACATGTACGACCATCTACATGAGAAGTTCTTGTCATAAGAAAACATCTTGAGAAATCATGAATGACACTGAATATTCTTGAAAGATTTTGCTTAGAGTGTGAAGTATCATTGACGTTCTGTAGCATCGAATATCCCATGAGAATTGCTGATCACATGTCAACCTTTAAACTCTTTGGCTAACATACCGTCATCGTATTCTGTCGGCTATTGCTGTAACCACTTGGTGAAGATAACCCGATATACCAAAATTGAAAATGAATTAGACTTCCCTAGATTTGTTACTTAAGCTTGTACTATCCTTGTGAATAAGAACGGTTTACCCAATGTTCAAAACCTCTTGACATATCCTCAACTGCGTGAGACATCGAAATTGATAGCTACTTTGTGGGTTAAGCGAGAAAGAGTCGCAAAAGTAACTAGATAGCCAAGTCTTCATCACACTGAATATATGCCCAACCAAGTCATCTTCACGGAAAGTAAGAAAGAAAGAAAACGAAATAAGTATTCTCATCCGTAAAATGTCACTTTCAACCCAAATAAATAATAAAGGATCATCTTCGTGGTCACGAGTGATATTCAAAATTAACACTCCAAAATAACACTCCACTTGTACCCAAATTATTAAAGCTTAACAAATCTGCGTATCTTAAAAAATTCGAATAACACTTTTGTGTAATGTTGGCAGCACATTTTAAGCGCAAATCCAAAAATACAACAAATCACGCCAAATCAATGTTATGCAGCCCAATTTCAATTTGATACGAAGTCAGCCCAAACCCAAATGATTCATGAACCGACAAGATGAATCATTACCATAGATCGTAATTCATCTTGATTACTCCAAATTGATTCATCTTATTCGTAAACACAGATGTCACAAATCCAATTGGGCCCATTTTAAGATATTCGTAAACACGTATCCATAAACACAATCGGTATTTCTTTCATTCTTTGTCAAAAATGTGCTTTCTCAAATCAAATGGATATGTGCCCATTTAATTCATCTTACGAGTATGAACTTGTCTCTAATTGATTCATGAACTTGCCCGGGCCCAAATCCAATTCCATTCCTGATCCATCACCTCAAGACCTTAACCGGTTATAATTAGTGTTAACCCTAAATCATATATCACTTTTTAACCTAAGCACACATATATGCCTACCACTTAAAACTGCTCAACCAAAATAGATGTCAACAACCAAAAAAAATGCGTATTACATCTTACAAACTCACAAGTCTCATCTCATCTTCATGTAATCATCGAAACTCTGATCTAAAACATGACACCATCTAAACAGATTCATCACCACAAAGATGAACACAAACCCATAACCTAGATGTTGTCACAAGTTGCTCAAGTTCGAATCAAGAATACGTATTAAAAGCTTCAAGGTCCATTCGAGTGGGTCTCGGGTAGGTTGCTTTTTGTTTGATTTCTTTATTGTTGCTCATCCATGAACGAAACAAAGAAAGAAATTAACAAACTTGTTAAATATCTTATCTTGAAGGTTTCTTATAATTAATTGAAGCACGCTTAAAAAACAAAAAGATCAATGATGAGTTCTAATTTCTTTCGATTGAATGACCTCTGGTCTTGATGTTTCTTTGAATACTTTGAAAGAATGATAAAGTGAGATCAAATGATTTTTTTTTTTAAATACTTCAATAACATGTGGTGGGGTGAGATCAATAAAGATCACATAAAAATTAAAGATCAAATGGATCAATCTCAACCTTTTATTTTTGATCAAATTAATTAAATTCACTTTCACTTTTATATTTAAAAATTAAATATCTCACAAACCGTTAACAGTTAAATAAAACTAATTATACCATTGCGACAAGAATAAAATTATCTTTCTATAGAGATCCAATATTGTATACTTTCGACGAACTTATTTTTTATCGTTTTTGCGGGTTTCGATATATTACACTATAAATGAAAATTTTAAAAATACTCTTTTGTGTTAACATAACCCCTAAACTACAAACCCTAAACACTAAAAACCCTAACCCCTAAACCTCAAAAAACCCTAAACCCTAAACATCTAAAACCTTAAACCCCTAAAAACCCTAAAACCCTAACCACTAAACCAAAAAAACATAAACCATATCCGCTAAACCGTAAGAAACCTAAACCCTTGACCCTTAAAAAGCTTAAACCAAAAAAGTCAAACCCCTAAACTTTAAACACTTAACCCTAACCATAAACTCTAAACCCACAAAAAAGTCGGAAAAAAAAATTTGTCGAAAGTATATGATGTGGATGTCAAATTAAAGGTAATTTTATGCTTGTCGTGATGATATGATTAGTTTCGTCTAACGATCAATGGTTTGTGAGATATTTAGTTTTTAAAAATGAAGGTGAAAGTTTATTTTATTGTTTTGATTAAAAAATGAATGGTTTAAAATGATCCATTTGATCTTTAGTTTTTCTTTGATCTTTATTGAACCAATCTCAACATGTGGTAGTTACTAATTGTTTTGTTTTCATTTGAGTCACACCGAAAGAAAGAATGAATGAAACGCTAAGTTTTGTTCTTTCTTTGAAGTTTTCGGATAGTAATCAGAAGTATGAGCTTCAAGTAGATCGATGAAGATGATGTTCAAACAAAAAAGAACAATCTTTAAAAGATTAGTGAAAAGTCTGAACACACTGAGATCACTTGGTCTTGTTTTAATTCGAGTCTTGTTGATGTTGGAGGATGATGGGATTAGATTGACATGGTTTTGATGATTGAAGTTGGTTTAGGTTTAGATAGAGTTACGGGCTGTTGGTTTAGGTTTCGGATCTGTCGAGATGTTGTCCTTCTTCTCGTACTTTCTTTTGGTTTTTTTGATCGTACTTTTTATTTGGGCAAATGATTGAAAAAAGTATCATACTTGTCACCATTTGCTTTTGTGGGTAGCGAACAAATTTTTTTGCTTTTGTGGGTACTTTTCTTTCAAATTCATCTTTTTTAGGGTACTATGTGACATTTTTGCCCTTCGGGAAAAAAAATTCTATTAGCTAAGAGGGGCAAAAATGTCCAAAGATTTCGCAAAATACCCTAAAAATGATGAATTTGAAAGAAAAGTACCTACAAAAGCAAAAAAAATTTGTTCGCTACCCACAAAAGCAAATGGTGGCAAGTATGATAATTTTTTCAATCATTTGCCCTTTTTATTTTGAGTTAGATTTGGACCTGTGATGGTGATATCATGAAACTGAGGTCATGTAGAGTATTTGTATTTGGTTATGTTGGATCGTGGCTGTAGTAACTTCATTCACCTCAGTCTCATCTTTTATTGAATTTTCCTTTTTACTTTGGGACTAGTGATGGAAACAAAGGTCACTTGAAGAGTGTTGTTGGTATTTGGTTTGTTGGTCATGGTCAAACAGTCAATGGTCTTCTTCTTCTACCTTTCTGTCAAGTCGCAAGTGTTGTGTATATAACGTTGCTGCTGGTATTTGGTTTGTTGGTATTTGAGATTTGGGCAACATAACGTTGTTGTTGACCTAGAAAAACTTTCTTCAAACACAAAATGCAGCAAGCTTGAGTCAAATCGCAGTAATACAAAATGCAGTTTTTTCTGGGTCAAAACGCAATGTTTTCTAGGTCAAAACGCACTGGTTAGTTTAGACAAAACGCAACCTTTCTGTTGTGTCTTCAAAACGCAGTCTTAGAGTCTGAGTGTCAAAATGCAGTCTTCTGTTAAATCGCAGTTTTTAGATCAAAATGCAGTAGATATGGTTTTAATCAAAACGCAGTCACAAAAACTTTTTTGCCAGCGTTTCCTTTCATAAACACTAGTAGAAGTCTTCAAAACGCAAGAACCTGCAATCCAAAACGCAACCACCACAAACTGCATTTGACTTGGTCAAACCGCAGTTGACTGGATCTGAGTTTTTTCTCTCATGAACAAACCGAACCGAAGAACTTCACCTTTTTGGCACAAACCGCAACCAAGAAATCCTCCTTTTTCGTACAAACCGCAACCAAGAAATGAGTCAAAACACAGTCACGAACACATGTACAAACCCAAAAAACCTGCTTAAACTTTTTACCACAAATAAACGAACCTGAAACACCAAAGGGCCTCTGGTCTAGCGGTATGGAGGTTTTACCCTCCTAGGCAATGTCTCAAGTTCGAGTCTTGTCTAGGTCGATAGGGGTTTCCTCTCGCGTGTGTAAAGGGAAGGGTGCCATTGCCTTCTGGGCTGGACCCAACCTGGTTGTGTGGGCTCGCTACGCCTTCTGGGCTAGGAGCCATGTAGCCACAATTGCCGTTAAAACAAAAACGAACCTGAAACTGTTATCCATCAAAGTAAAATACATGAACCAGAAACTGTTATCCAAAAACTGTTAACCAGAAACTGGTAACCAGAAAACCTGCTTAAAATACATGAACTAGTAACAAAATCTGATTCACAGCCCATAAGGGGCGTTTAGTAAGTTGTTAGCTCGTAGACTTATCGTTATTTGTTAGTTATTAGTTATACATGTTAAGTTATGCAAACAAACAAGCAAACTAGAAAACTAGTAACTTTAAACTCGATTTTACCGCAATAATCAATTACATATAGCCTTGTTTATTTACATATTGTTGTAGACAAGATCAAACCAAAACCATGGCCCTTTGAATCATCCAAAACAGACACACAAGTCAAAAGTTACGCCCTAAAGAAGTGACCGAAACCGGAAAACTCTAAACTGCCAAAACCTTGCTGAATACGACCTGAGGTAATTTTTCGAGGCCCTTCTCGTCCGATTCATCAAAAAGTTAAAGCAAGAAAGTTGTTCGGAACGACGTTTTCTTAAGAAATCCTGAAGGCTATAAATTTCAAAACGTTGACTGCCTTCATATAGACGCACGGCTAAAGTAAACCAAACGGCCTAATGGCCTTGGGCCAGGACCACAACCGCGGTGAGGCCAAGGCTGAGGTCTCAAAAAGACGCACGACTAAAGAAATCCTGGAGAGCTTGTCCAGAAAACGCAAAAAGAAGGCTATAAACTTTCAAAACCTTGACTGCCTTCATATAGACGTGCGGCTAAAGTAAACCAAACGACCTAATGGCCTTGGGCCAGGACCACAACCGCGGTGAGGCCAGGGCTGAGGTCTCAATGCCTTGGAAGCTGATACCAAAGCCATGGCAAGGCCTCAAGGCTACCTAAGCCGAGACCGTTAGAGCCAAGGCCTTAGCCTTGGCAAATCAACACCAACACAAACCAAACAACATGAATTTGTATACTTACACTATGAAATGGTCATATTTATGAAATGACGAGAACTTATAAACAACCATTATGATTGCCAAATCATAACCAAACAACATAAGGATTTCATAACTTTTATTTTAATTTGAAAACGTCAAGAACCCAATTACAGAAAACCACTAAACCTACTTTACAAACCGTATAACTATTTTGACACTTATGATATAAAAGCAAAACATATGTTTTACATACTAAAGTACTACAATAGTAGGGAACTTCATGTGAGGGGTCTCTTCGGGGTGAACGTACTGACGAGTTGTTGGATTTACGATTTAAAGTGTCCTAGCTCCTCGTACGTTTACTACATGACTTCTGGATTGTGATGGCCCGAACGGTAGTACGATATGTATAAACTAAACACGTTTTCACAAGCTAAAACCATTTTTATAATGAAACATACAAATAATATATCATGATTAATATAAGGACATATATAGATTTGTTTATCCTTTCACAAACATTATTCCAAACCTAAGTCGCAACATTGTATTTTAGGTTTCACGTAGAGGTTTCCCGGCTTATCCATCATATTCGTAAAAGCACTAAACATCCAACTTACGGTGAGTTCATTGCACCACTTTCTATTACTTAATTGTTTTACAAACTCCTGGGGGGAGATACATATTATTTTTACATGAAAACACAAAAATTTGAACTGTATGCTTATATGATTGTTTTATTGTCACTAAGGAACCATCATTGCCAAACATAAGGCCCCATATCATGAACCAATTAATCAGTATAGGTAGTGAGCGCGAATATTGTGAATAGGCCTATTGGGATTGACGAATCCCGTTCGTGTTGACCAAGTATGTTTAACCAAATGCACTACATTTGAGAACAATAGGTATAACGGTAAATTACCTACAGTGGCAACAAATACGCCAATTTAGTTGGTACACATTAACGCTTTGGTTGCGTGACCTTAGTGAAATAATAATTATTTTATTTTCAAACTATGAGTGTGAGTCTATAGCTCACACTGCGAATATATTGTATTCAACAATAAAACTTGTTAGGATTTAGAAAATCCATGTTAAAGTGTCGGTCACCCCAACTATAGTCTAGCATAAGTTAGCTCGTAGACATAACGTTATTTAGTTAGTTTATATTAGTATAAGTAACACCGTGGAAGAATGACGGGTCTTTACCCACTATTTGCCTGATCCACAGCCCGAAGGAGGGCGTAGAATATTGTATAAATAGCCCTCCCCCCACAAGGGAGAGGGTTGGATGTTCACAAGTTAATCTAAGCTTGCCTTTTGTTTCTCTCTCTAAAACATCACATTCTCTCTCTTTCTCTCTCTACTAATAAACGATCTACAACTCAATCTATTGTGGTGTTATGAAAACCAATATATTACAATTGGTGTCAGAGCCCATGGTTTGATTTGCTAGGTTGTATGTGCGTTTAACCTTCTAGGATCATGTTGTGCAAAAGAAACCAAGCAAAAATGTTCAAAAGGGTGAATTTTAGGTAGTTTTAGGTGAGAAAGAGGCTTTGTTCTTGACTGCGATTTGATACACGGATGGGATTCTTGGTTGCGATTTGTCCAGTTGAAGCTGCGATTTGATCTGAGCTGAATGCGATTTGATTATTTAATTAATATCGGGCTGCGATTTGTTAGGAAAAGGAGATAAGTACTGTACGGGTGAAAGCGATCTGCGTTTTGTCCGTGTGTTTTTTCAAACACTGCGTTTTGTGCCACTACGTTTTGGGCATCCTGCGTTTTGATAGGTTGCGATTTGAGCGGACTGCGATTTGATTGCTGTGGTTTGGATATTCTGCGTTTTGTCACTGCATTTTGTCAAGGACTGCGACTTGGTATTCCTGCGTTTTGTCACTGCAGTTTGTCAAAAACTTGGGTTTATTACAACGATTTGGTTTAACTGACATTTGTCAAGGGTTGCGTTTTGTCAAGGATTGAGACTTGTAATTTGATTCAAACGTCACCAAATCACAATTAAACCACAATTAACCTAATCCAAATCATTCCAATATCTCTTTTAACATATAATCACTAATCATTGAATAGATCCAACTTTTATCATAACACGTTCAAATTCACATTTACAACAACATCATGTCTTACACTCCCGATTCAGTGATTTCGGAAGTACTCAAACTATATGATGCCGTAGAGAACCATGAGAATATTAGTTATACTGAACGGTTAAAGATGATTGAATCAATCAATGAGGATGTGAGATCTTCGTGTTCAGATTCTGAAGAGAGAGAGAGAGGTGCACCTGTCAAAGTTACAGCATGTTCTTGCAAAGGAAAGTTGCATTGAACCTTTTCGACAACTTCATTCATACCCACGTTACTTCAAACTGAAGACAGATACACAATGGGAATCAAACGAGTAGTTATTGCACATTTTCGTCAAGAATTATCAATGCTCACCGGCACATTGTTCTTGAACTTGGAAAAATTGGAACAACTTGATAGAGAAAAGGTTCAAGGAGCCGGTTCTAAAGCTGCCCTTCAGGTGATCAACATAAAATTTTAGTCATTCTTCAATGGTGAATACACTTCAGATTATGATAAACATATGACTGAAATGTGCTTCAAGAACCACACTGGGATGGAAGCAAATATGTTCAGAGAAACATTAATCCAACTCATGGATAATGTTAAGAAGTATATTGAGGAAAGAACCCAGAAATGATGACAAAGTGAATGAGTGTCGGGTGCAAGTGAGAGATAGTTGTGATGAGTCAGGGAATGTATCAGTTGAAGGATCGGGTGTTGCTGAATGCAGATTGTCAAAGACAACAAAGAATGATGTAACCAGCTATTCAGTAACTCCAGTCTTACAAGAAGTGGATGCAGAAATCAGAAAGGTGAATGAACAAGCATCAAGTGCTGAGGTACTCTTAACCCTTCAACATGATGCACCTACCAATATTCTTGTGCAAACTGATCACATCACTGAACATGACTTTGATAAATGTTTGTGACTGAGGCTGAGTCTGTGATAAAGTATTTCAAAACTAATGATGTGGTTGATAAGATAATTTTTGATGAACTTTCAAACAAATTTGTGGAAAACTAGAAGGGGGTTGAATAGTTTACCGATTAAAAACTTTGTTTTGAAACTTATTGAAAGATCAATTGATATTGATCTTAGATGTGTTAGTGAATAGTAATCAACAATATATAAAGAGTAGATAAGGAAAGAAACAATCAAACCACAACAAGTTGTTTATAGTGGTTCGGTCTACAAGGACTCTTTTTCCTTGCCCTACTCCACTCCCCGAGTCTCACACTCGAGAGTTTAACTTCACTAGTCAACAAGCTCCTTTCACCGGCGGAGAAACCTTTACACTTCGCTTACACACTATTTCCGACACTAAGCTAGATGTCGAGTTCTTTTCAAGGGTACAACCACTCCCACACACAATGTATTTTAAGGACTAAAATACTAACCACTCACACTCACAAGATTATGATGGTTTGGTACAATAATGATGTATGAATCAACACAAGATCATACAACAACAAACAAACAAGACTTCCAACTTTTTGTTGAAGCTTGAATGTGCCTTGATCTTCTTTGCTACAAAAGAGATCACTAATATGATACTCCCTCCGTCCCAAAATTATAGTCCCCTTTTGACTTTTTCGGTCTTTCTATTACAACTTTGACCATGAATATTTTTGTTTATGTTATATGATACTTGATCCAATATATATGAATTGATTGGGTTTTTAAATGTATTTTCATTGGTATAATTTTTATCAATTATTGTATAACACAAATAAAAATATTTAAGGTCAAAGTTGAAAAGGAAAGACCAAAAAAGTCAAACGGGGACTATAATTTTGGGACGGAGGTAGTATGAAACTGAGTTAGAAATGTTAGAGAGAAGGAATGTATGAGAATATGATAGAAAGGGATGAAAAACAACTTGGTTTGGCTTTGCTATTTATAGCCAAAATGATCAGCAGGCACCACGAACCATAGAACCCTTAAAAGGGTTCCGCCCGTGTATTATTTTGGTGCCTCCGAGGTCTGACAACAAGATCACAAAATCTTACCAAAGTCAACCATATCTATCCAAGATTGAGTAAGATATGTAGAGTCTAAATCTACACAAAGTATCTAGTGAAATCTTCTAAGGATTTCAATGATGCACTACATGATGTCATGTGTTTGTTTTTCTATTTTTAGAAATATGTTAAAATGTAAATACATATGTAATGTTTTGTTTTAAGAAACCAAAACATTCTTGAACTAAAAATACTAACATACATTATGGTTTAGAGTCATATCAAAATATGATTAATCACAATGTAAATGCTTGAGTGATGAAGATATTATTTGAAAAGCTTGATTTAATATTTATTAAACTTGACAAGCTTTAAACTTTATAAAAATTAAATTTACTTTTGTCGTTAACAAAACTTAGGTAAAGATCAAAAATGTAAATAACGTTTAATGACGATATTTGCATTAACAATCTCCCCCTTTTTGTTGAGGACAAAACATAAATTTTATTTTTATAAAAGATGTAAAGATTGTACAAGATTTATAAAAATATTAGTTTTAGAACTTGAAAGATAAAAATGACAATGCAAGTATGTCCAATTTAGAATGTTGACTTTTTCAGAAAGTCAAGGTATGCGGTTGACTTTTTATTAGAAAATCAAAGTGTTGGAATCACTCCTAAACTATATTTCAAGTGTTTGTAATCAATATGTAATAGGTTGCTTATTTTGGCTTTTATGTTTGTATTAATGGCAAGGCTTATGTAGAAAGCCCATAAGCCTTGGCCCATGTCCAATAAGGAAAGGAAGGGAACTTGTGTGTTGCCCTAGTTCTTTTCCCTATATAAACACTTGTAAACTTTCATTTGAAGGTTGGTTGTTCACTTTCATATTACACCTACACTTATCCTTTCAATATTGTCTTAATGTGTGTGTGTATTGTGTTCACCCGCTCACTTCTTTATCTATTTCTTACATATTGATGCTTGTGTTACAATATGGTGACCTAACAGTTGTATCATTCGCCATCTAGTTGGGTGAAACATATTTGTTTTTGAAGAATAGTTTCATACGCATGGGTTTCGTGTTCTAAATATTTCATACGCCTAAAGCTTCAAATTTTACACTAAAAATATAACACCCTAAAATTTTAATACTCGTATTAGTAATTATAGCAATATTATCACAAATACCAATAAGTAAATAAAATAAAATAAAAATCCCTACGTTAAATTCTACTAGTTAGCACATGTGTTATGTATATTAAGAAACTAGATTTGAATTTGTATGAAAATAAAACCCACATATTACTTGGTCACCACCTTAACTAGTACAATACCCGTGCGTTGCCCGGGTATAACGATTCAATTAAAAAAAATACTAATAAAAAAAAAAAAAAAAAAACTATTGGAAACGAAGTATCTCAAAGTGCAAAATCATTCTTATTTATTGATAAAGTAATAAATTAAAACATACCAAAGTACTTAAAAAAAGATTGAAACGACACCAATCACGTGGACAGTGATTAAATTGAAATGCAAACAATTCATGATAAAAAATAGCTAACGATGAATTTGAAAGACTATGAACGATTAGACAAATGTTCATATTTCAACTTCTTTCATATCATCTTTCTTCATAGAATCTTCTTTCGTATATCCTTCACTCATATCATCATCTTGCACAACTTGTGTCATATCACCCACTTTCGTATCCATATCACCTTCTTTCATATCAGCTTCTTTAAAATCTTCATTACTAACATAAACCGCATCATTATGTTCATGAGAGGTCTCAGATATAGTATTTGTATCAGTGTCATTTAACTTGTCGTCATTTGTCATTGTAGAATGAGCAAGAGAGCCCTCGGATGTATCTATTATAGTTGTATTCATTTCACATTCGAGAACACTTTTAGATCCATTTGTAGAAGGTTCCACATTAGCATCACGAGCCTCATCTACTGTTGAAAGAGGAACATCAGTTGCAGTTTTGGGAATTGCAGGAGTAGTTGATTCAGAAGCTTTACCCCACTGAATTTCATCCATAATCTTTTCATCTTCATCGGTTATATTTAAGTTCACCGAGTCCACTTTTGAAGGTAATGTAATTCCATAATTTTCCTTCAATACGTCTACACTATCACCATAGTACTTAATAGCAGTATACCTACGAACAAATGTAGGTGCCAAATTATACTTATCAATCTTGATACGGAGAACGACACATCGACCAATGAGTTTGTCAACAAAGAAATCATCTAGCCAATAGGGGACACCAGCACCCTAGATAAAAGAATGGCATGTGTTTAGTAATAATAAAATGTAAGTATAGTAAATTCGATGAGAAAAATTAGTGATTAACCAACCTCTTTTATACTCTTAGTAAGCAAATCTTCCACGGTATATCCTAGTAGTTGATTGGCAATGTTATTGAAAAGTACGCAATTGATTTCCTCATGGTCTTGTGTACCTATGGTTATCACTAACTTGTACCTATAAATAAGAAGAACATGAATAAGAAGTACATAAACCACATTGTTCATCGTAATATAAATAACTTACGTTTGACGTGGATTTGTAACATTTTTTTAACATTCTTTACAGTAATACTGAACATCAGCCCACTCGACTTTGTGATAGCACGTGGGACATTGTATGAATTTCCAGTCGTTAAGCAAGTCAATTCCAATGACCATTGAGCTGATAATGAACTCTGTTCCCTGTTAACATGCAACCGAGAATAGTAACACGTTAACATAAAAGAATACATCTTGTAGGAGACATCAGGATTATATATCATTAAAAATACCACATTAACGCCATTTTCTAGACGCTCATAGAAAGCCGGGATAGTTGTTATCTTGATCTCCTCAGTTGTAAGAACATTAGATTTAGGAACATTGGATGGAAAGTCAACGGGCTGAAATGGCCTATTAAATCACAACAGAAAAGTAAGAATAATAAGTAGTTGTTATAATTGAACACAAGTATCCGAAGTACGTCAATAAAAATTGAGATAATATATATACCTTTGGTTATATGCATAACAATTAGCTATCGGAAGGTTCAAGTAAAAATGTGTTGCAACTGTCGTAGTCATTTGCAGCCCACCTAAACAAAGCCATTATTAGAAATACCACATTAACGCCATTAGCTAAACGCATATTATCTGACTTGATTTTTGGCATTTTCTTTTTGACTATTTTTCATTCCAAACACTCTTAACATGTAGTTGTTTGATTATTAGAATCTCAAACAGAAAAATGCACATCTAAATTCAAACACTACTTATAGCCTATAAATACTTATAACTTAAGTTGTTGTACTACATTATGATAAAGTACGTAAATGCACTATTATGAAAACAGTTTTCCCGTCTTTTCGAAGAGACAAAACTACAATTTTTGCGCAGAAAAATCAGCAAATAAACTAAGTGCAAGGATAACCTTAAGGGCTGTTTGGACATATTTGGTTTTAGGGCCTGTTTGGATGCATACATGTTAAAGGGACTGTTTGGAATGCAACACTTTCATGAGCTGTTTGGCGGGGCTGTTTGGAATTAAACAGTCAATGAAAATGGGTCAAAACAGTTGAAGCGGCGAAGGACTATTTGTGGAACTTGGTAAACCCAAAGGGGATCGGAAGGAATGACCCGTTGTTTAACCCGGGCACTGAGAAGGATAAGTTGAGGGGTATGGGTTTGTATTACAAAAAAATGATGCAAAAAAGTGGATGGACAGGAAGAGTAGATGTTATGGAGAGCAAAGAGGAGGGTCATGTGTTTTTTTTGCATAACACTTCAAGTGAAAATTCTTGCACATTGCGTAAGAGGATATGCATCTTCATCAATCCTATTCGTAGTAAAGCCTAAAAGTTGTATCGAGAGGATTTACGAATGTACTATATCACCTTATATGAACATATGGATTCGACATGTATTTATGGGTATTTTATGCAACAATACGGTTATTGTATAAACAAACTTATGCTCAGAATCTATATAAGGATTAAGTGGTCAACATTTTGAGCATTTATATTTTGGAAACTGAAATTATAAGGATTAAGTGGTCACCAACAATTCAGTTCAAAGAGACAAAGAAGCATCTAGGAGAATTCCAAAAGTTCGACCAACAAATAAAATATGGGAATACAACAACAATAGGATAAGAAATTACATACCTCCATAACGACGAACCCTGCAAGATGTCAATATAACGATGATATTTGTATCCTTTTAAGAACGGATCATGTCATCCATGTACTTCAAAGCCAAATTCCCCCACAATGAAATCCTTAATTTCAAATCTCTGTATTTTTGTGACAAATTAAGAATTTAGTTAAATCCAAAAGAAATGCATATTTCCATAATATGCATTGGAATGATAACGATACCTAGTATCACAGACAACAATTTTACGAATTTGGGGATGAGCACTTTTGCTTCCTCCCTCATTTTCTCGAAGAGGACCCCATTAATGAAGAACTCCAATGACATCTATAACAACAATAAAATACAGTAAGATACAATATGGGTAATTAGTAAAACATATAAGTAAAAACTATACATGATAAAGAATGACCACCTGTCAGATACGTATCATTTTCGGCACGGGAACCCAGCATATTGAATGGGACAAATTCAAACACAAATCTATCAAAAACCTCTAACGGAATAGATGAATGTCGTACTGACGTCACACTACAAAACTCAACAAATATCTTGCGATCTAAAGGCCTATACATCATATTATACTCGCGCACCAGGAACCTATGTATAGTATGAACTCGGCCCTCCACAATCAAGTTTTTATACTTGTTCATAAGCTTTGCGGGGACCCTGACATGGACTGAATTACGCTGTAGTAGAAAAAGATATTGTTCAGACGTGTAATGTTGATTAAAAAATTTATCATAAAAATTTAACTTAACTTACTCGTTCATCCACTATGATGATGTCCAAGGAGATAACTTGATTGTTTTTTAGGTTGTAAGTAGTCCATAGTCGTGAAACCATAACATTAATGGTCCAATTATCAGTGAGATTAGTACGCAACTCACTGATATAACTATATCGGTTGCTCATGACTGGTGAACGTTAGCTACAAAACACGAAAACAACAGTGTCAAATACGGTCACAATTTCAAAACAAAATTTAGACACACATGTAACATACCTATAGGCAAATTATAGTAAACCACTTTATATACAACATTTTTTGTCATATTATTATCACATATTCCCCCGTTATCAATATAGAACCGAAGACCAGCACGCGAAGTTACTCGCGATGCGACAACATAAAGTTGACCACGTGTAAAAACCGGTTTCTCAAGATATGCACAAACATGATTAAAGGTTTGACCCTGGCTTTTGTTAATTGTCATGCCAAAGCAAACTTTAACAGGAAATTGCCTTCGTCTAAATTGAAAAGGCCATGATTTATCGGTCGGAGTCATATCAATTCGGTTGATCAGTACTTTTTCATGTATATGTCTCCCTGTTATTATTTCAGCCTCAAGAACCGTACGGGTGACATTAGTTACGATTAACCGTGTCCCATTACACAGACCCCGTCGTAAATTTGTATTTCGTAGCAATATGACTGGCACTCCGATCTTCAGTTCAAGTTTATGGTTTGGGATACCGGAGCATCTCAATGTGTTTAGAAACTCAAGAGGGTACATGATTTGCATTTCTTCCAAGTTTCCCGTAGTCGGGTCTATCTCATCGGCGCTAAGCATTTCATGCATCTCACCTGGCATATTGTCAAGAACATGTGAATTAATGTTATCGACAATATCATTTGTTGGACACAAGATACATCGCTCTTTTAGGTAATCAATATCATTGATTTTGTTTAAAAGATATGGGAATGTATTTTCTACAATAGCACCGATTGGGTCATCATTTACGGGAATTAAAAGATCATCAGGAATTCATAATCCAAGTGGCCTCATCTTCTTGATCAAGTGCAATAGCTGGAAGTCTGCCGTCCCCCATATCCAAAAGCCATTTATTGAAATTCATAATTTGATTCGTATCTGAAGGATCAATTGTCGGATCACGTAGACGCATGTTTGTAGACAGAATAAAAACCTTGCATTGGTCCCATATGGTTGCAGACTTGTTTACAGCAGAAGAAACAATTTCACTTCTTCGTGCCTTTGGAATAACAGGAAGAATTTGCCTAAGTCGCCACCAAGAACAACGACCTTACCACTGAATACTTGATTTCCAGCCCTGTTTTGTCTACAAACATCTCTTAGTGTCCGATCGACAGCTTCAAAAGCATGTCGATGTTGTAAAGGTGCCTCATCCCAAATAATTAATTCTGACTTTCAGATTAATTCTGCAAGATCTGAAGTGACATCAATTCCACAGCATGAATCATTGTCAAGATCGATGGGGATACAAAATCTTGAGTGTGATGTTCGACCACCGGGCAGTAGTAATGAGGCAATGCCCGATGATGCAACTGACAAAACTATTTTACCTTCTGAACGTATTGAAGCTATAATTGTATTCCACAAGTATGTCTTTCCTGTACCTCCGCTACCGTATACAAAAAAAGGCCTCCATTTTTCGCATTGACAGCTTGCATAATGTTATCATACACATCTTTTTGTTGGGGATTCAATCCAGCATACAAATTGGTAAACCGGTCCAATTCCTCACGCGGGTTGTACCTTCTTTCTTCAGTAATTAGCCTATTTGTTCCCATATTCAATAGGTTTTGATTGATCTGAGGGAGGTTAGGAAAATCCGTCAATGACCTGTTATTACCATTTAAAACCATCTCAATTTCCATTAAAGTGTAATTTTGGATCTCTTTATTCGTAAAAACCACCTGGTTATTCTGCAACAATTGTTGTTGCGTGTAAGGAATATCTTCTGATAGAAAAGGAAGACATTCCCTAATTAGTTGTGCATGATCAGAAACCGTACAAAATAATAATATGGTTACAAAAAGATCCCGAAGTTGATCCCCGAATTGCCATTGAGATGCATTTGTTATTGCTTGAACCCACTCAACATCATCCCCTAACAACCTATATGCCTTACAAGTCTCCCTGTATGTTGGATACTCTATACCATCTACCGTGCAAATTTCTTCCCAACTCCTACAACCACGTACAACATTTAGTAACATACGAAGATAGTACTTCTCCCCCATTGAAGGAGTAACGTAATATATACGGCCAATGGCCATCCCATTCTTACGTGGCCTCCATTCTTTATCAGTATCATGCCATGTAAACATCGTTGGATAATCTAAATAAGTTAGACTTCGTCCTTCGGGATATATTATATTTGATTTCATTCATCCTGTAAACTTAGACATTTCAGAGGTAGTTCTATCAACTACAACTTCAGCATCATCGTCTTCTCTAAAGCAAACTCTGTTACAACCTTTTTCATGAAATGGAAGTCTTTCAATGGCAATAGAACGATAATGCATTTCAAAACCATATATTTTCCAGCATGATTCAGACGCTGAAATGTATCGACAATTGAGGTATTCTTCAATTTCGTTTTCACGGTGCACTATAGAAGCATATGATGTTCTTGGTCCTGACGATGATCTGTTATTTTGGCCTTCTATTACTATAGTTGCACGATCTGGACCTTTGTTTAGATAGGCAAAAAGGTATTTGACCAACGATCCTTGGTTACACCATTCAACATTTATATGGCAATCATATTTCACAATCAAATCAAGGTTATACGGAACAACGAAAGTGTTATCAAGCATAATATTTCTTCTACCAACTTTGGCTTTTCTTCCATTGTTTGCCCTCTTATAATGGGGCCAACCGTCATTGCTAATATAAGTTTCCGGACAGTATGCCTTCGGGTATCCTTTTTGATATACACGATCTCTGGACATACATGAGTTTGAAGGGTTAAGCTCTCCACACGGTCCATGCATCATATGACTACGAACAACCTCAAATCCAATGGGATCATCTACTTCATATGGTAACTCTGCGGATATGACATGATCAATCTGATCGGGAGAAAATATCTTGTCATGTTCGTGCAAAAATATGAGAGCATGACAATTCGGCAATCCACGTTTCTGAAACTCGATTGTGTAAATAACTGCAATTGTACATAGCAAGAATTGTGAAGAGAGTTTAATAAAACATTATAATAAGAATATATACTTGACTATTATGGATCAGTATAAGCATATATACTTCAAAAAGAAAATTTTGTCATATAAGCATATATTAAATGGAGCAGTATAATCATAAAAAATAACATAATAGAACTACACCTTGACTAATACATCTATCTTTAAATCACTATTTAGGCTATTAGTCAAAGGTTGTATCAGGTTAACAATCACCATTTGTACAAATAAATCAATATCATTGCCTTTTAACTACAACTTTGTGGTACTTCAATCCAATTTCTCAATCCTAGTTGTAAAAGATATTCTTTAATTTTCAATTACCTGTAGTAATGGGTCAATTTTGGAATACGCTGTAAAATGACATACTGATTGATATGTCAATTACCTGTGGTAATGGGTCCATTTTGGAATACGTTGTGGTAATGGGTCAATTTAGGGGTCGCTTGTGATTGGTTGGTTTTTAAAGTGCTAATCAGCTCATTTGAAGGTGACATAAAAGTTGTTTTAATTTAATGGTGTAAAATATTCTATTTAGTGGTTGTTTTAAGTTTCTTGTGTTAAAAGTGTTTTTTCCTAAAAATAAGGTGGTAGTAACCTGCATATCAGATGTGTTAATATTTCAGTATAAACCTGGCAGATATGAGGTTTTATCAAACACTCAGTTACTTAATTGTTTAAATATAAGCATATAAGCACTAAAAGAAGTTGTCCAAAACAGCCTCTTAAAAGTGGTTATTTTTGGTGGATTCAAGTGTTTGCTTAACATTTTGCAACGCGTTATCAGTTTTACACTAAGTCTGCTTAAGCATAAAAATATGTTTTCTTTTCTTAAAATCTGTTACACTAAGTTTTTTAAAGGATTAACTACAAAGGATAAACATGGTTGGTTTAAGTGGCTACGCTCCTAGTAAAGAGATCATATGTCTAATAGTGCAAGTATATCGACATATGTTTCAAGGAAAGGAATGCTACATGAATGATGCTTGATAACGGTTTGTGAATCAAATATTTTAACAATTACTCCACAAGTATAAGTAACCGTAAATTCAAATCATATATTTTAACAATTACTCCACAACTATAAGTAACCATAATTGCATTAAAACATAGGTGACTCAAATAACATTTATTCACTAAAAACTCAATACCATGACGAATCCAACCTATGGTTGAACGAAATAACAAAATAACAGTAAGAAAAATCCTAAACAAAAGTATGTAAGAAAGAAATTAGAACTGTCACACCCCCAAATTACCTGTTTTGCAGCGGAATGGAATTCCTGGGGATTGACTGTCATAGCATCACAATCACAGTTATATTGAACGACCTAAAGTGTTGTTTGAAAAGAACATCGTTTGATATATTAAAACATCAGAGTTACAAAGATAGGTCCCAAATGAAAGTTACTATGTGCGGAAAATAAGTTTGTTATAAGTCAAACGATGTTTTTAAAGTTCATAAAACCCAAGTGAGACGCGTCGTCACCGCGACTCTATGATATGTCCACATGCATGCCATGAAGTGAATGCCTTAGATACCTGAGATAAAACATGCTAAAAGTGTCAACACAAAGGTTGAGTGAGTTCATAGAGTTTGCGTTGAAATGTAAAGCCTTTCAAAATCGTTTATGCAGCAAAGGCATTGTAAATCCACTCAGTTCCAAGTTCCGCCCATACAAAACTTGCAACCTGTGTGTTCACAATCCACTGCCAAAATATGTATAGTCTATGCTAAATCACAAGATGTCAAATGAATTCACAATAGTACCTAACTCGACGTAGAACCATAGCACATAATCAATAGTACTTAACTCAATGTATCAATAGTTACTTGATATAACACATATGAGTGTTGTTTCAAATCGTTCCAAGACCATTAGTTCATGATTCTACCAAGACCATTAGTTCCATGATTATACCAAGACATTTAGTTCCATGATAATACCAAGACATTTAGCTCAATGATTATACCACGACATTTAGCTCAATGATTATACCAAGACATTTAGCTCAATGATTATACTAAGACATTTAGGTCAATGATTATACCAAGACATTTAGTTCAATGATTATGCCAAGACATTTAGTTCAATGATTATACCAAGACATTTAGTTCAATGATTATACCAAGACATTTAGTTCAATGATTATACCACGACATTTAGTTCAATGATTATACCAAGAAATTTAGTTCCATGATTTATGATATAGAATATGACTAAACATTCAGTTCAGATAAACATATAATTTGCAAATAATCTTGTTTGCCATAAAAGTTTTTGAGCATGTACCTCCCCCAAAGAGTTTAATAAAAGCATTAAAACAATTAAAAATGGGGCTATGGAACTCACTTGGACAATGATGTGATGGCAAAAGTGAGTACACCGAAATGTAGCGTGAATCACTAAACTTGACCTATTATGAATGATGTGATACATAATAAGTTATGATGTAATGTTATGCATGCAATTCGGATGATATTTATACCACTTGTGAATTTTTGAAGATAATGTTTATCGTCGAAATATATGTTTACAACATATCGTCATTTTATAAAATACTTTACAAGTATTTACGTTGAAACAACCTCCTATGATAGTCGTTTAGGGATTTATTGTGAAATTATAACTTTTCGTCGTAAAATAATGTCGTTGAAATTTCCATGAAAGTGACTAAAACGGCCTCTAAAAGCTAGTCGTAAAATGGTGCACGTCGAGTGTTAGGAAACAAACTCAACGGTTTTGGGAAGTTTGTATCATTATCTCAAAGTTTTAGTACATGAGTTTTCATCCTAGAGGTCTCGAATATAAAGAAAATAGAGGTTAAGTATGGTACTTATGTCCCAAAATACAGTTTAAGGATGTTTTTCGGCAAAGTTTAAGCGACCGTAATTAACTCATTACAACTCCGCTAAACAAACAGTCGGACATTTTGGAAAATCTACTTGGCGATCTCACTTTTACTAGAAGACGTCACTTTATAAAAAGTTCTAAATCAATGTTAAAAACAACCTTCAACTTGGTCTCTAGTTTTGCCGTAAAACTTGCCTATTAGAAATAATATTTAGTTTTTCTTATATAATAAAGTTACGGCAACTTTTGTAAACGTGTATAATTTAATCGTTATAAATCCGTTTTCTACGTTTTAAAGGTCCTTAGCTTTGTATCAAAGTATATTAACATATTTTTGACAAGTCGACACAATTTATAAAGCTTAAGACTCATTTTTGACTCGTAAAGAGTGACATTTTCATGCTGAAATTTCTGAAATTAATAGTTTTCATCGTCAAACTTGAAAAGTTCATATCTTCTTCGTTATAGCTCCGTTTTAATCCGTTCAAACGGCCACGTTTTCGTTTTAAAGTATATTTTCCAAATATCTAGCCCAAAATATTTTGCTTACTGTCGGATTTTCCAGATTTTCAAAATAAGGACAGACCCTTTTGCAAACTTGTCGAAATGAGTTTTTCTCGCGCCAAACCTATTCTAACCCATTCAAAACAACTCCGAAGCTATTCTAATCCTACCATACACCTTCTTAGGGTGTCATGGTTTCCTAGACATCACCAAAACTAATATATAACAAGGAATAATTATAGGATGGAATATATATATAACTCTTAAAAACATGTAAAAGTGGTATAAACATCCATGAGACTTGCATGTTTTCTCAAATATGATGAAATAAATATATCAATGAATATGAAATATGATGATGAGTATGAAATGCTTACTAGTAATTGATGAGGTTAATAGAACAAAGGGTTTTTCCTAATCACCCAAGGTTTTTATTTCAAATCCTTAATCAAGAGTGATACTAGAGTGTTAAAAACTTGTCTAGAAAAATTTATGATGATTCTTCACTTGGTCCTTGTGGTTGCCGGTATTGGAGAGGAAGAGAGAAAGCAAGAAAAGTTTTCACCTTGAAATATCTTATGTATATGTGTTGTATGTGAAGAAAAATGCATTTACTTGTAAGATATTATACCAAATCAATGACTCACCAATATGAATGGTTATGTTGGCATTGAAATTCCAAGAAGAGAAGACCAAAATGGTTTTGATTTAGTTCATAGATATTTGTTATATATATAATGTGTAATTGTTAAAGTATAATTGAAGACATGTGGTAAATTGTATACACATTTGAGTATTTAGGATAGCGTTAGATAAAAATAACTTTTAACGGGTCAAGATAAAATATATTGATGTCATAAAAATTATAAAAATACATTTCTTACAAAATTTGAATGAAATAATAATTATCGTGTCGTATTTAGGAAAAACGTCGTAATTATATAAATACAATAATTTAGTTACAAAATAAATTTAAAACACTGGGTAAACTCATAATATTATTTTTATAACTTAATATGAGTATAAAAATATATTGGAATAATTTTTGGAAGTAATGGATCAATATTCAAAATAAATGTTTGCGCGATAGCGTTTATTTAATAGGAAAATAAACGTTTAATGAAAAATGCAAATCCATGCATGAACTGAAATGATGATAACGATGCTAATGATATGTAGACTAAACCTAGTCTATATGAAATGTCCTTGATGAAATGTTCATGAATTCGCAGCTAAACCATTAAGGTTACGCGAATTTGATACTTGTAAACGTAATTTACGATAAAAGATGAAATAGTGAAACTTTTAAAGTTTGTAAAATGACCTGAGATTACGAGTTGTCACATTCGCCCAACCAAAAAGGAATTCAGTCCCTGAATTCAGTCCATGTTGGTCTCTCCGGTTTAGGGTTTGATGTGGCAAACTTTCCCATTCTCGAGCAAAGCCCTCAAAAGACTTTTAGGTAACCGATTTTTACTTAATCTCACAACTCATCAAACAAGAACTGTCATGAGATTAGGCTAAATCGGTTTGAGTAACGGGTCTTTTGAAAATTTGGCTCGGTCATGGAATTGCTTACACATATAAGCCTACTACTCCCTTCATTGCATGATTCTTCCTGAATTAGACATAGGTGATCAGGCTATGTATAATTTAGGAGCAACTATGCAATGCTTGGACTAATCGACTCATATGATGTTTGGTGTTGAGTCAACTGATGTTAAAATTGTGATAGAGAATGACATGGCATTCTCTACGTTGGAGTCTGATGTGAGTATGATGGGATGGGTATTTAAAGGCATCCATGTGACAATCGATTTGAAATGAAAGTAAATAACTCGAAAAATGTACGTATAAACCGCATGTAAAGTGAATATGCACTTATGATGAAATGATGAGATGCTATGATGATGTAGTTATAGTCTAGGGTCAATGATGCAACCTAGTTCTCTATAACCAAAGCTCTGATACCAATCTGTCACACCCCCAAATTACCTGTTTTGCAGCGGAATGGAATTCCTGGGGATTGACTGTCATAGCATCACAATCACAGTTATATTGAACGACCTAAAGTGTCGTTTGAAAAGAACATCGTTTGATATATTAAAACATCAGAGTTACAAAGATAGGTCCCAAATGAAAGTTACTATGTGCGGAAAATAAGTTTGTTATAAGTCAAACGATGTTTTTAAAGTTCATAAAACCCAAGTGAGACGCGTCGTCACCGCGACTCTATGATATGTCCACATGCATGCCATGAAGTGAATGCCTTAGATACCTGAGATAAAACATGCTAAAAGTGTCAACACAAAGGTTGAGTGAGTTCATAGAGTTTGCGTTGAAATGTAAAGCCTTTCAAAATCGTTTATGCAGCAAAGGCATTGTAAATCCACTCAGTTCCAAGTTCCGCCCATACAAAACTTGCAACCTGTGTGTTCACAATCCACTGCCAAAATATGTATAGTTTATGCTAAATCACAAGATGTCAAATGAATTCACAATAGTACCTAACTCGACGTAGAACCATAGCACATAATCAATAGTACTTAACTCAATGTATCAATAGTTACTTGATATAACACATATGAGTGTTGTTTCAAATCGTTCCAAGACCATTAGTTCATGATTCTACCAAGACCATTAGTTCCATGATTATACCAAGACATTTAGTTCCATGATAATACCAAGACATTTAGCTCAATGATTATACCACGACATTTAGCTCAATGATTATACCAAGACATTTAGCTCAATGATTATACCAAGACATTTAGTTCAATGATTATACCAAGACATTTAGTTCAATGATTATGCCAAGACATTTAGTTCAATGATTATACCAAGACATTTAGTTCAATGATTATACCAAGACATTTAGTTCAATGATGATACCAAGACATTTAGTTCCTTGATTTATGATATAGAATATGACTAAACATTCAGTTCAGATAAACATATAATTTGCAAATAATCTTGTTTGCCATAAAAGTTGTTGAGCATGTACCTCCCCCAAAGAGTTTAATAAAAGCATTAAAACAATTGAAAATGGGGCTATGGAACTCACTTGGACAATGATGCGATGGCAAAAGTGAGTACACCGAAATGTAGCGTGAATCACTAAACTTGACCTATTATGAATGATGTGATACATAATAAGTTATGATGTAATGTTATGCATGCAATTCAGATGATATTTATACCACTTGTGAATTTTTGAAGATAATGTTTATCGTCGAAATATATGTTTACAACATATCGTCATTTTATAAAATACTTTACAAGTATTTACGTTGAAACAACCTCCTATGATAGTCGTTTAGGGATTTATTGTGAAATTATAACTTTTCGTCGTAAAATAATGTCGTTGAAATTTCCATGAAAGTGACTAAAACGGCCTCTAAAAGCTAGTCGTAAAATGGTGCACGTCGAGTGTTAGGAAACAAACTCAACGGTTTTGGGAAGTTTGTATCATTATCTCAAAGTTTTAGTACATGAGTTTTCATCCTAGAGGTCTCGAATATAAAGAAAATAGAGGTTAAGTATGGTACTTATGTCCCAAAATACAGTTTAAGGATGTTTTTCGGCAAAGTTTAAGCGACCGTAATTAACTCATTACAACTCCGCTAAACAAACAGTCGGACATTTTGGAAAATCTACTTGGCGATATCACTTTTACTAGAAGACGTCACTTTATAAAAAGTTCTAAATCAATGTTAAAAACAACCTTCAACTTGGTCTCTAGTTTTGCCGTAAAACTTGCCTATTAGAAATAATATTTAGTTTTTCTTATATAATAAAGTTACGGCAACTTTTGTAAACGTGTATAATTTAATCGTTACAAATCCGTTTTCTACGTTTTAAAGGTCCTTAGCTTTGTATCAAAGTATATTAACATATTTTTGACAAGTCGACACAATTTATAAAGCTTAAGACTCATTTTTGACTCGTAAAGAGTGACATTTTCATGCTGAAATTTCTGAAATTAATAGTTTTCATCGTCAAACTTGAAAAGTTCATATCTTCTTCGTTATAGCTCCGTTTTAATCCGTTCAAGCGGCCACGTTTTCGTTTTAAAGTATATTTTCCAAATATCTAGCCCAAAATATTTTGCTTACCGTCGGATTTTCCAGATTTTCAAAATAAGGACAGACCCTTTTGCAAACTTGTCGAAATGAGTTTTTCTCGCGCCAAACCTATTCTAACCCATTCAAAACAACTCCGAAGCTATTCTAATCCTACCATACACCTTCTTAGGGTGTCATGGTTTCCTAGACATCACCAAAACTAATATATAACAAGGAATAATTATAGGATGGAATATATATATAACTCTTAAAAACATGTAAAAGTGGTATAAACATCCATGAGACTTGCATGTTTTCTCAAATATGATGAAATAAATATATCAATGAATATGAAATATGATGATGAGTATGAAATGCTTACTAGTAATTGATGAGGTTAATAGAACAAAGGGTTTTTCCTAATCACCCAAGGTTTTTATTTCAAATATTTAATCAAGAGTGATACTAGAGTGTTAAAAACTTGTCTAGAAAAATTTATGATGATTCTTCACTTGGTCCTTGTGGTTGCCGGTATTGGAGAGGAAGAGAGAAAGCAAGAAAAGTTTTCATCTTGAAATATCTTATGTGTATGTGTTGTATGTGAAGAAAAATGCATTTACTTGTAAGATATTATACCAAATCAATGACTCACCAATATGAATGGTTATGTTGGCGTTGAAATTCCAAGAAGAGAAGACCAAAATGGTTTTGATTTAGTTCATAGATATTTGTTATATATATAATGTGTAATTGTTAAAGTATAATTGAAGACATGTGGTAAATTGTATACACATTTGAGTATTTAGGATAGCGTTAGATAAAAATAACTTTTAACGGGTCAAGATAAAATATATTGATGTCATAAAAATTATAAAAATACATTTCTTACAAAATTTGAATGAAATAATAATTATCGTGTCGTATTTAGGAAAAACGTCGTAATTATATAAATACAACAATTTAGTTACAAAATAAATTTAAAACACTGGGTAAACTCATAATATTATTTTTATAACTTAATATGAGTATAAAAATATATTGGAATAATTTTTGGAAGTAATGGATCAATATTCAAAATAAATGTTTGCGCGATAGCGTTTATTTAATAGGAAAATAAACGTTTAATGAAAAATGCAAATCCATGCATGAACTGAAATGATGATAACGATGCTAATGATATGTAGACTAAACCTAGTCTATATGAAATGTCCTTGATGAAATGTTCATGAATTCGCAGCTAAACCATTAAGGTTACGCGAATTTGATACTTGTAAACGTAATTTACGATAAAAGATGAAATAGTGAAACTTTTAAAGTTTGTAAAATGACCTGAAATTACGAGTTGTCACAAGAACATTGTAAATCAACTAAATATTGATCAACCGAATATGTCATTATACTGAGATTGTGTATCTGTTGGGTTTATTGATTTGATGATACAAAACAATTAGGAATGAAACATCAAGGACTTAAAGTGACAAGAAGGAAACCTACAAAAAGATGGAGGGACTTGCTTGCAAAAGAAGATTTATTATTTAGTCCTTAGTAGAGATTTGTAAACTCTAATCCTCTAGTATATAAAGAGGACATGGGGTGTAGGTTTTATATACATGTCTTCCATAATGTAGTCGACTAAAGGTGTGTATGTGTGTAACCTGAGCTCGGGGAGCTCGTTACCTAGGGATTCACAAGGTTTCTTGGCGAAAAAGATTGAAGAAAATCGAGGTTATACAAAATTCGCAACTTTCTGCAGCACTGTTTTAAAAACATGATAACGTTTTCGTTAACCGTTGGATCGTGACGCAATTTTTGGTGGACGTTCTCTATATGCCCATCTAACTTTTCACTAGAGGGATTGTCGATCTGAGCTCTCAATCAAAAGTTATTCAGTGTCGAAGTTGGCTGCAGAAACAGGTTATGACGACTTGGGATTCATGTGATTGCATAAGTAGCTGCTGTGGTAAAGTGGATGATACTATTGGTTATGGTTTCTGAGTGACATATCTCGAAGGTTGCTCGACTTGTTCTTAACATGGGTGACACATTTACTTCTTGATGGGGAATAATGATATCTACGTTTTCATTAAGCTCCTACTGGTGTTGCTTGAATATGAAGTCCAATAGTCCATATACTGCTACTATTATAATATTGACTATGGTGACAATATTTAATTCATGCATGATATTCAATCATGGATCACGCACATGGGATCATATTATCTTATAAAAACGTTTTTGCTATTGTTGATATGGAAGAGACGATACTGGTAATTTTTGTTTGGTCTACTGGAACAACAAGTTATGTGGCTAATTCAGATTGTTAGAAGTTTACAAAACCTTAAGCGACCAGGAGTATTATGAACTGCTGTTGTGAGAAGTTCAAGTTGCTGGAACTTATGCTCATGATATTGTCTGGTTTTCAATCTGGTATCATGGTCTTTGGTCGACTAAAGGTTACTGGTATTCGACTACTTGTTTAGGGTTCGAGATTTATTGAAGGTTCTTGGTGCTCAAAACGGGTGAGACTTTAACATGGAAACTGTTATGATAAGTTACCACTGCTACGTTCCATGGAATCCACTGCTTTCAACATGTTACCACTGCTACGCTAAAACTTTTCCACTGCTAGTCTATCGGTTACCACTGCTAGTACTCGGTTCCACTGCTTGTTATCGATTGCTCATTACCACTACTACTTTGATCTTTTCCACTGCTAGCATGTTTCTACTGCTTGTTTATAAGACAATGATTCTCAATAAGTTAAAAGATTTGGTACTGCTATTGGTTGTTCAAACTTGGTACTGCTAATGCATCCTACAAGAAGTACTGTTGCCCCAAGGTCGAGATAAGGTTTTCGATTTTTTTGGTTTTAACTTCTTCTCATTATACACTACACTCGTACATAATTACTTTGTTTTTAAATGGATGGTGGCATGTTGATTATTAATAAAACATGGGATGGTGACCTTGCTTTAAATCGTAAATTCTACATGCACATGTGGTACTATTTGTGTATTGCACATGCTCGTGACATGGGTTTTGGCTCACTTGATTGGTTTTTGCACATGGGTAGGAAGCATGTTGTAATGTTTTATACATGCATGTGACTGATTTACATGGTATGTATACATGGTGCTTATTTGAGTTTGGTTAGTACACGCATAGGATCTCATGCAGTTTGGTCATTGATTTGAGGGGAAGACGATTATGATTTGGTTTTAAGCTTGGAGTTTGGATGATTTATACACACTGAAGGATTTTTGGTTTTTGGATACAGTTTAAAGTTTGATTTTTGGCGACACACACACGAGATTGGTTCACACACACAAGAAGTTTGGGAATTTGTTCTTAATGGTTTTAAAAAGGCTCGTTTTTGGTTTTATTGAAGAATTGATTACGAAGAGGATTAATTATCACTTATTTGAAGGTGAAGTGGAATTACTTGGATGCGTGTTCTTATTATATTTTTAAACGGCAGAATCATTTAAAAGTAACTTGTTCGTGCTTCAATGATTATGACGAAGACTTGCAAAATCTAGTTTTCATAGGTCAAGGGGTGGATGGATGAAGACCTAGTTAACTATCACTTAAAGGAGTTACATTGTAGTGCTCAGTGTCTCATTGAAGATGAGGATTTTGTCAAGAGGTTGCGATCTACTTATATTTTTGGTTAACAGTATAAGTTCAACGTCACGTGGATAAATAAGACATAAGATACAAGTTTGGGTTATTTTACTACTTCATCAAGTTCGTTATATTTGATTTTATTCACAAGTAATCATTACAAGGAGCTTACAGATTTGAAGAATCATTGATGTTCATGCACCACTCAAGGGGAAGTTTCTACTGTTTATATTTCCTATTTGTTGATAACAAAAAGGGGAAGAGAGGTTGGAGTGGCGTGGCATGGATTAAGGGGAAGACAAAGGAAGACAAGAGTGTTTCATTCATGGTGAGATTTAATTATCTCAACTTCTGCTACTTCATCTAGGGAAGTTCGTACAAGAACCGTGTTTGTTTTGTCATCATCAAATAGGGGAAGATTGTTGGGTTTATTGATTTGATGATACAAAACAATTAAGAATGAAACATCAAGGACTTAAAGTGACAAGAAGGAAACCTACAAAAAGATGGAGGGACTTACTTGCAAAAGAAGATTTATTATTTAGTCCTTAGTAGAGATTTGTAAACCCTAATCCTCTAGTATATAAAGAGGACATGGGGTGTAGGTTTTATATACATGTCTTCCATATTGTAGTCGACTAAAGGTGTGTGTGTGTAACCTAGGGCGTGTAGTTTATTGTAAACGCCTAGGTTATTAGTTTAGTTAATAGTTTAGTTATCTAGACGTGTTCCTATAAACGTCTAGGGTTAGTTAGTGTTAGTTAACCTCCAAGATCAAGTCTTTGATCCTTGTTATAGTTTAGATAAAACGTTATTAATATAATTAGAGGTGATGGTGAATGAAACCTTGTGTCAATTACATAATTGTTCTTTATTATTCCGTTGCGTATGTATATGTTATTGTAAAACCCTAAGGCTCAAAATGATCTCAAGGAGTCTAACAAACTCCACAATATCTTCGTCATCAATTATTTCATTGTTTTCAAAGGTTAATGGACGATTCAACATAATGTAATGTAAAACAAAGAAGAGAAAATGTGTGAAAAATACGCACCAGCTTTAACTCGACCAAAATGATTATGTTTCCTTATATCTTGTTGGGTTTTTGGTTCCTTGGATTAAGAATTATTCTAAGTACTGAAACCACGGACAGAGTTGATATAACCACGGACAGAAGAATGTAACCACGGATGAAGACAAACCGCGGCTAGTAGTATTGTGTAACTACGGATAGACTATTGTAACCACTGCTAGTCTTGTATAGTCGGTTTAGTATTATGTATTAGATAAATATGGAAAAGATATTTATCTTATAGGTTACGTATTGTATAATGTAAAGGACTCCTTAGCCTATAAAAGGAGGTAATAGGTTAGATTAGATATACACATGTTTTATATCTAAGGTCGATACACTTCAAGGTTGTAAAACCCTAATACTGGTTAGAGTATTCGTATTAATAATAATATTGAGGTGTTGAATGTTTATTGTTCTTCTTCTTAAGATTAAGTATTAAATTCCGCGTGATACTTAATAAGTGTTTGTTTAAAGTCAGTTTCTATATTAGATCGTTTGCTCAACTAGGATCAACAAGTGGTATCAGAGCTTGTGATCTAGAAACTGTAACCAAGAAGAAGTTCTGTTAAGTTCTATTCAAGAAAGCTAAGATGTCTGACAAAACTCATATGGTGACTGCTTCAAAGGTACCCATGCTCAAGCATGGTGAGTATCAAATCTGGAGAATGCGAATGAGGCAATACATTCGTATGATTGACTATGCCATCTGGGATGTCGTTGAAAAAGGTGATACTCTTCCTAAGAAGGGTGCTGATGGTAAAGTGATAGAAATTGTTAGTGAAGTTGACAAGGCTAGAAGGAAATTGGAGATTAAAGCTCACATTATTCTTTCTATTGGACTACCTAATGAGTATGCTTTGGACTTTGAAAGATATGAGTCTGCTAAAGAGTTACTGGATGCTCTTGAGACAAGATTTGCTGGTAATGAAGCTACAAAGAAATCAAGGAAGAATATGCTCAAGCATCAGTTTGAAAACTTCACTGCACTAAGTGGAGAAAAACTTGATGGCACTTATAAGAGGCTTCAAAAACTTATCAGCCAATTGAAGTTAGTGGACTACAATGTTATTCCAGAAGATATAAATTTGAAGTTCATTAGAAGTTTATCTCCTGAATGGGCTCTTCATACGATTGTGTGGAGAAATAAGGAGGACTTTGATAAGATGACTCTGGACAATCTCTACAACAACTTGAAGGTTTATGAGTCTAAGAAAAACGTTGCTGGAGCATCTTTTGCAAATCGAAACATTGATTTTGTTTCTACCAATCACATGAGTTCACAAGATGTATCCACTGCTGCCTATGGAATAACCACGGCTATTGCAAATAATACCACTGTTAGTGATAATGTCAGTGATGGTGCAATATGCGCTTTTCTGGCTGATTTAACTACCAGTTTTACTGTTTTAAATCAAGATCTAGATAAAATTGATCTTGATGATCTTGAAGAGATTAATCTTCAATGGCAAATGGCAATGTTGAATCTCCAAGCAAGGAAGTTTCTGAGGAGGACTAGAAGACATGTTAAGTATGATGGTCAAAGGAGAGCTGGTTTCGACAAAAGCAAGATGGAGTGCTTTAACTGCAAAAAGAAGGGTCACTTTGCTAGGGAATTTCGAGCTCCTAAAAGAATTGAAGGCATTAAGAAGACCAAAGAAGAGCCTGCTTCTTCTTCAGCTTTGGTTGCTCAAGATGGGATAGGTGATTATGACTGGAGTGATCAGATTGAAGAGGGTCCTAATGCAGCTTTTCTTGCTAGTGAAGCTTCAAAAGAGCATAACTTTGCTCTAATGGCCTATGCTTCATCTTCTGGTTATGATTCTGAGGTATCCAATGATTCTACTTGTTCTTTTAAATCATGTCATGATAACTTAGAATCTCAAAAAGCTGTCACTGAGAGTTTAAGAAAAGAAGTAGAAAGACTGTCTATGGACAACCTAGGTTATAGAGTTGGTCTAGAAAGTGTGGAAGAGAAGCTAAAGTTCTATATTAAATGTGAGTTTGAGTATGTAGATAAGATCAATATACTAGGTGGTGAAATTGATCTTAAGGATAGAGAGATTAAGATGCTTAAAGAGAAACTAGAAAAGGCAGAGAGTGTAAAACAAGAAGCCCTAGAAGACAAAGAAAAACATATTGTTAGGGTTGCTAAAACACAGTATGCTTATGATCTAGTAAATAAACCAATAGGTCAAAAATTATTCAAGGAGGGTACTGGACTAGGTTACAATGATATGCCACCACCATCTCTTATGAAACATGCACCACCTGCAAAAGAGCTCTCATTTAGCAGTGAATTTAGCTTCAATAAACCTGTAGGTGAGACTAACAAGATTGAATCACCTAAGATAGGTTCTGATAAGTCATCTGATGCTCCCACAATTGAAGATTGGGAATCAGATTCTGAGGAAGATAGAATTGAATCAACTCAACCTGAAAAGATAGAGCATGTTAAGAAAGTTGATTCTAAACAAGTCAACCTTGTACCTAGATTTGGAGCTCAAATTGCTAAGAAAGTAGTTGAGTACAAGGAAGTACCTAGGGAACAGATGAAAAGATACATACCTAGGGGAAACCAGAGAAACTTCAATGGACTAATTTCAAATAGATTAGGAGATGAGTTTCAATGTGTTAAAAAGGCTTGTTATATATGTGGTAGTTTTGAGCACTTATAGAGAAACTGTTATAAAAACAGACCACAAGTTTGGAATCATTGGAAGAGGGTAAATCATCAAAACTTTTCAAAGAAAACAAACCCTCATCCTAACAAAAACATGATTCCTAGGGCAGTGTTGATGAGGAATGGGAATACAAAATCAATAGTCACTGCTACACCTAAATGGGTTCCAACCACTGCTAAGCAAAATGTAAACACGGCTAAGCAGAATCAAACCACTGTTAAGTAAAATATCACCACTGATACAAAAGAAGTTTTAAAAATACCAAAGGTGATAACTGACACAGTGGTTGGAAATCATTTTTATGCTGTTAAGGCCTCAACTAGTTGGCAATGGAAGCTTAAGACCAAGGTTTTACCACATGTCAACTGTGCATCAATGGACCTAAAGAAATTTGAATATTTTGATGCACAAGGCAGACCCAAGTCAGTATTGGCTTGGGTCCACAAAAGGAACTAATATGTGTAATTTCATGTGCAGGGAAATCTACAAGATGAGCTAAAAGATAAAGGAGTTTTTGATAGTGGTTGCTCTGGGCACATGACTTGGGATGGGAGCAACCTGGAAGATTTTGAAGCTTTTGATGGAGGATATGTGGCATTTGGCAATGATCCAAAGGGAGGAAAGATACTTGGCAGAGGCACAATCAGAACAGGGAATTTAGACTTTGAAAAAGTCTATCTGGTATAGGGACTTAAGTATAATCTATTCAGTGTTTCTCAAATGTGTGATAAGAAAAACTGGGTACTTTTTGGTGAAACTGAGTGTGTGGTGTTGTCTCCTGAGTTTATGATGCCTGATGAGAAGTTTATACAACTTAGGATACCTAGGAAGGAAAACATATATTGTTTTGATCTTAAAGATGTTCTTCCAAATAGGTCCTTAACATGTTTGTTTGCTAAAGCATCTGTAGATGAGTCCAAATTGTGGCATAGAAGGCTAGGTCACCTCAATTACAAAACAATCAATGAACTGGTAAAAGGAAACTTAGTGAGAGGGTTACCTTATAAGGTTTTTGAGTGTAAGCAACTTTGTGTGGCCTGTCAAAAAGGAAAACAACATAGAGCTTCTTGTAAGACCAAAACTGTAAACACCATCACACAACCACTGTTTATGCTTCATATGGACTTATTTGGACCTACATTTGTTAGAAGTTTGAACCATAAGCAGTACTGTCTAGTTATCACTGATGATTATAGTAGATTTTCTTGGGTATACTTTTTCGCTGCTAAGAGTGAGACTAGTGAGATACTCAAGAGTTTCATTACTAAGATAGAAAATCTAGTAAATCATAAGGTAAAGGTAATCAGATGTGATAATGGAACTGAGTTTAAGAATGATGTGATGAATCAGTTCTGTGTAGCTAAGGGTATAGAAAGACAGTTTAGTGTTGCTAGAACACCTCAACAAAATGGTGTAGCTGAAAGGAAAAATAGAACACTAATTGAGGCTGCTAGGATAATGTTGTCACAATCTAAGCTACCTACTACCTTTTGGGCTGAAGCTGTAGGAATTGCATGTTATGTGCAGAATAGAAGTAAGGTAGTAAAGCCTCATAACAAGACCCCCTATGAGCTGTTACATGATAGGAAGCCAATGATTGCATTCCTAAAACCTTTTGGGTGTCCTATTACTATCTTGAATACCATATACTACCTAGGCAAGTTTCAAGAAAAAGCTGATGATGGATACTTTTTAAGCTACTCTTCTAATAGTAAAGCCTTTAGACTATACAATAGGAGGACTAGAATTGTTGAAGAGAACCTACATGTTCAATTCAATGAAAAGACTCCTAGTATTGAGACCAAAGGACCAGACTGGCTGTTTAACATTGATATGCTAACCAAATCTATGAATTATGAGCCTATCATTGCAGGAACTTCCACTAATGTTAATGCAGGTACATAAAAGGATTCTGATGCTGAAACAACTTCTAAGGAAGCTGATTCTCATAAGGAGTTCTATTTGGTTGAAAAGTGGAAAGCTGGTACTGTCTCACCAATCATTCATAAGCAAGGTCCCACTGATGATGATGTACTGAATCATGGAGGAAATGTTGATCATCATCAAGATAAGGATGAGTTGTTGAAAGATAACTCAGTGTGAGTATAAGAAATTGAAAAGAAGAAAAAGAATTCTGCAAGCACTGCTAAGCCAACTGAAAGCACTGCTAAGCCATCTTCTACCACTGATAGTCCAAGTGAAACCATGGCTACAAGTACTGGTGATAGTACTTTCTTTGGACCAAATGCAAAGCCATTATTTGGTGAAGAGGAGTATCCACATGATCCTAACATGCCTGCTTTGATAGAAATTGATACTCATACTGATGATGAAGACATGGATGATTTCTTCAATGCTGTTTTGACTAACTTGGAAACTGTCATTCATGAAAGTCCAATCACTTCTACAAGGATTCACAAGATTCATCCCAAAGAACAAATACTTGGAAACTTGAATACTCTAGTTCAAACAAGAAGCAGGGTTAAGAATACTGAACCCTTTCCTGAACATGGGTTCTTTGCAAGATCACTTCACAAAAGAAACAGTCATAAAGATCTGCAAAATTGCCTGTTTGCTTGTTTTCTGTCTCAAAAGGAGCCCAAGAGAGTGGAACAAGCTTTATCAGAAGAAGGCTGGGTAGAATCAATGCAAGAGGAGCTACTACAGTTTAAGCTTCAAGAGGTTTGGACATTGGTTGATCTTCCTAATGGTAAGAGGGCAATTGGGACTAAATGGGTGTTCAGAAATAAGAGGGATGAAAGAGGAATTGTTGTAAGGAACAAATCAAGGTTGGTTGCTCAAGGATACACACAAACTGAAGGTTTGGATTATGATGAAGTGTTTGCTCCAGTTGCAAGAATAGAGGCTATTAGATTATTTTTGGCTTATGCTTCATTCAAGAATTTTGTTGTGTATCAGATGGATGTTAAAAGTGCATTTTTGTATGGCACAATTGATGAGGAGGTTTATGTTTGTCAACCTCTTGGTTTTGAAGATCCTGATCATCCTGACAAGGTTTATAGGGTGAGAAAGGCTATGTATGGTTTGCATCAAGCTCCTAGGGCATGGTATGAGTGCCTGTCTACTTATTTGATGGACAATGGGTTTAAAAGAGGGCTGATTGATAAAACTTTGTTCATTAGAAAGCACAAAGATGATATTTTATTGGTTCAGGTTTATGTAGATGACATCATCTTTGGCTCAACAAACAAGGAGCTATGCAAGGATTTTGAGAAACTTATGCATGATAAGTTTCAGATGAGTTCTATGGGAGAACTCCCTTTCTTTTTGGGGCTACAGGTTCAACAAAGGACTGATGGTATCTTCATTAGTCAAGACAAGTATGTAGCAGATGTTCTGAAGAAGTTTGGGTTTCAAGATGTAAAGAGTGTAAGTACACCTATGGAGACTCAGAAACCACTGCTACCAGATGATGGAAGTCCCAAGGTTGATTTGAAGTTGTACAGGTCCATGATTGGATCTTTGATGTATCTCACTGCATCTAGGCCAGATATTATGTTCTCAGTATGTGTGTGTGCAAGATTTCAAGTCACACCAAATACCTCACACATGAATGCTGTTAAGAGAATCTTTAGATATCTTAAAGGTCATCCTAAATTGGGCCTTTGGTACTCTAAGGACTCTCCTTTTGATTTGGTGGCCTACACAGATAGTGACTATGCTGGTGCTAGTTTGGATAGGAAGTCTACTACTGGAGGATGTCAGTTTTTGGGAAGCAGACTAATTTCATGGCAGTGTAAAAAGCAAACTATTGTGGCAAATTCTACAACTGAAGCTGAGTATGTGGCTGCTGCTAGTTGCTGTGGTCAAGTTCTTTGGATTCAGAATCAATTGCTGGATTTTGGGTATAATTTTATGCATACTAAGATTTACATTGATAATAACAGTACAATATGCATCATTAAAAATCCTGTTTTACATTCTAGAACTAAACATATTGAGATAAGGCATCATTTTATTAGAGATTGTAATGAGAAAAGGCTGATTCAAATGGTAAAAATCCATACTGATTTCAATGTTGCTGATCTTCTCACTAAAGCTTTTGATGTGGGGAGGTTTCAGTACCTTGTTGTTAGTATTGGAATGATTAATCTCTAAACTCTCAACTTGTTTTGTAAAAGTTTGTATAAGTATTGGCCTGTTATTATGTGATCTTAGTATTGCTATTTTTGTTTCTAACCACTGATAGTTTTGTTCAAACCACTGGTTGTTGCTCTGTGTTTCCACTAACCATTTTGCAGATACAAGAAAGTAAATTACAGAAGCAAAAGAAGTACTGAAGTTAAATTGTTCATTCATTCAAGAAGCAGTTTACAGCTTACAGCTTACAATTAACTTCATATGCTACTACAATATCAGTTCTATACAAGAGTTTCTAAACCTATCCTAGCTCATATCTTTTATTCCAACTGCTGGATATACATGACCATGATATGCATGACCAGTACGACGAGCTAAGGATCAAAATGGGAAGGATGGATTGATTAAAACGAAGATGATGAAGATGAATACAGTAGATGAATATGTAATATGACATTGTCCTTTATGCTTCATCTACTGGTTTCACCAAAAAGCAATCAATCCATCTTCCTTTTACCCTTCCCCTTTACGATATGTGAAGAAGCACCACAACCTGGTGCAGGAAGACCAAGAACCACCTCTCTATCCTTTGGGAGTGGTGGATTTCTTGCTCGTGTTCTTGGTTGGGGTTGGGATGATGAAGGTTGAAGGTGTGAAGTTTTCTCCTTAGTGGAGTCATCAGAGTCATTAGAAGACTCACTTGGATCCACTACACTGTCATCT
This sequence comes from Chrysanthemum seticuspe, assembly GCA_019973895.1. Classification (NCBI taxonomy): domain Eukaryota; kingdom Viridiplantae; phylum Streptophyta; class Magnoliopsida; order Asterales; family Asteraceae; genus Chrysanthemum; species Chrysanthemum seticuspe. The sequence continues at coordinate 213,633,551 of BPTQ01000006.1, forward strand.
TCAGAAGAAGGGAGAAAGGGGGATTTTCTTGGTCTTGGTTCTTGTGGAGGTAAGTAAAGACGCCATGGGTCAGACTCCGCGCTTGATGATGATGATGATGATGAGGAAGAGGAAGAGGTTGATAGATTGATGATTTCTGGTTTATTCCAACTGGGATTCCACATGGTGATTGTTGATTATGGATTTTTGTGGAATTAGGGTTTTGGTTTTGATTGGTCTGTGAGATAACTGAGATTTGGGTCTATTTTATAAGCAGTGAAGTGGCTTATGTGAGTAAATGAGGGGCAGGTTAAATATGGTTGAGGAGTTAATGAGATCATTCGGCTTTGGACTAATATTAATACTGAAAGTTGACCTTTTTGACTTATGTATTAGCAAAGAGGCCAAAACACTGATAAGTCTAAGAATCCACTGATAACTCTTTTTTTTTAACCACTGATAACTCTCTTCTCTGTGTTTGGTTTTTGTTGTGTCTTGCAGGTATGAAGGATTTGTTTACATTGGAGCTTGTGATATGTTTAGCTTCTAATGTTTATAAAAAAAAAGGAGAGAGAGATTGTGAGAATCCTTCATATTTTTTGTGAGATACTTTTGTTTTGACACATATTTGATTGCTGTATTTCTTGGTCAATTGGAGTGACACTCTGTATCCACTGATAGTATGTATCAATCCACGGATAGAGGACTTCAAACCACTGATAGCATGCTACTTGTTTCTGGATACTACAGGGGCTGTTTGGTAAATTTGGCGAAAGTGTATTTATCTCCCCAAAATCACGGATGGATCATTCATTGGTCTTCAAATCACTTCAACTTGGCGCTCTACATCAACCCTAATCACTTTCTGTTGCATAATTCATAAACCCACATCATACCCATCATCAATCACAATGGCGACCCAGTACTCCAACACACATAACCTAGTTGCTAACCTCATAAAAAACAATCGATCTGAAGGTTTTCATCAAATGATTGATTTCCTTATACACAGTCCTATTCACTATGCCTTGACAGTCACACCAACCATTCTTAAAGCCTACATACATCAGTTCTGGAGGAATGCTAAGCTTGAAGAGGTTGAAGGAGTCGAAGTGTTTAGCATTGTTGTGGATGAGAATGCTATTTTTGTTACTAAGATTAGGGAAGTTTTAAAGTTTGATGATGCTGATGGTATTGTAAACCTTTCAGATGCTGAGATAGTTGCTGGTTTGGAAAGGTTAGGATATACACACAGGGGTGATAAGGTACAATTTTTTAAGAGTTTGTTTTCAAAGCAATTGAAGTTTTTGATTCACACATTGTTGATGTGTATGAGTAATAAGACCACTGGGTTTAATGACTTTCCTTCAAAGATTGCTACTACAATTATTTGTTTGTCTGATGGAAGGAAGTTTAATTGGTCTAGGATGATATATGAGGGGCTAGTACAAAACATTAGGAAGAAGGGTAAATACTATTTATATCCTAGGTTTGTTCAACTGCTTGTGGAAAGTCAAATAGAGGAACCTGTTGAGCATACTAGGGAGTATGAAGTACATCATATGCTTCCCAAGGTTTTTGCACATATGAGGAACCAGCCACAAAATGTACAAATTAGAGATGTTCCTTTATTTCCCCATATGCTTACTTTGCCTACTGATCCTGAATTTGATGAAAGTCTTGAATCACAACCATTAGTCACTGAACCCACTGATAGTACATCTGAACCCACTACTAGTACACCTCAAACCACTGTTAGTGACACTCAACCTACTTCTAGTCAACCCCAAACCACTGTTAAACCAATTGTCTAGACTAGGAGACTGAAGGGAACCAAGCTACCTCAGGCTGGTGTTAGTGGTGTTGTTCATGAGGCTGTCACATGGAGTGGAGGTGACATGATTGGAAGGGCTTCCACTACTGACTCATGCTTAGATGCTGGTCAGGATAGTGGAAACATAATTAAGACCCAACCTTTGGCAACTCCTAATGTGGAGAGTTCCTTGGAACTTATCACAGGTGGAGGAATCCCTAGCCAACTGGCTACTATAGGGTGTATAGATGATCAGGAAAGGTCTGGTGCTATGTTTACTATATCCAAGGATTCACCTCTCGGAGCAGTTAACACAGCTCGAAGTGATGAGGATAGTTTGGAACATGAAACTGAATTGATGGATCCTAAGTTGGTACATGATGACTTTTCCAATGAACCACCTCTCGGACCAGTTCACACAGGTCGAAGTGGGGAGGATATTATTGAACGTTTTAATGAATTGACGGATAAATTTGCTAAAATGGAGGATACAATTTCAGGTCTACAGGAGCTGATTGTGTTTCAGGGAAAAGACATTAGGCGCTTGAAGCACAGGGTATTGGTTTTGGAGAAAGTAAGAAGACCTGGGATTGCTGTTTTGAGAAAAATGAGAAGGATGAAAAAGAAGGTGGACTCCTCTCCAGCTCTGAATGTAGAAGATGTATCCAAATAGGGGAGGAGTGAAGGCATGTGTAAGATCGATATATTATTGTGTTGATGATTCGGGTGGTCTTGGATGATCAAAATACATGTTTGCCATATTTAGAGAGAGAAAGATAGAGAGAGAGGGTGTTCTTGCTAGAGGTTTAAACAAAGGAAATGTTAGATTGAATGAGAAGCACCACCCCTTCCATGGATGGAAGGGGTATTTATAGTTACAACTTACACGACCTCCTATCGGCCTGTGGATCAGGCATACAGTGGGTAAAGACCCGTCCTTCCTCCACGGTGTTACACTACGCTAAACTACGCTACAAATTAGCTAATAAACTACTAAATAACGTAAATAAAGATATGTCTACAAGCTAACTTATGCTAGATAATATTAGGGGTGACCGACTCTTCACTATGGAATTTTCTAATTCCTAACAATCTCCCCCTAAGGGAGGTCACCCCATATTTTACATTTTGAATCCTAGCATTCTATTCTTGACTTTGTTCTTGAGCTCGTAGACTTCAATTCTTCAATTCCGCAATCTTTGTGCTTTTGTAGTGCAACTTCAAAGTCCGAGTGCTTTGTACTTTCAGTGGAGGTCTTTGAACTGATCCACATCTTTGATGATCTTCGAGCTTTCTTTGAGATCATCAGCCACAACAAATCTCTCTGGATCATCCATAGTTGTGTTGCCTTCATGTGATGTTGTGACTTTCGGACCGACATGCTCACACTTTTGAATCATGACATCTTTCCATCAGAGTAGCGGAAGCTTTACTGGTTCATGATATTTGCAGCAGCGTAGCAGAAGCATAGTATAAAAATATCAGAACCAGGTTATGTAGATATGCACCAGTCATGATTTCTTCAATTTAAGTGTGGATGCTGTGAGCATGCGGCTTTGGATTGACTCCTCAATTCTGATCAGCTACAACCGTCCAAATGTACCTGCAAACAACAGTTAGCAATAAAACACACGAAAGTGTCTTTGATCACTTTCGCTGAATTGAGGTACACGACCCACGGTTCCCCGTTGATCAGTACAAGTACTGCCTGTGATCAGGTATAATTCCGAAGAATCTCCTTGACAGGGTTTCGCAGCTGTTCTAGCTGTTCTCAAACTGGAACGTCTCAAAGAAGACAACACGGAGTGAGTGAACCAGCGAATTGAGATTCACTGATTGATGAAAAATGATTTGAAAAACAATCGCGTATTGCTTAGAAGAAAGAGTTTTGCAATACGACGAAGGTTTTATGAGAAAGATCAATTTTCAATCAAAAATACTTTTTGTATTTGAAAAGAGTACACATTCGACGTGCTAGAGAAAATAAGAGATTCGCACATCGAACGGTTTTTCTCAAAGCATTTTTTCAATCAGAGATACTTTTTGAGTTTGAAATATGAATACACATTCGACGTGCTAGAGAAAAGAAGGTTTGCACATCGAACGGTTTTTCCAAAAGCATTTGTCAATTCCATTCCTGGACCAAGGTTGATTCAAGAAAGAATCTCCCCATCGTTTCTATCCAGTTGTCACAAGCTTGATCTTTTGCAAGATTTCACATGTCACCCACCAAGAGCTTGTTTGATGTTGGCTCTAGAAGGATTTCCATCTTCATCGTGAATATTTATTACATATCACTCGGATGTTCTGGCAATACCACAAGGATAATGCGTAGGACTCTTAATATATACTTACTTTCCACATTGTGTGAAACAACAAGTCTTCATTGAAAGTGTCCTAATGAGATTTATTGATGATCTCGTGGCTCTAGACTCAATTTGTGCATATTTGGATCCTGTGCCGGAGACTAGGGAGAGGGTCTCCTTCTTCAATATCAACAATCTCTAAGAGAAAGTCGATAGATAATGTCGGTTCCCCGTGAGAATGAAACAAGTCCTTTTAAGAGGAACTTGAGTGGTTTGGAAAGTTGAAGTGCAGTGCGTCACTGGGTCCATGACGTCTTGTCTTCAATACCGATGTTACCATTAGTAGCATATGAATTGAACCCGATTTCTGCCCTAAGGTTGAATAAATGGAGGGCTATTTGTTTTCACCCTTTTCTCATTCAATTCTTTTTAATTCTTCAACCCCTTCAGTGCTTACTGAGACTTCATAGCTAGAACCTTGTTGGGTTTGTTCCAATACTAGCTCAGTCTCAGTCCGCACTCTTCCCATATCTCATTTTTCTCCTTTTATCATCATCCCTAAGAACTCTACACTAACTAGTGGATAGTCCCTGGGTAGATCCCTCCGGTTCTGGCGGATCATGGGAACACATACCTAACCTTATCATCCTTATATCACCATACATAAGTAAAGTTGGTCGGTCTATTTGGTATTGTTCATCTGCCATAGAAACCAATTGAAAACCATTTGAAAATCAATCCAGATATTTGTGATACATTATCAAAACAATTTTGTACCTTAATAGTTTTGATCATTTAGAAAAACCTCCCCCTCAACATGTGCATATGATTTTAAAATTGTTTAGCACATGGAGGCAAGAGTTCTTTGAAATAATTTCTTTGAAATAATTTCTTGATCACAATTTCCATGGAAAAAGCCATTTGATTTTCTTTGGTAAATTCTCCCCCTCAATATGTGCATAGGATATTTGAAATCATTTTTATCACATAGAGGCAAGAGTTCTTTTGAAGCACATCCACGATTACAAAAGCCATTTAAGAAACCATTTGAAAACTCAATCAAGGTACATTATGTTAAAACATAAAAGCTTTTGTACCTCAATAGTTTATTTTCTTTTAAAATGCTCCCCCTCAATATATGCTTCGAGATACGAAAGCGTTTAGCACATACGAGAGAGCAACCTGCACAATTGAATCAAAACAATCACCTTTTATCAAATTTCATTATTAAATCACAAATTCTCCCCCGATAAAAAATATCAAACCCTTTGAGATTTTGGATCCCAAGTGATTTAATAAGGTTTAGAAAACATGGGAGAAAGTGTGCCAGATTTAAAAAACTCATCATGTTTTTGGATAAATGCTCCCCCTCAACATGTGCATTTTGTATTTGAAATCGTTTGGCACATGGAGGCAGGAGTGCCTTTTAAGGACTAAAACAAATTCCATTAAAACAGATTTGAGATTTAAATCACGATCTCTCCCGCGATCAAAAAATTTCAAACCATTTGAGATTTGTGATCCCAAAGGATTTAAATAATTTAGATAATTTTGGGGAAAGACGTGGCAAGATGTGATTTTGAAAAATGACAGATAAGGACCATTTTAAGACATTAAAGATTGTTAGTGTCAGGTATGATAGTTTTTAAGAGATCTTTTAAGTAAAACAAAACAATTTCACAATCAAACAAGAACATAAAAAATTTCATTTTGAAAGACCTTGATTCTAAAGAAAAAATCATACCATGACATAACATTAAATCTTTAGATCACCACTTATTATCGTACAAGACGGAACTTTTGTGAAGAAACATCGTTTGAAAATATTTTATTTTAAATCACTCTCCCCCTCAATCCATGACAGAAGTCAATAATTGAGTGACTTAGGTTTTGATAACATGAAGTCCGATGATTTTCAAAAATTAGTCCAATATATTTTCAAAACAATATTTTCCATTTTCAAAACAATTAAATCAAATTATTCAAAATTGTTTAAAAATGGTATCCTGCACAGAGATACGTTAGGTGGTTGAGAAGCTTCTGTTGTTGTTGCTGTAGGGTTTGGAAGAAAAAAACCGTCTGCTGATGCAGTGAGACTTCTTCTTACGTTGCATTTTGAATGCCAACTGAGGTCAAATTAAGCTCCGTTTCTTCAATCACTTAGAAGAAAACCATCTGCTGATGCAGTGAGACCTCTTACGTTGCATTTATGCCAACTCTCCATAGAAGTCCAATTAAGCTCCGTTTCTTCATTTGTCAACCCAAGATATAGTTACCCTTTCCTTTCGGCATCCAATCATCTTCAATTGTGGGATCCGGATCGGGAACATTCTTTTATACCAATATACCTGCATACGTTAGTGAACACACATACAAATATATGGTGGTCGACATCACCCAAACAACAATCGACTAATTAAAGTCAATTCAACATAACAATCAGATCATATAAGGCATGGGGTTTATGTGTTAATCAAACTCTAATCATCTAAACCTAACAATCATATCCTAAATTCCTAGTCCTTCGACACAGGCAAATATCATTTTTAATTAAGCACGTAGGATAATTAAGAGAGCTCGTTAGATGATATAGATTTGAAAACATTCTCCCCCTCAATCAATGACTTAAATATCTGAAAAGTTTAAAAGCGCTGAAGTCATTGATTGAGTTTTCAATTTTTATAAAAACTCTGAATTTGATTGTTTTTAAAGCAACTCATTTACCACCAATTTTTGAAAACAACAAATATTTTTCTGAAGAATTTTAGACGGAAAAACATTTGTGTAGGAACAGCAGTCCTTCGACATACTTTCCTCAAATTGTTTTAGGATAAGTGCACGAAATATTTGAAAAATTGTTTTAGCGCAACACTTTCCTTTCTTTAGAAGAGCGGGTTGCTATCTGAAATAATAGCAAGCCATAGTTTAAGCACGGGTTACAATCAGAAGTAACTGCAAGCCATAGTATTAAGCACGGGTTACAGTCTGAAATAACTGTAAGCCATATTTTGAGACATGTTTAGAAAGAAATATTTACACCTCCTGCTCGAACTTCATCTATGGTCCCGTGCCATTATTGAATGACATTTCTAAGACCGCAGATGTTATCGATACCAGAAGACATGTCATAGAAAAACATATTTTTGGTATTTTTGAAATTTACTGATTTTTATGGGTTTTTGAAGGTTTTATAATTTTCTATTTTCTTTTTGTTGGTTTTATATTTTTCTATTTTGTTTTTGTTGCTTTTATATTTTTATATTTGGTTTTCTGATAAATATTTACAAAGATAGAGAAGATGATATAGTTTAAGAAGATGATGATACGAGTACCGAGATAAGGATATCGAGCAACACGTCGTAGAAGATAAAAGTCATCATCCCTAAAACTTTCACCACCAAAGCTTCCGAGGCTCTTGTATTGAAGAAAGAAATTAAACCATCTGAAAGTGAGACTTTGGCAGCTTCCCCCCAAACCGAAAATCCTTTGGCTGAGCAGATTCAAAGCTTTCTTTCAAGCTTCCATAGCCAGGTGCACAAAGAAGTACACCATTATCATCGATCTTGTTGCTCCTTTTAAGAATAATCACCGTGATTCTTCATTCGAGGTTATATCATCCAATAGAACAACAGCAACGTATCATCCCACATTTAAATAATCTTCTCAAATTCCTTTTCCACTGAAGTCTGAAGCAATCCATTCCAAAAAGGTGTCAAGAGAACAATTCCCCCAAGTAGTTGAATTGATGCAGTCAGTTTCTTTGTATAATGCTCAAGAACTCTCCCGAACACACATCATGAGGGGAATGAAAACACCTTCCCATGTTCACATTTTTCTTCCCGGATGATCGTGTATGAAGCTCAAGAACCCGAAGTACACCAATACCCAAGAGCTCTCCCAAATACACATCATGAGGGGAATGAAAACACCTCCCCATGTTCACATTTTTCTTCCCTGATGATCGTGTATGAAGCTCAAGTATCCGAAGTACACCAATACCCAAGGAAGGAATAACTGATAACATTGAAGAAGCAGGCCAAGTCACTGATTATCTCTGCGGATGACAATCTCTGCGGATGTCAACTCCGGAATAAGTGATTATATCTCTGAATCACTGATTAAGCCCTCAAGTGAAACAGCTGAGCGCCCCCAATGTACACACTCTCTCTCCCCTGATCATTGCGATACCATCGAAATCACCACACACTAGTGTACCTCTTTTATCTTCAGAAACTATCTCTAACATCACTTCCCCCACGTCGTTGGAATAGTAACATTAAAAGCCTTGATGAGTAAGACCTTGAGTTTCTCTGCGGTCATGACATTTGTTTTCCCGGGATATCTTCAATCACTTAGAAGTATTAAGCTTCATCAAGTTTACTCGCCATGAGTCAAACCTTGAATTTCTCTGCGGTAATAACATTTGTCTTCCCGGGATATCTTCAGTTACTTAGAAGTATTAAGTTCATCAAGTTTACTCGCTTTGTGTTTGTCTCCTTCTCCTTGCTAGTATTGACACTTCAGAATCAGCAACATTGTATATGCCCAAATACTTGAAATCTTTATGAGAAGATCGCTTGAAGTCTTTGTGAGAATCAACATGCTGAATAATGTGAGCAAGTCTAATTGGGGATTAAATTCGACATATCACATTCCCTCAATTAGTGCTCTACCCTACACCGACAATCTTTTTGATAAATGCTTGAATTGAGAAGAAGTCTTTAAATAATCAAATGCAAATCGTCTTTAGTCTTCTAACATGTAGTAGAAAAATGCAGAACTGACTGTAGACTCGACCTTCTTCAAGATTGTCCAGTTGGGGAATGGATAGTTAACATCTTCAACTCACCAAAACACAAGAACATCACCAAAAAGCATCCCAATTAATTTACATCTTGCAAATCCCCTTAATTAAGATCCCTCCCAATCAAACAAGAACAGAAAGATGTTCATCAAGGAAATCAGCAATCAGCCCGCAACATACACACGAAATGGTAACACCAAGCAAACAATCACATCAAACAAGAACAGAAGGTTGTTCGGAATCATCATGTTGATACGCACGTGAAGCATTAACCGGAAGCACTTTGTCAATAAACTCATATCAGCTTGTGAAGATGTCAACCAACGGCTCTTAGAAGAGAAAAAACTCCATGTGAAGATTACCCGATAAGAAGAAGCTCGGTTCTTACATGAGTTTAGAGCCGTATGACCATTTATATTCTCAAATATCAATCAACAATGCAAAAAATTCACACTTCTTCTCCCCCTCAAGAATTGCATACGGAGATGCCATTCTTGATTAAATAAGTGAAAATCATCCGAATGTTCTATTCACACTTCTCTCCCGCAAAATAAGCACGTGATGTCGCCATCTTCATTATAATCGAGCAAGTGGAATGAGAAAACAATCAGTGGTAGCCCGGTTCACTTGAGGACAGAAGCGCATGGAAAAAGTATGAAGCATGTTGATGAGAATGGTCATAATAAGAAGATTTCTCTTCTTCAGAAGATAATGCGCACTGAAGCGTACACATTTCTTTTCTTTAACGAACGAGGCATGAACTGATGTGTTCATACGTCATAATCTCTCTCTTTTCAATCTCTTTAGGCAAAACATGTAATCATCCCCATTATCATTCAGTAGGCTTTTTGTTGTAACAACTGATGGAGAAACCCAATATGATGAATTTGACTCTGAAGTAAAACAACCGGAACTCGTGACTTAAACTTGCACATATGTAACAAAGAGCGGTGCCGATTTCCATTAGCATCTCTAAGTACTCTCTATGTACTCTATACTCTTCAACCAACCACCCATCAAGTATAAGACGTACATTACCTCTTGAAAATCCACAATTGAATGTGACACTGAGCACTACAACGTAACTCCTTAAAGTGATAGTTATTTTGTAGTGGTATGAGCCCAATTCTCCCAAGTGGTAAAAGAAAAGGTAAAAGACACCCAACAATAACTAGATTTCCAAGTCTTCATTTTTGATAATAAGCTCGAACAAGGATCTTGAAGAATCTTCATCCAACCATCCCCGATACCTTCAGATACTAAGTACACTCGCCCGTGATATTTCACTTCAACCTCAAATGAATAATACTGAATTAACGCCATTGTCACATCTTCTGATTAAAAGCTCAAATCTAGCCTCCTTTGACCTTTTAAGTGAACTATGATAATGGTTTCATCCCGACCAAGGTTTAATGAGCATAACCCCGTAAAACTTTGAAGTAACCAAACCGCCATGACGAATATCCAAACACACATCCAATTCATGAAGTACACCCTTTTATCCCTTCTTCAAAGTAGAACCCGTAACACCAGCATCAGAAGACCCCGAGATACGCTTTCCTTTCTCCAAGATGGTTCCATCATCACGGGATTTTACAGTTCTATAGTTTAAACCGAGAAATAGTTTCTTTCGCGGGATTTTACAAAACCAAGAATAAACCATATGATAGTTCCGGAAATGCACTTTACAATTACCAGGATGTTTCCATTGTCACGGGATTTTCCAGGTCTATGATTTAAACCGAGAAATAGGTTCTTTCGCGGGATTTTACAAGATCAAGACAAAACCGTTAACAATGTCAGCTTGAATGTGTTATGACAATTTTGGTTTCGGTGAATATCTGTTTTAGGGGAACATGCAGCGGTTCATCAACGGTTCAAAATCCAACATCATCAACCATCCAATCAACACTTTGGTAAACACATCATTCACGCATTATGTAGGCTATTGTAGTGACCACATTGAGAAGTAAACCCGATATGCCAAACTTGATCATGATGTGAAATTTCCCAGATTTGTTACTTAAACTTGTACTAATCCTCGTGAAAAAGAAACGGTGTACCCAATGTACAAAACCTCTTGACATTCTCAACTGAGTGAGACACCGAAGTGATAGTTACGTTGTGGGTTAAACGAGAAAGAATCACAACCGTAATTAAATAGCCAAGTCTTTATCACCCTCTATAAACGCCCAAACAAGTCATCTTCGCGGAAGGGTAGAAAGAAAGAAAATGAAATAAGTAAACGTGCCCGGAAAATCTTACTTCAAATCCAAATGAGAAATATCATTCAAACAACCCCGAAGTCAATTTTGTTCAACATCAATTCAAGCCGTGACCAAATATTTTTCGTGAAAATGTGTAGATCAAAGTGTCAGACCGTATATCCCAACAAATCTCATTAACAAATCACATCGTCAAATCTCATCAAGTCACAAATCTTACCGCATAACCCGTTCCAAAATTCGTACCATTTGTCACATGATTCATTAAGAAACCTTAAATACGATCCATTAAAAATGATCTTCGTAAATCTCATTCTCATTTATTGGCCATTCAAACTTACTAATGCGTCCAAAGAATAGATCTGTCACCAAAATTACTATTGGCCATTCAAACTTACTATCCCAACTCTAATCTCACATTCATTCGGTCCATTCAAACATACTAATGGCCCACGACACATTGACTAACAATATCAGGCCCATAACCATAGAAACATGCATTCGGCCCATCACCATAGAAACATGCATTCGGCCCAGCACAAAGAAATAACCCAAGAGCCCGATCCAATATTCAGATTTCCAATCCAAGCCCAAAAAAACTGGTACCCTAATTTTTTTTTGGAGATATATAAAACGAACCATAACCACTTGAAGACCTAAATTTTCGTAACCCTAAATAAAACATATGCCTCCATCACACCATCTGCTACTCTCAATCAAACCTTAAACACTCTCCATAATAATTAGTCACTACGACTCCAAAACACCACAGTGATGGTTTGAGCACGATATTCACGCCACAGGGATAGCACGATGCTTCATTCGAATATACCACAGGGATGGTTTGAGAAAGTGGACGAGGTCTCAAACACAAATCAAGGTTGGTTTAATCTTTTTCTTTTGTTGTTAATGAGTCTCAAACTCGAGCCAAAGAGTTGAGTTAACATAGTTGTTAAACTCATTACTTTATATCGAATATTATCAAGTGTGTATACACGAGCCAACGAATTTGTTTATTTGTTATCGAGATGGAGATCGAACCAGGAATAGATAATAACAAGTTTGTTATAAATCTTTTTCCTTTTTAGTTCGGATATATCAAAGTACTTTTGGATCTGTGATGGATTAATTTCAAACGAGAAAAATCTTTAAAAGATTTGTGAAAAATGTTTGAATAAGCTGAGATCATGATTTGTTTTCATTTTTTTTCATTTACCGAAGAAAAGATGTGGTTCAATCAATATATTTGAAATCATGTCTATATGTTCGGTTATTATCAATGAATGCTTCCAAAGGTTGATGGTGAATTTGATAGGATCTGTGATGACAAATATGGTGTGAGATAGACATTAGAAGTCTTGATTAATCTTTGTAAACACCACATATAGACTGAGATCTTTCTTGAGTACACATTTTGGGTCGAGACATGTGATTAGATTACTTTCTGTTTGATGATGTTTTTGATACCAGAAGTTGTTTGAGTCTTATTGGTAGTTGGTAGTGTTGAGTCGTTTGATATATGGTTTAAGTCTTTTTGTGGTCGTAGTCATGGTTCAGTCACTCTTCTTCTTCATTTCTGTCACCAAGTCGCTAGCCTAAGTTGAGTCAAGTCGCTAGCCATCTTTAAGTCAAGTCCATAGCATAAGTAGCTAGCATAAGTCGCTACACCAAGTCTCTAGCCCAAGTCGCTAGCACTTACGACTTGTAAAGACAAGTCGCTAGGATCAGTCCCAAGTCGCTACTCTTTATATTTTCAAACACAAGTCGCTAGCTTCTTTTTCCAAAGCAAGTCGCTAGGGTCATGAGTCAACTCGCTAGATAAAACAAGTCGCTAGCCAACTCGCTACAGTTGTTGACTCAATAGTCAACAACTCGCTACCAGGTACAAGTCGCTAAATATAAGGTACAATGAACCTGGACACAAAGACAACTCGCTAACTTGATAAACAAGTCGCTAGTATGAATTTGTGACATTTTACGATGGATTTTCTGACTAAGTTCCGACCATATGCATATAAACCCAGAAAAATGACAATAACTGCTTCATTTGAGACAGGTATGACCACGAAAATGATGAGTTGACCACAGTTTGACCATTAAACAACTGACCAATAAACCACAGATACAAAACAGTCATAAAATGAATACTGAAAGTGACTTGGACAAAATATTGACACAAGACATATTGTACAGTAAACCCACATAACATTTTTAAGACCATGTATCAAAAACCACCATAGAAACAGTCATATTGTACAAAACAGTCATATTGTACAAAACAGTCATAAAGGATATGAAGACTATTTTACCGACCAAAAGAAATTACCCAAAACAGTTTGCAACATGTATAAAAAAACCAACATAACCATGATACAAAACCACACAAATCAGCACAACACAAAAACCTTGGCTCTGGTACCAATTGTAGGATTGATATATTATTTTGTTGATGATTCGGGTGGTCTTGGATGATCAAAATACATGTTTGCCATATTTAGAGAGAGAAAGATAGAGAGAGAGGGTGTTCTTGCTAGAGGTTTAAACAAAGGAAATGTTAGATTGAATGAGAAGCACCACCCCTTCCATGGATGGAAGGGGTATTTATAGTTACAACTTACACGACCTCCTATCGGCCTGTGGATCAGGCATACAGTGGGTAACGACCCGTCCTTCCTCCACGGTGTTACACTACGCTAAACTACGCTACAAACTAACTAATAAACTACTAAATAACGTAAATAAAGATATGTCTACGAGCTAACTTATGCTAGATAATATTAGGGGTGACCGACTCTTCACTATGGAATTTTCTAATTCCTAACAGCATGAATTCAGGGGAGGCTGTTGATGTATCTATGGAAGAAGATGTTGATAGTGGAGATCAAGAATTTTTGGTATCTGACAAAGATGGGAATGAGGCAGTTCTTGAAAATTTGAAGAAGGTTGTAGAAGATGAAGTAGTGCAGAACACAACCACTGATAGTATGTCTGCAACTACGGTTAGTACTTTTGTAACCACTGCTGCAGTTTCAGATATGGCAATTGTACCCACTACTATCATACCCACTGCTATTATAACCACTTCCACTATTGTCACAACCCTCTCTGTATCACCACCTAAATCTAAAGAAGTTGAGAAAGAAGCTGCAAGTACATTGATAAATCTAAGCAAAACCTCATCTATTTCTACACCTATCATTGCACCTGTTTTATCTCTTGAATCTGTTGCATCTAAACCTAGAAGTAAAAGTTTGATTATTGGTAATCCATTAAAGAAGAAAGTGGTTCAACAAGACATTGGTAAAGGTAAAGGAATTGCAGAACCAGAGTTGAAGTTTAAAAGTAAAGCAGAGCAGGTTGCTTATGATGTAGAGTATGTAAAAATGATGTTAGCTGAAGAACAAGCAGCTTTAGAGAATAGGAAGCAAGAAGAAGAGGAAGCTAGTCAGAGATGGTTAGCTACATGGTATGAATCACAAAAGTATCTTGAAGCTTCTCAACAAATACATGATGAATATACTGCACAAGAATGGGCACTGTTGGATGATGAGGAAAGAGCTAGACTTTTGGGTCAATGGGCAAGGAGGATTGGTAAAGAAAGGAAGCAAGTTATAAGAAAGAAACCTCCTTCAATTGCACAGATGAGGAATGTACTGATGAAGATTATTAAGAATTCAGGCATTCATATTCCTGATAATATTAATAAGTGTTCATTTGAAAGAATTCGTGAGATTTATATGAGATGTATGAAGATTAATAATGATGATTTCTGTCCAATGAATTCTAAAAAGGAAGAAGAGTGGATTCAAAAGGATGAAGAGTGGATTCAAAGTAAACGAAAGAGAAAATCTGAGATTCAGGAGACATCTGATTCTAAAAGACTGAAAGTAGTTGAAGATGTTAATCAAATTATTTCTTATGAGTTTAAGCTTAAAGTTGGAAGTGAAGGAGTTTGGAAAATTCAAAGACTCAACAATGAATTTTATGAGTATAATAAATTTTCACAGATGCTTCAGTATTTTGATAGAGATGATTTGATGAATCTTTGGATACTTTACAAGAATAAGTTTGGTGAAGTACATCCAAATGATTATCATGAGAGACTGGTTTATCATCATTTGAAGATTTTATTTGAACCTACTCATGATGAACCTGAATGGAAAGGACTCTACAATGGTAATGTTACAAGATGGTTTTTATATCAAACTTGTGGAGTTCATGTTTTAACTGTTTCTGGAGAAGTTATTCATATGCTTGTAGAAGGTGATTATCCTCAACTGAATAAGTATCCAGGAGTTATTGCTCAGATGATGAAGCTTGGTATTATCAAGATGTTGTTGCCTTATGATGGTCAAGCTTACAATTTGTTGCTGAAGTATGAGAAAATTCTTAAATCTAGTAAGTGTTTGGCTACATCCTCCAATTCAGATGTTTTGAGCTTAAAGGAAACTTGAGAATTCTGTTGGAATGTATCAAGTTTAGGGGAGGATTGTTGGGTTTTTGGTTCCTTGGATTAAGAATTATTCTAAGTACTGAAACCACGGACAGAGTTGATATAACCACGGACAGAAGAATGTAATCACGGATGAAGACAAACCGCGGCTAGTAGTATTGTGTAACTACGGATAGACTATTGTAACCACTGCTAGTCTTGTATAGTCGGTTTAGTATTATGTATTAGATAAATATGGAAAACATATTTATCTTGTAGGTTACGTATTGTATAATGTAAAGGACTCCTTAGCCTATAAAAGGAGGTCTTAGGTTAGATTAGATATACGCATGTTTTATATCTAAGGTCGATACACTTCAAGGTTGTAAAACCCTAATACTGGTTAGAGTATTCGTATTAATAATAATATTGAGGTGTTGAATGTTTATTGTTCTTCTTCTTAAGATTAAGTATTAATTTCCGCGTGATACTTAATAAGTGTTTGTTTAAAGTCAGTTTCTATATTAGATCGTTTGCTCAACTGGGATCAACATATCTTTCATAAGCTCCTCTAGTTTAATCTTAAAAACCTTCGCGATGACGTCTGGTCTATCACAAGTTGGTTGACCTGGTATGGCATCTTCGACATGACGTTGAATTTCGGGCCAATTTGGGTTGCAGGTCATGGTTAGAAAAATGTCAGGAGGTCCAGCCCAACGACATATTGCCATTGCGTCCTGATATTGCTGAACCATATGTCTAGGTCCTCCGGTAAATGATGAGGGCAAGATAACTTGTCGGCCAATAGATTCTAAGTCTGTCTCTCCATTAGAAACACGATCATGTAATCTGTTATACAACTCAGATCGAATCGTGTTCTGATTTCTTTTATACCAGTCAAGATCATGGTCAAGAATAGCACTATAAGCATCAACAACATATGTATGAAATAGACGCCCAACTTTAAGCAATATCTTTCCTTCTTGAAGCCTGTGGTGCAGACGAAAAGAATAATATTCCCTCAAACTTAAGTATTTCCTCCTCGTTGATGGAGGTACATTAAGAGGTATGTATAATTGGAACCCATCTTCTCCGTGTTGGAATAGCAATGGATATTGCAAAGCCATAAAGCTTGGGTGCAACTCAGATATTCGTTTAACATAATTTTGACCTCCCTCACCGCCCCTTTCTTCAACGATTACATCTCGAGTATCTGTGGGGTTACCATCTCCCGGTACTAATGCAACAACTTCAGAAGCGGTGGGTAGGTTGTATTGCCTTGCATTTCTTTGTCGTGTACCAAGTAGACGAAGAGTAACGGGTTGCATTGATGTAGCACTGAATCTTTCCCTTGCTATCCTAAAGGCCTGTACTAATGGGTTGCTTTGGTTAAGCATGGTTATAAGGTCTCGAACCAACATCCGAAGCATTACATCTTCAGGACCTGAGGTTACCCTTCTGTTTAATGCATAGAAACGGTTTTCAACTTCATTTTTGGTGTCAAATATGTATAATTGGGCAAACCTAGGACGACCATCCTCATGTGTCGGCAAGAGAGTCCCAATCTTGTGATGGTTGTGACCGTTGAGCTGAAATGTATAAGGCGCACCACCATTATTTATCTCTTTATTTATATTTCCTCCAGTGGAAGTGAAGGAAAACATCGAGCATATAAGCTTTATATGCTTCCTAAAGAGTTTAGAACGTTTACCACCCTTGTAATCCATTAACTCTTGTAATAGTTGTGGAGGATCTTGAAGAAAAGGCAGTTGGACTTTTCCTTCACTACAGCATATCGAGAACTTTGCGACACGTGGAGAATGTGATATAATTGTTCGCTCCTCGTACCACAACATCGCTGTGCAATGCGGGCATTGATGCACAGCGTCGCCACAATCCCAATATTCGAACATCCGACCTAAAAAGACAACAATTTTAAACGTCAAATGAGTAAACATAACTAAAATCAAAATAATAACTGGATTTAGTGTCTTACGATGTTGTCGTGCGTTCTGATACACGTTCGAACGCGTTGTGTTGTTTCCAGATACGGCCCTTGTTGAACGGCCTGAATGTGCTATTGATGTCACTGATGTGTTATTTAGTCCCGTCACATGAACTGTATTGGCCATATGATCTGGAATTGGATTTTCATTGTTTTCAACAAATGTCCTCGAAGAAATAATGGTCTGTGGGGCACGATGTTGTCGTGCATTTTGACTTGAATGAGTTGCATGGTTGGTGGAAGCATACCTTCTTAGGTGATGTAAATTTGACATTGAGTTTACAGGGGTGTTAAAACTTCCAGTAACATGAACTGGATTTCCCACATGAAGAGGGTTGCCATTGCTATCGACAATAGTCCTCGAACTAATAACGGTTTGTGGAGTTGGTCGGAATGATACACGCACATGGTTAGTATCGAAAGTGAAACCTACAATGACAATCTTACATAAATGAGACATATCCAAAAACTAATGTGAGTCAGAAAGTTACAAATTCATGGTTACTCACCTGATGTTATAGCTACTTCGTTTGAGCGAGGAGTCAGAGTAACAACATTTTCGACATCATGATTCATATGTTTTCTAACATTGCGAGAAAGTGATGGAGAATCCACTCGAGATGGAGGCCTGCCACGACGGCGTGGTTGTGTAACTGTAGTATTAATGTTAAATCTTGAAGGTTGTGTGCCTAACTGCGGACGCCCTCGACCTCTCCTAACTTGAGGTGTTTGATAAGAATTCAAATTTGATGAAACGGTTTGAGGTGGAGGTAATTTATCCCGACTGATATTTGTAATATCAGTTAATGGTTGCACATTTGGTGTCGAGGAAGGGCTATAACAATTCGATAAACGATGTTTGCATTTGGATCATAGTTCTCATTTAGTTGCTACCTCATTTCTACCAGATACAACAATAATAATATATAAAGCGTTTGTAGTTCTATGGGCAAACAAAGTATATATGAACCACAAGTTGATTATATAATGACATAATGCTACGGGATGGTGTTTTATACGATAACGAAATAAAGATTGAAAAGAGGTAAATAACCTGTTAAATGTGATCCAACTTAAGCGATTATAAATTTATTTTCAATGGCTGCAAGAAATAGAGTAAGCAATTGAACGACCTACAAATACTTATAACTTAAGTTGTTGTACAACATTATGATAAACTACCCAAATTCACTATTATGAAAACAATTTTCCCCTCTATTCGAAGAGACAAAACTACAAATTTTGTGCAGAAAATTCAGCAAATAAAGTAAGTGCAAGGATTACTTTAAGGGCTATTTGAACAGATTCGTTTTAAGGGGCTGTTTGGACACCAAAAGGGTTAAGGGACGGTTTGGATAGATTTGGTTTAAGGGACTGTTTGTAAACTTATTATGCATTGATTAAAACTGACCCATTCTCAAAATAGGTCACTGATAATCCCACATAGTATTTGCTCCTTCCTCCCAGAGTATTTATATTCTCCAATTTTCATTCACTGAGACAATCGTATATGTTGTATTATGGTTAAGGGTTGTTTGGACAGATTTGGTTTAAAGAACTGTTTGGACACATACAGGTTAAAGGGGTTGTTTGGATTCAAACAATTTTCAAAATGGGGCAGTTTTCAAAATAGATCAAAACGGGTTAGGTACTATATACACTGAATAAAAAAGTTATGAGGAACCATTGAATGTGCCATAGGATACCATTAATACTGAGAATGCTAATTATATAATCAGTCATGAGTCATGGGTATAAAACTACAATACCTCAGAATTCGGCGAAAATGGCGATGGCCCCAAAAGTTGCAGTTTAAAGATATGAGAAGATGAGTGAAAATAAATACGTAAATTTTTTTGGCGCCTAAGTCTACCCACTAATTCACAAGTAAAAAATTTAAATTTAAGTTATTAATTGGACAACTAACAAATTTAACAAAATAAAAGGTATCAACTTTATCCAAGGAAATGAGAACCAAAATTAGTTAGATATTTTAGTGATAATGTTAACCATTTCAAATTTGTGTCAATCTAATCTTCTCATAGTCCAATCAAAAAAATTGCAGATAATGTTCCAAACAAAAAAATTGCAGATCATGTGCAGTCCACAACTGATGTACCAAAAAGAGCATGAACCAAATAGATGAATTGTACACCAGTAAATTAGTGGGTAAACTGAAGACTTATCGTTCTTATGAACACGAGTCATGTTCAATCGGAGTCAATATATTTTTTTACTTATTATGTGATAATACCTGTATCGGAGTCAATATCAACAATAACTTCGTGACGATTATGAAAATGGGTACATGTTCACCTACTGTTGGGTCTATTATAGATTTGATGATACAAAACAAGAAGAATGAAACATGAAGGACTTAAAGTGACAAGAAGGGAAACTACAAAAAGATGGAGGATTTGGAAGATTCTAGAAGATATGCTTAAAAGAATATTTAGTTTCCTAATTGTATTGTTTCCTAATTATATTATGATTCCTCTTGTAAACCCTAGATGTCTTTAGTATATAAAGAGACATAGGGTCATTAGTTTTAGCACGTACGTACAAGATGTAGACGTCTAGTAAAGGTGTGTGTGTGGAAACCTAGGCGTAGCGTATAAACGTCTAGGGTTTAGTGGTTTAGTTAGTTAGTGTTAAAGATCAAGTCTTTGATCTTTATTATTGTTTAGTTAGTTTATGATAATGAAAAACCTTGTTCATTATAACGTTAATTCTTATTGAATATTCCGCTTTCGTTATTATGTGTTCCTAGATATAATATTAGACCTCGTTTAAGAGCTTTCAACGATCTTCACAATTGGTATCAGATCCTGGGGCTCGTGATATCTAGGATTACAAGGTTTTATGTGTCGAATAATGATGAAAAAGGAAGAAAAATTCGGAGCTCAAATTTTCGTATTTTTATACAGCACTGTTTTGAAACGGCGATAACTTTTTCGTTAACCGTCAGATCGGGACGAAATTTTAGGTGGACGTTCTCTATATACTAATCTAACTTTCCACCGAAGGGATCGTCAATTGGAGATTTCAGTAAAAAGATATACTATGTCGAAGTTGGCTGCTGAAGGATTTTCAAAGTACTGCTGGAACAGTACTTTGATGTACGATTGGTTTGTGTTCGGATTTTTTTGGTTTTTATTGGCCAGAAGCAGTTTTGAAGACGATCAGATTCGTTTTTAAGGTACTGCTCGTTCATGTGTTGCTAATTTATTTTGAGATACTTGTTGATGAATATTCGTGTCTGTTGGATATGTGCATGATACTATCAATAAATCTCGTACTGGTCTGATTGAAGTATTAATGCGGCTGATGTTTTTATCAAGATTAGAGATATTAATTTGTGCTATCAATTCTATTTGGTGTATGAATTAATTAATATCAAGTGGACCTCGTACTTATTACTGCTTATGCAATTATGACGGTGAAAGTGACATTGATATGGGATGGAATTAGTTGTGATAGAGCGCATAAGGTTATGGTGTTCTCAACTTTTGATTGGCCAAAGTAATTAGAAGAGGTCACGTGGAGTATTGATTATGATAATCTGATTGGGTTATAACTTTGGACCCACGAGTTTTTAATTTGTTTTATTTGGACTGCTATGGATCACGTGTACATGAATATTAGTATGAGATTTGCTACAGATCTTACAATTGGGTTTTGATCTGGTACAATGCAGCACATGGGTATTACGGTGGAAGTGTTTATTTTTTGAAGATTGATCACGTGGCTATGGATCATGATATTAAATACTTGCTTCAAGAGATATTTGAGATGCAAGTGAATTTGTGAAGTACTGTTTGATTCAAAGTACTGCAATTTACGAATTCGAAAGTACTGCAAATTTTTCAAAGTGGCTGTTATTGAAGGTACTGCTCGCTGAAGCTAAAAGTACTGTTGGAATTTTCAAGGTACTGCATATTTAGTTCGAAAGTACTGCAATTTTATGCACAGTACTGTTATTATTCTCATCTATTTAAAAGGTCAAATATTGAAAGTACTGCTGCTGCTCGAGTTTTTGAAAGTACTGTTAAATTTTCAAAGTACTGCTTTCAGTATTTTCAAAGTACTGTTCATTATTTTTAAAAGTACTGTTGATTAATTTTTAAAGTACTGCTGCAAAGTACTGCAGTTTATACGAAAGTACTGTTTTTGATGAAAGTACTGCTCCTTCTCAAAGTACTGAATAATGGTTTATTACAAGGTGATTTGAAATTAAGGGGAAGTCGAGCATGGTTTTTGGACGACACACACACAGGTTATTGTTCACACACACAAAGAGTTTGGTTATTTGTTCTTAAAAGGATTTAAAAAGGCTTGTTTTGGAGATTTATTGAAGAATTGATTACGAAGAGGATTATTTATCACTTATTTGAAGGTGAAGTGAAATTGCTTGATTTGTGTTCTTATCATCTAGCTTGTTGAATCTAGCAATGTGTGATTTTTTCTTATGATGCTCTATGCACACATTGTCTATCACTTGAAGGAGTTACATTGTAGTGCTCAGTGTCTCATACTAGTTGAGGATTCTTGTCAAGGGATTGCGGTCTACTTATATTTGGTAGGTATAAGTATGGAGTTTCGTGGATTGTAAAAGATTTAAGACACAAGTTTGGGAAATTTTACTTCTTCATCAAGTTCGTTATATTTGGTTTTCTTCACAAGTGATCATTACAAAGAGCCTACAAATTTGAAGAATCAAGAAGATGGTTAACATATGAGTTTCAGGGGAAGCTTATTGTTAAATGTTTAACCATCTACATGCATCACTCAAGGGGAAGTATTTGATTTTTACTACTGTTGATCATTATTCCTATTGCTAGTTGGAGTTTCTACTGTTTTGGATCCATTTTTCTTATGATGCGTAATGGTGGGCGATTTGAAGCTTTGGACGGCTTAGATTGGAAGTATGATATTGGTTCGTGGTGGTCAAGATCATTATTTGCATACGTTCTCTATTTGTTGATAACAAAAAGGGGAAGAGATGTTTGAGTGACATGTTTAAGTCAAGGGGAAGATTGTTTCATTCATGGTGAGATTTAATTATCTCAACTTTTGCTACTTCGTCTAGGGAAGTTCGTACAAGAATCGTGTTTGTTTTGTCATCATCAAATAGGGGAAGATTGTTGGGTCTATTATAGATTTGATGATACAAAACAAGAAGAATGAAACATGAAGGACTTAAAGTGACAAGAAGGGAAACTACAAAAAGATGGAGGATTTGGAAGATTCTAGAAGATATGCTTAAAAGAATATTTAGTTTCCTAATTGTATTGTTTCCTAATTATATTATGATTCCTCTTGTAAACCCTAGATGTCTTTAGTATATAAAGAGACATAGGGTCATTAGTTTTAGCACGTACGTACTAGATGTAGACGTCTAGTAAAGGTGTGTGTGTGGAAACCTAGGCGTAGCGTATAAACGTCTAGGGTTTAGTGGTTTAGTTAGTTAGTGTTAAAGATCAAGTCTTTGATCTTTATTATTGTTTAGTTAGTTTATGATAATGAAAAACCTTGTTCATTATAACGTTAATTCTTATTGAATATTCCGCTTTCGTTATTATGTGTTCCTAGATATAATATTAGACCTCGTTTAAGAGCTTTCAACGATCTTCACACCTACAATATATGTTTAGCCAATAAGTTTAGTAGAATAATGAAGGTCTTTCTATAAACGTGATACTTGCATAGCAACTATTGTGATTGATTTTCAATGCCATGCAGATTTATAAGCACTCCCTAGGCATACATAAACATGCATAAACTTAGATAATACCTGTATCGGAGTCAATATCTTTCCCTTATTAACATGCAATACATGAAAAAAAAGATGGGGCAATTAGGATGCTCATGTGCTGATGCTATTGTCGTAATTGAAGCATCACAAGGGAAACCAAAACTATGGGAAGAATCAACCTTATATATTTCATTATATATAAGGTTTCAAGAAACACATATCCCATTTGTAACCTGACAATATAAAGTAAGACATTTGTTTTATTGATAACCTAAAAGACAATGAAAAGACATACTCCTCAATAGTAGTCTAAGTGATGGAACTTAAAGAAAGTTACTACTAAGATAGTAGCCTAGCAATAGAAACTAAAACTTAAAATAGTTGTGTTCTTGCTAAACCCAATCGTCATCTTCGGTGTCTTCATCTTCTTCGCTTTTGTCTTCATCAAATGGTAGCTTGAACCTGTCATCTTCTTCGCTTTCATCTTCATCGAATAGTTGCTTGCACCTGTTTCTTCCAGTTATTTTGATTTGGTTTTTTTTGTTTCTCTTGATCGGGGCCATTGGTATTTCATCATCACTAACCTCCTGCATGAAAAGTTAGTGCATGAGTTAATGAACATATGTGGTACATTCATAAAAACAAAAGTTAAGTAGATAAATAACTATGTTAATGTAATTACATGTTGAATGATTGTCAGATCTGCGACATTAGCAGTGTTTGGGACATTAGCAACATTAGCAGGTTCAATTATATCCGGAAGATCATCGACTACAATTACTTCATTCCATTTCCAGTTAATGAGGTTCTCCTCACATTTTCTCTTCTTTGCTGCCTGATCATTGTTGATCGTGATATCCTAATATACAATACAATAGATTAAAAAAACAACTACGACATAAAAAAAATATAAAATGCATGATGTATATAACGTATAACCTGGTTGTTGTGGTTTGCCATCATAGCAAGGTTGATTTCAGCAAGATCCTGAGTAAAAGAAGAAGATTAGATGCATGATTTAAAAAAAGTGATAGTTAAACTTGTTTTGTATATGCATGAGTTATGAACACCTATATGTACACACGAACCTGATGGTTTGCCATTTTGATTGGAATCTTAAAGAGTGAAAGTGAAAGCTACTGTTGTATTTTGTAAAGAATGAGTGAAAATGACCTTCATATATATAGTACAAAAATGAGCTAAACCTAGGGGATGCATAGGGTAGAATAGGCGCCAAAAATTAGAAGTTTTAAAACATGAAACAATGCATGTAGACAGAATTTTGGTTGAAAGGCTTAGTATACATTTTACGACACACGATCGAAACTCAAGACCCCGAAGTAACGCATGCATATGATGGGAATTTTTCAGATTACATATTTTACCTCTAGTTAGTTAGATATAGATAAATAGGGAATTACAATGGTCAAGATTGAATATCCATTTGATCCAACGGTTTGTATTGACTTGATGAAAGTATCAAATATGTATAATTGGGCAAACCTAGGACGACCATCCTCATGTGTCGGCAAGAGAGTCCCAATCTTGTGATGGTTGTGACCGTTGAGCTGAAATGTGTAAGGCGCACCACCATTATTTATCTCTTTATTTATATTTCCTCCTGTGGAAGTGAAGGAAAACATCGAGCATAGAAGCTTTATATGCTTCCTAAAGAGTTTAGAACGTTCACCACCCTTGTAATCCATTAACTCTTGTAATAGTTGTGGAGGATCTTGAAGAAAAGGCAGTTGGACTTTTCCTTCACTACAGCATATCGAGAACTTTGCGACACGTGGAGAATGTGATATAATTGTTCGCTCCTCGTACCACATCATCGCTGTGCAATGCGGGCATTGATGCACAACGTCGCCACAATCCCAATATTCGAACATCCGACCTAAAAAGACAACAATTTTAAATGTCAAATGAGTAAACATAACTAAAATCAAAATAATAACTGGATTTAGTGTCTTACGATGTTGTCGTGCGTTCTGATACACATTCGAACGCGTTGTGTTGTTGCTAGATACGGCCCTTGTTGAACGGCCTGAATGTGCTATTGATGTCACTGATGTGTTATTTAGTCCCGTCACATGAACTGTATTGGCCATATGATCTGGAATTGGATTTTCATTGTTTTCAACAAAAGTCCTCGAAGAAATAACGGTCTGTGGGGCACGATGTTGTCGTGCATTTGGACTTGAATGAGTTGCATGGTTGGTGGAAGCATACCTTCTTAGGTGATGTAAATTTGACATTGAGTTTACAGGGGTGTTAAAACTTCCAGTAACATGAACTGGATTTCCCACATGAAGAGGGTTGCCATTGCTATCGACAATAGTCCTCGAACTAATAACGGTTTGTGGAGTTGGTCGGGATGATACACGCACATGGTTAGTATCGAAAGTGAAACCTACAATGACAATCTTACATAAATGAGACATATCCAAAAACTAATGTGAGTCAGAAAGTTACAAATTCATGGTTACTCACCTGATGTTATAGCTACTTCGTTTGAGCGAGGAGTCAGAGTAACAACATTTTCGACATCATGATTCATATGTTTTCTAACATTGCGAGAAAGTGATGGAGAATCCACTCGAGATGGAGGCCTGCCACGACGGCGTGGTTGTGTAACTGTAGTATTAATGTTAAATCTTGAAGGTTGTGTGCCTAACTGCGGACGCCCTCGACCTCTCCTAACTTGAGGTGTTTGATAAGAATTCAAATTTGATGAAACGGTTTGAGGTGGAGGTAATGTATCCCGACTGATATTTGTAATATCATTTAATGGTTGCACATTTGGTGTCGAGGAAGGGCTATAACAATTCGATAAATGATGTTTGCATTTGGATCATAGTTCTCATTTAGTTGCTACCTCATTTCTACCAGATACAACAATAATAATATATAAAGCGTTTGTAGTTCTATGGGCAAACAAAGTATATATGAACCACAAGTTGATTATATAATGACATAATGCTATGGGATGGTGTTTTATACGATAACGAAATAAAGATTGAAAAGAGGTAAATAACCTGTTAAATGTGATCCAACTTAAGCGATTATAAATTTATTTTCAATGGCTGCAAGAAATAGAGTAAGCAATTAAACGACCTACAAATACTTATAACTTAAGTTGTTGTACAACATTATGATAAACTACCCAAATTCACTATTATGAAAACAATTTTCCCCTCTACTCGAAGAGACAAAACTACAAATTTTGTGCAGAAAATTCAGCAAATAAAGTAAGTGCAAGGATTACTTTAAGGGCTGTTTGGACAGATTCGTTTTAAGGGGCTGTTTGGACACCAAAAGGGTTAAGGGACGGTTTGGATAGATTTGGTTTAAGGGACTGTTTGTAAACTTATTATGCATTGATTAAAACTGACCCATTCTCAAAATAGGTCACTGATAATCCCACATAGTATTTGCTCCTTCCTCCCAGAGTATTTATATTCTCCAATTTTCATTCACTGAGACAATCGTATATGTTGTATTATGGTTAAGGGTTGTTTGGACAGATTTGGTTTAAAGAACTGTTTGGACACATACAGGTTAAAGGGGTTGTTTGGATTCAAACAATTTTCAAAATGGGGCAGTTTTCAAAATAGATCAAAACGGGTTAGGTACTATATACACTGAATAAAAAAGTTATGAGGAACCATTGAATGTGCCATAGGATACCATTAATACTGAGAATGCTAATTATATAATCAGTCATGAGTCATGGGTATAAAACTACAATACCTCAGAATTCGGCGAAAATGGCGATGGCCCCAAAAGTTGCAGTTTAAAGATATGAGAAGATGAGTGAAAATAAATACGTAAATTTTTTTGGCGCCTAAGTCTACCCACTAATTCACAAGTAAAAAATTTAAATTTAAGTTATTAATTGGACAACTAACAAATTTAACAAAATAAAAGGTATCAACTTTATCCAAGGAAATGAGAACCAAAATTAGTTAGATATTTTAGTGATAATGTTAACCATTTCAAATTTGTGTCAATCTAATCTTCTCATAGTCCAATCAAAAAAATTGCAGATAATGTTCCAAACAAAAAAATTGCAGATCATGTGCAGTCCACAACTGATGTACCAAAAAGAGCATGAACCAAATAGATGAATTGTACACCAGTAAATTAGTGGGTAAACTGAAGACTTATCGTTCTTATGAACACGAGTCATGTTCAATCGGAGTCAATATATTTTTTTACTTATTATGTGATAATACCTGTATCGGAGTCAATATCAACAATAACTTCGTGACGATTATGAAAATGGGTACATGTTCACCTACAATATATGTTTAGCCAATAAGTTTAGTAGAATAATGAAGGTCTTTCTATAAACGTGATACTTGCATAGCAACTATTGTGATTGATTTTCAATGCCATGCAGATTTATAAGCGCTCCCTAGGCATACATAAACATGCATAAACTTAGATAATACCTGTATCGGAGTCAATATCTTTCCCTTATGAACATGCAATACATGAAAAAAAAGATGGGGCAATTAGGATGCTCATGTGCTGATGCTATTGTCGTAATTGAAGCATCACAAGGGAAACCAAAACTATGGGAAGAATCAACCTTATATATTTCATTATATATAAGGTTTCAAGAAACACATATCCCATTTGTAAACTGACAATATAAAGTAAGACATTTGTTTTATTGATAACCTAAAAGACAATGAAAAGACATACTACTCAATAGTAGTCTAAGTGATGGAACTTAAAGAAAGTTACTACTAAGATAGTAGCCTAACAATAGAAACTAAAACTTAAAATAGTCGTGTTCTTGCTAAACCCAATCGTCATCTTCGGTGTCTTCATCTTCTTCGCTTTTGTCTTCATCAAATGGTAGCTTGAACCTGTCATCTTCTTCGCTTTCATCTTCATCGAATAGTTGCTTGCACCTGTTTCTTCCAGTTATTTTGATTTGGCTTTTTTTGTTTCTCTTGATCGGGGCCATTGGTATTTCATCATCACTAACCTCCTGCATGAAAAGTTAGTGCATGAGTTAATGAACATATGTGGTACATTCATAAAAACAAAAGTTAAGTAGATAAATAACTATGTTAATGTAATTACATGTTGAATGATTGTCAGATCTGCGACATTAGCAGTGTTTGGGACATTAGCAACATTAGCAGGTTCAATTATATCCGGAAGATCATCGACTACAATTACTTCATTCCATTTCCAGTTAATGAGGTTCTCCTCACATTTTCTCTTCTTTGCTGCCTGATCATTGTTGATCGCGATATCCTAATATACAATACAATAGATTAAAAAAACAACTACGACATAAAAAAAAATACAAAATGCATGATGTATATAACGTATAACCTGGTTGTTGTGGTTTGCCATCATAGCAAGGTTGATTTCAGCAAGATCCTGAGTAAAAGAAGAAGATTAGATGCATGATTTAAAAAAAGTGATAGTTAAACTTGTTTTGTATATGCATGAGTTATGAACATCTATATGTACACACGAACCTGATGGTTTGCCATTTTGATTAGAATCTTAAAGAGTGAAAGTGAAAGCTACTGTTGTATTTTGTAAAGAATGAGTGAAAATGACCTTCATATATATAGTACAAAAATGAGCTAAACCTAGGGGATGCATAGGGTAGAATAGGCGCCAAAAATTAGAAGTTTTAAAACATGAAACAATGCATGTAGACAGAATTTTGGTTGAAAGGCTTAGTATACATTTTACGACACACGATCGAAACTCAAGACCCCGAAGTAACGCATGCATATGATGGGAATTTTTCAGATTACATATTTTACCTCTAGTTAGTTAGATATAGATAAATAGGGAATTACAATGGTCAAGATTGAATATCCATTTGATCCAACGGTTTGTATTGACTTGATGAAAGTATGCACGGCAGCAATAGAATAGTAATACGTGGCCCACTATCTTCTCTAAATCCCGTTTTGTACGTCTAGTTAGTTAAGATACATTGATATATGATGTACATCACTCTTTTCATCAATACACAAAACCAGTGAACAAAACTCCAAATCTCAAATTCGTTGGCATGAAAAAAAAAAGTGAGTATGTGTGTGAGCGTGACTGTTGGGTTTACGTCGGCATTAATCTTGTTCGGGTACGTGAGTACGTCTCCAAAGTTTTGGTTTCAATTCGTTGAAGGGTTATTGTTCGAGATTGGGTAGAAGTTTGGGTTACGGTTAGCTGTTGCGTTACGTCGGGGTCTTGAGTTTCGATCGTGTGTCGTAAAATTCTGGTTTTAGTGTTCGAAGTGGTGTTGCACTTGTGTTCGGTTTCGGTTTTGATTTGTCATTCTGTCAAGAGGTATATCTTAAACTAAATCACCATCAATGATGAATCTGATTCAAGTTTAAAACATGTAAAGTTTCTAGAAACTTAAACTTATATGGTAATGAATATGCAAGCTTACTAACGTCAAGATATGAGTATGAAAGTTGATATCTAAATATTTAAGTGCCTTAGAATATGATGAGCATTTCATGATTCATTTAGCAAAGAGTCATTAATACATGCATGATATATATATATATATATATATATATATATATATATATATATATATATATATATATATATATATATATAGGGAAGGGATCGGGTGCGGATTACATTTTAAGTAGGGATGGTGCGGATAATATCACAGTAACATTCAAAAAAAATTAATTCAAAAAAATCTGAAAAAATTAAAAAAAGAAAGAGGACAACAATTTATTAAGAATCGCTGAAAAAAAAATTCAGAAAGAAAATCATTTTCATGGTTAAAAGGTACAATGATATTATGAATTTTGTTAATATCACCGTAATTATCAAGCTTTCTTAATATCACTACTAACTAAGGCTAGCAGTAGTTTCACTAAGGCTAGCAGTAGTTTCACTAAGGCTAGCAGTAGTTTCTAAACTAGCAGTGATATTAAGTTTTTTTCTAATATCAAAGTAACTTTTTAAGTAAAATTGTTAATATCCCAGTTACTTTTTACATGTTTTCTTAATATCAAAGTTAATTTTTTTAATATCACCGTAAGTTTTCTTAATATCGTAATAAAAAAGGCAGTGATATTAAGTAAAATTGTTAATATCACAGTAGGACTCATAATATCGTTAATATCACGATAGAACTCATAATCAAAAAAACAAAAATTGCTCAGAAAAATCTGAAAAAATTAAAAAATGAAAGAAGATAACAATAGTAACGATCCCTCAAAAGGAAAAAAATTAAAAAAATCGTTTACATGGTCAATTGCTACCGTGAAATTAGCGCAGATCTTGACTTTTTTACAAAAAGCCAAGATCAGATCTGGAATGGGCGGTCCAGATCCATCCGCACATCCGCACGAATTAAAAAAATCCGCACCTGATCCTCACTCTATATATATATATATATATATATATATATATATATATATATATATATATATATATATATATATATATATATATATATATATATATATATATATATATATATATATATATATATGTATATGTATATAACTGTTAGTAGCTATTATAATTGTAAACTTACATGCACATTTTTTTTATGCTTAAATGGTAAATGATTTTCGAAATTATATACATTGATTTAAAGAATTTTTTTGTACTTAAGCGGATTAACAAGTACTCTATAATCGAAATATATAAGTATACAAATGTTCAGTAAGCTAACATATGATCACTTGTATGAAAATTTCTTTACATTTGTTTATAAGATTATGTTAAAGATGTTAGGTATCAAATAGTGAAAATACATAACCATGAATGATATAATATATCATGGTACCAATAAGTGTTTAGTAAAACGTGTGCAACACTTATAACGACTAAATAGTTAGTATAAATGGTTAATAATTATTAGTTACCGAATTAATGTAGATTCGTTGAAGAAGGAGTGACGTGTGTTCTTTTTGATCCTTGTGTTTTCGGATGTGGTTTCATTTGCGGTTTGAGGTACAGATATTCCTTCCCTTTCTCACTAAGGGTTTATTCTCATGACTTCTAGATCCTTGACTTTGATTCCTTTTCCTTGATATGATTCTGTTTGATATGATCCATCTGATATGATCTCTTTGATATGATTTCATTTGATATGATTCCATCTGTTATGATATCCGATCTGCTATCCATTTTGTTATGACATTTTTTATGATATCCGTTATCATCCGTTTGCTATGATATGATTCAGTTATGTTGATATGATTCGTTTAGATATGATATGATTTTTTTTATTTGGTTGCCCGAGCTAACTAGCCATGGAGGTACCATGACCATGTCATTGATGCACCAATGGCATGACACTATCTGGGGCGGTGTGATTAGTCCCCGGCGTTCCCTTTATGATATGATATGATATATGTGATCACTTGTCCATTATGAATACGTATGTACAGTCTCGAGCTGGCATATGTATATCTGATTTGTTTTGCAGGGAGCGTATGGATGCATCCTAGGTACTCAATTTTGGTGATGTGGTGCGTGTGTGCAATACACCCCCTCACATTTGGGAGCTAGCTACTCCATTTGGTACTTGAGAGGTCTCCCCTCCTTGTGCACTTATGATTTGACGGATTTGATATGATTTGGCAGATATGGGTTATGATATGTGATTTGTTAGATTTGGCTATTGGAGTATCTCCTTTAGTATTAGGTGCTCGTGGCAACATTCTGATTTTGGTTATTATGTGACTATCTGATATTCTAATTCATTTGTTTACTATGCCTATTCGGTCATTCAGTTAGCTACTTATTCACTCAGTATTCTTATGTGATTCGTTTGACTATCGGACTCATGCTTCAATTCATTTAGTTATTATATTCAGTCTTCGATTCATTTGATTTACTATGCTTTCACTCCATTTCGGTTGGCTGCCAAGCTTATACTTCAGACTATAACTTCATCCGTTTACCGAGCTATTATATGATTATCGGATTTATGTGTTGATTATGCTATTATATGATTATTCGATCCATGTGTTTACCATGCTGTTATATGATTACATAGTTTCTTTGTCTACTATGTTATTATGTGGTTACCTGATTCATCTGTTATCATGCTAATATCTAATTATCCACTTATCATGCTATTATGTGACTATTTGATTTGTTTGGTTGCCATGCTAGTATGTAATCATTTGAATTATCCGTTTATCATGCTATACTCTTGTTCAGTTACTTCATTTAATTATGATGTTCGTTAAGTATTTCTACCTGATACATGTGACTAACATGCTTATACTTCAGTTGGTATTTTCGCTTGTTATGTAATTGTTGCTTATCTGACTTGTGTGATTGCCATGCTTGCATTCTATTCAGTTGCTCCCATCTGCTTATAGATTTCAGCTTAGCTTATGTATATCTGATTATCTGATTTGTTGTTTTGCCATATTCATGTTTAGTTGATCCGCTGACTGATATGCTTTTACCCTGTTGGTTGCTTGATTTGATTTATGATATTGTTCATCAATTCCTATGTGATTATGTTCCGATACTTGTATGTTTGGTTATTTACATGATCTTATATTTGTTCAATGATTCGCTGCTTTACTTTGCTTTAGTTTTCCTTGATTTCTGTTCCTTCTGGATATATGTTAATATTGTGTTCTGCAGGTTACTCATTGACTCATTGTACTCATTTCGTTGCGACCTTGTTATCAGTTTCCTTTGTTTCATTTTGTATTTTTGATTTTGTTTAGCTTTCGTTTTGTTATATCTGTTCACTGGGCTTTTTAAGCTCAGCCGCATTTCTTTTCCATGCGGCAGGTACCAAGTAGGATGCTGGGCTTTATTGGGCTGAGAGTAGGACCTTTTGAGTGATCCAACCCTAGTTTCCCCTTATTATCTTGGACTTATTTTGAAGAGCTATTGTTTTGATATTCCATTTCATTTTGATATATTGGATTTTGTATTTTTCATTATAAGTCATTTGTTTATGTGACTTGGTATTTTATTTTATAAGGCTTCCGCTTACAAATTTTATTTGTATGTTCTGATATGACACCAGTATGTGATACTTCTACCCTTGCCGGGTTGGGGTGTTACATAAAAACTCAAGATTTTTGTGGTTTAAGGTTTATTTAGTGTTAAAGTTTAAGTTTTTAGCATCAAGTTTGAAACTTTACGTGTGTAGAATAGTTTTTAAACTTGATTTTGTTCGTATACTTCTGTCTACACGTAAGGTGAAAAAGTGTTTTAGATCATCTAGTTTCAAACTTTTGTGTTATTTTGGTGATATTGAAGCTCTTTCATCATAAAAATCAGGTTTCTAAACACTTTTGAGCATAAAAATCAGTTTTGGTGATAGTTTGTACTTTATACTCGTAACAAAACCCTAGTTTTACTCGTAAGCTCAAGGTCTACGCATAAGCAGCAGTTTACGCGTAAGCTGTTCATCATTTGATCTTCAGTGCTGTTGGTTTACTAAGTGTTTTCTTGCTTGGATAAGCCTGAAAACACTTCGACTTTGGATATCTTTTACACTGGTATAAGTGTAAAGGATTTTTGGGCAAAACCCTAGTTTTACGCCTAAGATTAAAAACTTACGCGTAGAATCTTTCTTTGCCTAAGCATTTCTTACGCCTAAGCCTGTCTTACACCTAAGTAAATATTACGCATAAGGATTCTACTACTAAGTCTTTGGTTTACGCCTAAAGTATGTTTTCCTCAAGTCTACGCGTAAGCTACTACTACGCGTAAGCTCTGTTTTACGCATAAGTTGGGTGTTACGCGTAAGGTTCCTTTCTACGCCTAAGTTGATTTCTACGCTTAAGGTTACTTCATCAACAATTTTAGTTTCATTCGACTACAAAGATCCATCATCAACACAAGTTTCAAGATGTCTCGACCACCATACTCTAGCTACTTTCCTCATGAGTATCCTCAACAACAACAGCAACAATTCTATCAACAATATCCTCCACCATCTCCACAACAAATGCAACAATTTCAACAACAATTTCAACACTTTCCTCAAGGAGCAAATCCTCTTCCACCACAAATGGTTCCACCAAACCCTCATCAACAAGTACAACATTATACATACTTTCAAAATCAGTATCCCGCCAAGTATGCTATGAATGTTACAACTCCGAAGGAACCGTCTTGGTTTGCAAAGATGTGTGAAGCTTTAAGTAGCCAACAATCCATTCATGAAGCTGGATCCCTTGACAGACCTCCAATGCTCACTCCCGGAAACTACGATCAATGGGTGATAAGGTTCTTTAGGTTTTGTGATCTAAAGAAGCCACATGGAAAGTTTTTGAATAAGGTCATCCTTGAAGGTCCTTTTCAGATACTTACCCTCACTGTACCCGGAGATCCAAATGCTAATCCACCAAGAGATGATGTTACCAACGTTGTCGGTCTTGATCAACTTACTACTGACCAACTTCTACACTTAGAAGCCGATGAACTTGCAATGCAATATATCCTTTTGGGATTACCCAATCCGATACTTCGTAGTGTTGATGCTCAGAAGACTGCTAAAGCAATGTGAGAGCACATTCATCTTCTCATGGAAGGCACAAAACTCTATCAAGAAGACATGGAATCAAAAATCTACTTAGCATATGAACACTTCATAATTGAACCAGGAGAGACATTAAAGTCTTATCATCATCGATTCTCAGACATCATCAATGACTTGGAGAAACATAATATCATTATGCCAAGGATTGCTGTCAACACAAAGATCCTGAGCAGTCTTGGTCCTGATTGGGAAAAGTATGTTATTTTCATCCGTCAAGCAAAGAATCTTCATCAAGCTACATACGGATTATTGTATGACTATTTGAAGCCCCACCAAAAGGAAGTTGACAGAGAAAGGATCATCCGTGGAGTCCCTGCCTCGCCTTCACTCCCGGATAATCAAACTCTAGCTTTGTGGGCTCAAGCTTGTTATCCTCAATTCCCGACCTTGCCAACAACCTTCACAAATCCTCCACAACCAACTGCTCAGATCACACCATATGATCCCTCACAAGAAAATCAACTGGTTCCATACAACAGCAAAAATGATCAAGCACTTTACAGTGAATCTAATGAGGATGCAGAAGCTTTCGATGCATTGCAACAAGGGTTTGTCATGATTGCTAGAGCCTTCGGCCGATATTCTAACAAATACAACAATCGCATTCGTACCTCATCCAACACAAGGAATCAAGCTGTGGTTAACAACGGAAGAGTTGAAGTTCAGAATCGTGGTAATGTTCGTCAGATGGGTAGTGGTCAAGGATTTAATCCTAATGGAAGGAATAACATGGGTGCTCCACAACAACAAAGGGTTCACGTGGTTGATCAGGGAAATGCTCAGACTGGGGTTAAATGAGAAGGGTCATCTGGCTAATGCATGTCCAAAGCCGAGGACAAGAGGCAGTGCTTATCACAAAGAGGCTTTACTTTTGGCTCTCAAGGATGAAGCTGGTGGAACGCTTACCAACAAGGAACAGAGCTTCATGGCTAATGCAGATTCTGATGATGACATGGAGGACTTGCAGGCTAATGCTGTTATGATGTTAATGGCAAACATGCAAGAACTCCACATGAGTGACATAGGCCCAGTGTATGACACTGATGGCTTGTCTCAGGTACTGGATCAAACTATACTCATTACTGATCTGATATCTCCGCCAACATCTGCATCTGACGAGGCTCAGAGTGTTCAACATGATCCTTCAACATCTCATTCCGATGATAATCGAATGGATCCCGTAGTTATATTTGACGATCAAGTTGACCTTATGGTTAATATTGATAATCAAGTTGACTCCGTGGTTATATTTGAGGATCTAAATAATGATCATGTTGAGACTCACGTTGAACAAGCTGAACCTTTGTCTAATCCAGATCTTGAGCTCATGACCAACTTAATTAAGACCCACAAATCTCAAATGGAAAAGTGCCAAGACATCAATAAGAAATTACAGGATAAAACTGCACTGTTGACTAAGGATAATGAATACTATAAATTCCAACTCAACATTTTTCAAACTAACAAGAAACGTGAAAAAGGTTTTGAAGTCGCATTTGCTAAATCGTACCAAAATGAAAAATCTTTGGAAAAACAGATATGTGATCTAGTTGCATCCAAGAATGTTTTGTTGTCTCAAATAGAACAACTGAAATATGATCATAAACAACAACTTAACGCTCTCACTTCGGAAACTCAAAAAGCCAAGTCTGAGTTGTTAACTTGTCAAAAACAGTTTTGTGAGTACAAAAAGCATTCGAGGAAACAAATAGATGACTATCTTGAGGAAATTGTCAACTTACGAAACAAAATCAAAGAGTTTCGAAATGTTGTTTACAAACATGGTGAGTCAATCACAACTATTCAAAAGTTTTCTTTTAAACCAAATCCAAATGGATATGGACCGAATCTTGCTGATTACAAACCACGTTTTTCACATAGAGCATTCAAACCAAATCCTCAAGTCTACAGTGCAGAACACATAATTGATGATTCAATTATGAGTGTTGTTGTATATAATCGTATGGAAGAATTAGATGCAGAAAACGAGAGTCGGTCAAAAATAGAAAATGTTTTTTATTGCAAACCATTTAACTATTCAAAAGCCATAACTTTCGTCGCACAACAGGATACTTCAAATACACCTTGGGTTATCACGCCTATTCCTGAGTCCACTTCTAATGATGGTCCCCGAACCAATGTTGCACAAGTTAATGGTCCTTTACCTTCTTTTAGTGAAATAAAGCCATTAGCTGAACGATGTCAGGTTCTAAAATATTTTGACACCTTTATGTCTGACATCAAATTTTTAGAACATGCAATTGAAGTAAATTCTGAAATAAAAGCTGAATATTTTCAATCGCCATTTGCGCGACAACAAAGGGATATTTTTCAGAAAGGACTTTTACCACATGTCCGAAATTTAAAAATGTGTGCAATCTATTGGGAACGGGAACTTCAAAAGGAGACTGGGCTTATGAAAATAGTTTTCAAGCAAACAGAAACATCTATTTCTAATACTAAACATAAAAAGAAAATGTTACGAAATCATGTTGACCGACTCTTGGAAGATGTTATCTGTGCTGATACCATAAATGTTGTGCTATTACATTCTGTTGCATATGCATTTGATTATATTGCTGCTGATTCTGTTGAAAATGTTGAGAATACCGATAATGTGTCACAAATCAAGTCTTTAAAAATTGAAAATGAGCGATTGTTAAATGAGCTTTCCAATGCAAAACGTCGTCTTCAATGGTGTCAAAAAGATTGTCAAAATCGTGAACTTGCTTTACAAAACAAGATCAACCAATTGCGTTCAAAATCTCTTGATCCAAAAATAGAACAACTGGATGATGCAAACATGTCTTTAAAGTGTCAAATTTCAAAATATGAACAAGAAATTGCCAAAGTCAAAACTGAATATGGTGTCATATTTGATTTACTTAAAAAGACTCGTGCTCAAGCGTCAAAAGATGCTGATGATCATCTTGCATATACCAAAGAAGTTTTACGAAATAATGGAAACACTCGCTCTAAAAATCAAGATTTGTTACACACTATCCATGACTTAAAAGCGGTTGGTGAAACTTAAGAAAGATAGGATTAGTAACACTAATTCACTTATCCCCAGACTGTTAAAAATTGACCCTAGAATGCCTAATGACAAACCAAAAGATACTAATGTGCTTACTTCCACTGAAACAGGAATAGTTGCCTCTTTTCCCAATGTTAGCACTTCACAGCTTAAGAGCAAATCAAGGAAGAATAGGAAGTTGCAATGTAAGAGAAGAACAACAAAGACCTCTGAAGTAGAAGGATACCTTAGGAATTTGAATAAAACTCAAGTTGCATCCACTTTAGACATGGCGTTAGACAAATGTAATAGCAAAAGTGATGTAACGAATGCTGAACCTTTAAGTACTTTGAATGTTTAATTTGAAGCATCTTGTGTTGGTTGTCGTAAAAGCATGTTTTCAGGTTGTCATGATAAATGTGTTGCTAATTCTATCTTATATCGTAAGCGGAACAATAGAAAACAGAATACCTCTAGGCCCACTAATGCTTCTAAGTCTATGCTAGGTAAACCGCCTTCTAGTGTTTCTGCCACAATCATTGATGTACCCATAGAACCCACTTCACCTCCTAGGAAGAAATTCTCACCTAGAGATTCACTAAGACCAAAGCAAAGACTAGTTGGACTTGGCAGAGATGGTTACAAAACATACCAGGATTTAAATGGATTCCTAAAATCATTAACATGTGTGTGTCTTCTGTAACTGTAACGGAACCCTCTAACTCTTCAGGTTTCCACCTCTACTTCTATTCCACCTGTGTCATCTGTGTGTAATGCAGGTGATACAGATGATTCTCTGGATTGTTGATAGCGGATGTTCCCAACACATGACATGCAATCTCAAACTGTTATCAAACTTTGTTTCAAAGTTCATCGGTACTGTCAGGTTCGGGAATGATCACTTCGAAGCTATCATGGGCTACAGAGATTACATCAATGGGAACATCGAAATTAGCAGAGTTTATTATGTGGAAGGTCTCGTTCACAATCTCTTTTCTGTTGGTCAATTTTGTGATGGAGATTTGGAAGTTGCTTTTCGGGAGACTTGTTTCATTCGTGATCTACAAGGAAACGATCTTATGTCTGGAAATTTTACATCAAGTCTTTACACAATCTCAATGCAAGACATGATTGCTTCATCTCCCATTTGTCTACTTTCGAAGGCAACATCTACAAAATCCTGGCTATGGCACCGTCGTCTCTCACATCTAAACTTTCAAACCATAACCAACCTTGCACGATACAAACTTGTTGAAGGTCTCTCAAGATTTCGGTATTCTAAAGATCATCTATGCTCAGCTTGTAAACAAGGGAAAAGCACTCGTG
This sequence comes from Chrysanthemum seticuspe, assembly GCA_019973895.1. Taxonomy (NCBI): domain Eukaryota; kingdom Viridiplantae; phylum Streptophyta; class Magnoliopsida; order Asterales; family Asteraceae; genus Chrysanthemum; species Chrysanthemum seticuspe. Next base: position 213,672,760 of record BPTQ01000006.1, read on the forward strand.
CTCACTTTCCTTCAAAGGTGGAAAACCACTCTCAGCATGTGCTTCATCTTCTTCACATGGATTTGTGTGGCCCGATGCATGTGCAGACGATTAATGGCAAACGTTACATTTTGGTAATTGTCGATGACTACTCAAGATGGACTTGGGTTTATTTTCTTCGAAGTAAAGATCAAGCTCCACAGATGATCATCACATTTCTCACGAAAATTCAAGTTCAGCTCCGGAACACAGTCAGACAGATCAGAACAGACAAAGGAACTGAATTTGTGAACCAAACTCTTTGTGCATACTATGAGAAAGTGGGAATTGAGCATCAAACATCCATTGCACGCACACCAGAACAAAACGGAGTTGTTGAAAGACGAAACTGTACGTTAGTGGAAGCTGCAAGAACAATGTTAATAAATGCTAAACTTCCAGATTACTTGTGGGCTGAAGCCGTGTCTAATGCATGCTACACTTAGAACCGGTAAATGATTACTAAACGCTACAACAAAACACCTTATGAGCTAATCCATAACCGTAAACCGAATCTAAAACACTTTCATGTCTTTGGTTCTCTTTGTTACCCAAATAATGATCGTGATGACTTTGGTAAGCTCAAGGCTAAAGCTGGAATTGGAGTCTTTGTTGGATACTGTGAAAACTCTAAAGGATACCGGATTTGGAATCGTCGTACAAGGGAGATTATGGAAACGATTCATGCAAATTTCGATGAGCTTACAGAAATGGCTTCTGAGCAAAACAGCTTGGAACCCGGACATAACCGTCTAAACTTTCTTCAAACCTCATCATCAGTTGAACCAAGCCTCCAACTTACTCGTTGTCAAATGGAACAGCTATTTGCTCCTCTATTTAGTGATGATATTGATCAACATGCTCCAGATGTATCAACTATTTCCGCTGCTCAATCTGATACTAATCCAATACCTGATACACCTGAAACAACAACAACTGTTAAAGAAGCACCTCCAATTGATTCTACAACAACAGCCGAACAAACCGCATCCAATGACGCTGCACCAGCTGATGATGTTCTGAACCAAGAAGTACCTACACCTGCAGATTATTATCCAAATGCATTCTTCAATCCTTTTGCCAATGAAACTGCCACTTCTGATGTTGCGGAATCATCCACAATCCATTTAAATCCTCCTAATCTGCATAATGTATATCAACATCAACCCTCCACACATCGTTGGACTAAAGACTATCCTCTTGTGAACATTATTGGAAACCCGAATCAACCTGTCGTAACTAGAAAACGCCTTCAGACTGACGGTAAACATTGCATTTATGCACTTACCTGTCTGCCAAGCTGAACCCAAAAATATTGAAGAAGCCATGACATATGACAACTGGATTGAATCCATGCAAGAAGAACTTAATCAGTTTAAACGTCTTGAAGTATGGGAATTGGTTGCAAAACCAACAGGAGTCTATGTTATTGGTCTGAAATGGATTTGGAAAAATAAGTTGGATGCTGAAGGTACGGTTATCAAAAATAAGTCATGTCTGGTGGCTAAGGGTTATAGACAAGAGGAGGGGATTGACTACGAGGAATCATTCGCACCAGTTTCTAGACTTGAGGCCGTACGGATTTTTCTGACATTCGCAGCTCACATGAACATCACGGTCTTTTAGATGGATGTCAAAACTGCTTTTCTGAATGGTAAATTGAAAGAAACGGTCTATGTTAGTCAGCCAGAAGGATTTGTTGATCTAGAGTTCCCTAATCACGTCTACAAACTGAACAAGGCTCTCCCGGTCTCAAACAAGCCCCTCGGGCGTGGTATGATAAGTTGTCATGCTTTCTCATATCTCATAATTTTGTCAAAGGATCGGTCGACCCAATATCACGGGGAACACATTTTAATCGTTCAAATTTATGTGGATGATATTATTTTTGGGTCAACACATCTAAAGTACTCAAACGCTTTTTCAAAACTTATGAAAAAACATTTTGAAATGTCCATGATGGGTGAACTTACGTTCTTTCTAGGACTGCAAGTTCATCAATCACCCCGTGGTATTTTCCTTAGTTAGTCCAAATATGCTCTTGAAATTCTAAACAAACATGGAATGCAAAACTGTGATACCTATGCCACACCTATGGCACATACCAAGAAACTGGACGCTGATTTGCATGGGAAATTGGTTGACTCTACCAAATACCGAAGTATTATTGGGTCCCTCATGTATCTAACAGCCAGTAGACCTGACATTGTCTTTGCTGTATATCTTTGCTCCCGTTATCAGTCACGACCAACTGAAACTCACCTCTCTGAGGCTAAAAGAATCCTCCGATACATAAAGGAAACCATTAATTTGGGAATCTGGTATCCTAAGGATTCTAGTTTTGAACTAATAGCTTTTTCAGACGCTGATCACGCAGGTTGCTTAGATTCTCGAAAAAGTACTTCAGGTGCTCTACAATTTCTTGGTGATAAACTGGTGTCATGGCAATCGAAGAAGCAGGATTGTACATCGCTATCCTCAACCAAAGCAGAATATGTAGCCATGTCGGCGTGTTGTGCTCAAGTCATTTGGATGAGAACACAACTCAAAGACTATGGTTACGTATTTGACAGAATCCCGATGTACTGCGATAATCGAAGTGCTATTGCGATCTCGTGCAACTCCGTCCAACATTCGAAGTCTAAGCACATCGATCTTCGATATCCTTTCATAAAAGAGCACGTGGAAAAGGGTACCGTTGAATTATATTTTGTGGGTACTGAACACCAACTGGCGGACCTTCTCACCAAAGCTTTAGCTCCTGCTAGGTTTACTGAGTTGATCCACCGGATTGGTATGAGGTGTTTGACTCTAGAAGAACTGGATGAACTTTTAACACATTCTTAAAACCAGTCAAACACCAAAACCTCTTTTGTAAATATTTTTATCAAAAACAAAATAGAAAAATATAAAATTTCATAAAATTCAAAAATATTCTTCTCTAATTTCTCTCAACTTTGCAAGAACAAATATTCCGTCAACACTTTGCTCTTTCAAACAATTCTATATTTTATCGATCAAGTGTTGAGGGGGAGAATATAAATATTTTATGTTTCATAAAACCTTGTACTTGCAAGTTACCTAGTATTGGTTGTATCTTTGATAATGGTGGATACGTTTCTTGTTTCTTGACACTCCTCGGACCCAAATTTGTAAAATTTCCCTATTTCTAAAGTCGAGGGGGAGTGTCGTCAAGTTTCTTTCCAAACTTTAACTTCTTGCTTAACCAAAATGGAAGTTATGGGCTGTGGTTGAAAATGGTTGAGGTGGAGGGGCTATATTTATCAAAAGCTTAAACTTAATTTTACAAAATCCACTCCACCTAATCTTATTTCACATTTATCACATACATTTATTTCTACAACCACCATATCCCACGCCTATAATCCAATCTTCAAATCCATGTTATAATCTTCTAATTTGTAAGTGTTTAAAGTTTCTTTGAGTGATTCCAAACATATGTTTTTAATTATATGCAAAACCAACGGTTTGATTTTACTCTAGGCGCGATCCAATGTTTTACGCGTAAGCATATGAACAAGTGATCACGTTTGGGTGTTTGTTGTGTTGTGTTAAAATATTTCAAATATCATTCCTTAACCTGTTTTCAACTTCTAATTTAACCCAAAAAACGTTTTTAATCACTTTTCAAGATTTAGGGTTTATGCCTGGATTTGGGGGTTCTTATTTGTGAGTGTTTGTGTCTACATAGATACATGAGATAAGCTTGATACATGTTTAATTAGCCAAAACCAACTTTGAATCATACCCAGAAACACTAATTTTACAAAATTAAACTTTAGGGTTTTAGAACTCGTTGAAATGGGGATTTGTGATTCATAAGGCTTTTGATGTTAAAACTTGTTGTAAACGTCTCATATTACTTCTAAGATGACTCAAAAAAATCATTTGGTACAATTTCCATGGTTACAATTCTTAGGCGTAGGATTTGAATTATTAGGGTTTAACCTTTACGCATAAAAAAATTCTACGCGTAACCATATTCAACTTGTGATGCCATGTGTTGTTTGAAAGAGGTTGAATAAAATGTTAATGAGGATGTTATGAATGATTTATTTTCAGGTTTTACGCGTGCAAAATCAGAATCAAGGGTAAAAATTGGATTATACGCTTAAGGAACACCTTACGCGTAGATGTTACACGTAAGAGAAATCTTACGCGTAAGGGTCTACAAAGGGACTACGCGTATCCTGTGAAGGATATGCGTAAACTTGGTATCTTACGCATAAGGCTTACTCTTACGAGTAAACCTTACGCATAAGCTCCTAACCTATGCTTACGCGTAAGCTTGATGCTAAGGGTTTATTCCTACGCGTAAGCTATCTTACGCCTATGGATGACTCTTACGCATAAGCTTATAACTACGCGTAAGGCCACACCGTTTACGCATAAGCTTACAATCTTACGCTTAAGCCAAAATTTTAACTTTACTTATGAAATGTTACACGTACAAACATGTAAATAAGTTACTCATAACATCACAAGACCAAAATGTCACTAATAAGCTATAATTGTTAAAATGTTGTGTGAATGAGTGAAAATTTGGACTTTAAAATTCAAAATTAATACTCACGTAACTTATCACATTAACTTTGGACTATTGGACAAACAAGTGACCTTGGACTCGTAACATTCATTAACATAACAAAGTCAATAATTAGACAATAAAATCAACTTTTGACTAACATAATGTCTTTCGATATGTTGGTTCTTTTGGCTCAATACCTTTCAAATCACAATATGGACATCACCATGGAAAATGTTAACTCACCAAACGAGCTCACAATGGAAGACATATTCCCGACTGGTTATAGTATGAAGCTTGGAAAGAAAAACCTCAAGGTTGATTTTGAGAACTTCACCTGCTCCGAATCCTCATGCCGAATTGCTGTGGATATTCTCAAGACTCATCCTTACAACAACATACTTGCGAACTCTGCAACTGTGCCGGAAATCTACATTCACCAATTTTGGCACACAATGAAAAAGGTGGAGGTCAAGATGCCGTCACTGTGACCCTGAATGATAAAGAAGTCATTGTTACTGTTGCAGATCTTCGATCAACTCTTCTTCTACCTGCTATTGAGCCTGCTAACTATGTGGCAACTCCAAGTGAAGAGGCTATCATTCAATTCATGATCGACATTGGACATGATGAAGCTACCGGGATCATTACCAGACATTCCTATGTGGATCTAAAGAATATTCCTCAACCATGGAGAACACTGTATATTATGATCGCCAAATCTGTGTCCGGGAGAGACGTCAGTCACGAGCATCCAAAACTTATGCATCTACAAACCTTTTGGGGTATGGTCAACAAGCAACACATTGACTTTTCCAGTCTGATATGGGAAGACATGATGTCCCATCTCAAGAAGCCTGGGACTAAAGTTCCTTTTATCAGATATACCAAGCTGTTGATCCAAAATATTCTCGGGAAACATCAGGACATTCCCGTGAGACTAAATGACCCCAACCAACACTCTGCGTTGTATGAGCCCACATTAAACACTATCAGATTTAAAGACTCGTCAACAAAGAAACAAGGTGCAGTGCTATTTGACTGCCTTCTCACTGATGATATCAAAGGTCTTCAATCGTATCATTGATACCAAGAAGCTGTGAGCAAAGGCAAAGTTGGTTTTGTTGATGAAAAGACTTCTGCTACTCCTACAAAGAAGACACGACGATCAGGCAGTGCTGGTAGTGTAGAAACCACTGGGAGTGCCCTCAAGTATCCTAAGAGGAATCCTCCCCGTAAAAGAAAAGTCCCATCCAAGGGTGCCATCCCTAACCCTAAACCGGCACCTAAACTTGAGGACGAAGATTCTGAGGATACCGTTTTGTAAGAGGTAGTTTACCACTCTGAAACTGTTACTGATGATACTACCTCAATGAGGTCTGAAGACAAGCCAACCAGTCCCAAATCAGACAAAGGGAAAACTCCCATTATTGAAGAAGAAGAAGAGAGTTCTGATGAGGAACCAAAGGATGAAGATAGAGATTATCACAAAACACTTAAGCATCTGAGGATTCAACATGCTGCTAAGGAATTTAATCTTCAACAAACTCATGGCCCGGAGGTTCAAGTGGTGGTGCATTAACCACACCAGTTCTCGATGCGGTTAAAAAACCCGATAAGGGAACTTGTACCACCACTCACGAATCAACAGAGCAGCAGCAGCAAGAGGATGAAATCATTTTCGATTTTGAAGAAGAAGAAAAGGAGAAGGATGAAAAGATCATCGATGAAGATATTAAGGAAGCAGCTAGGGAAAAGCTGAAGAAGAAGCTCGGGCTAAAGAAGAAGAGGCTAAAGCTCAAGAAGAAGATGATAATTATCTTTAAGATACTCCTAAACACAATCCTGAAGAAACTTCTGAGCCACCAAAAGACCCAGAGCCATCTCATGACTCATCATCTCATTCATCTCCACCACCATCCAAAGATGCTACCACCAGATCCACATCCAAATCAGTCAAGAAATTGACCGATACTTGGGCATCATGTGCCAAGACAAAGATTGTCAAAGCTATCAGACAAGCAAGGAAACGCAACGTAGTTAACAAGAAACTGAATCAGCTTGCGGACAGAGTCAATCTACTTTAGAATGTGATAAACTAGTTTTCGGAAGAAAGAGAACAGATCCAGCAGTTTCTCAATCGAGATATCCAAGGGGAAATGGACAAGACGATAAGGGACTACACGACAAGCTCCTTCTCGACACTGTCCCTGGAGTCACAAGAGAGACGTTCGCCAGACAACTCTATCCTCATCTCATGGCATTGGTCAAGCACACACTGTCAAATACCCCTACGGTCATGGAAATCAAACCAGTACCGTCTCCTGTTGTCTCTGATGCTGAATTGATCTCCAAGCTGGTAATGCAAATGTCTCAAAGATCTACAACTTTCACTTCTGACGAAGCTAAACTTTTTGAGGCATTACTGGAATATCAACTCAAGACATCGTGTAAAGAGTCGGCTGGTCAGGTTAAGCGACCAAGAGATGATGACGATGCAGATAAGGATTCTGAGCCTAAACGTCAAAAGAAAACAGGCGAATCCTCCTCTATGCCTCCACCACCCCCAAGGACCACCACCACAACAAGCTCTGCTCAACAACCTCCAGCTTCTGATAAACCACAGGACTCTGAGTCTCCACCACCATCGGAGAAAACTGGTGATCATTTTCAATACACTGGTGGTGACGACGAAGAGATTCCTGAGCCCCAACAACAGCCTTCATCTCCAACACCAACCAAGCAGCCAAAAGAATCATCTTCCAAGCCCAAGCAGAAAAAGTCAACATCAGTTGTATCGTGGCTAGATGAAGATGATACTGAAGAATTTGAATGGTTCTCCAAGCTTGTTGATGCCACTCCTAGATTACCGGAAGGTCAAGGACCGGTAGATGGTCGTACTATGGAGCAGGTTAAGCTTATCCAAGATGAATTCAAGGTCAAAAAGATCACGAAGCGGGAATTACGCCGAATCAAGAACGATGCTTTCCAACTACTAAAGGACAGATCCAGCAGTGCCATAGAAGTCGAATATCATCTCGACAATATTGCATGGGCTATGTCCAACAACATTGATTGGCTAAACCCATAATCGAACATTGACTTCACAAAACCGGATAAGGCTCCATATTACACAGACTGGACCAAACCACTACCAACCATTGGTCGAGCAGATCAACCTAGAATCCCTTACCAATACTTCTTCAACAACGACCTGGAATTCCTACAACACGGTAGCAAAGTCAGCAAGAAGTATGCTACGTCACTCACCTTCAACATCCTAGCAGCGGTCTTCTCCAACAATGTTGCCATCGAAGAAGAAGCCACAAGAATGTTTGTTGAAAATGTGGTGACTTATGATCTTGATGCACAATATGGCATTCATCATTGGCCTGAACGAAGACGAATTTACTACCGCAGCCGCCAAGTTCTGATTTCAAACAAAGAAGTGTTCAGTGACAAACGGATCGTTGCTATCATGAATGTCGATCTGGCTACGAAATGGGATTATTCATTCCTGAAGAAAATCACCGTCAAACGCCAGGACGAACAAGAGTATGACTTTACTGAAGCTGATTTTTCTAGGTTGTCGCTGAATGACATCGAAGACATGTACCTTGCTAAGGTAGAAGGTCGGATGCGACAATTCTCCACACACATTCAGCTCCAGTACATCACTGCCTTGTTAATATTCATTCGTAGAAAAGTGATCCAGGAACGTGTTGAAGATCTCCAACTTGCTGTGGAATCATATTAGAAACAAGTCAACCTCACTAAACCATTACTAAACTTTCCCGACATAAACCAACTTTCTCAGTACACCATTGTCAAGAAACCAAAATTTGGGGTTGTTTACTGCAGTGAACTTCACCAAAATTGTTTAATCGCGTACACTGAGGTTCACAAGTTTTGCGATCACACGCTGAAGTCGGTTCGTGATGGGTTAGCTTATCGGTTAAAAGACATAAAGCAAGGTATTGGGTCAAAGAAGCGTTGGAATTCTAAGGAAAGGAGGGATGCTAGGAAGATAATCACAAGGATTGATGAAAGGCTATTTCACCGGGATCAGATACGGAGGCTAGAGAGCTTTGTCAGTGGAAGAGAGAGCTTTACTATTACAGGTTATCAACGTCAAGAGCAAACTCCCGGTCTCATTGACGAATTTCTTGGTACTCCTTAAACTCTTTCATTTATTGATTTTTGGATATTATGATCTGTATATTTGACAATGGCATGTGAACACATAACAGTGTACAACCCGTACTTGTCATGAAAGGACCCTGTGGTACGCTTCAGTGCCACAATCCTATAAAGGAGAGAAAGCTTCTTACTTTTGAGTAAAACTTATCAAAACTTTCATTTTACAAAGTTTTGCTTAAAAGAACAAGTACTTCCCCTTATGTTTTCAAAACCTCAAAAGTTAATATTACTTGTTGAGGGGGAGTATTTGCTAAAAATCTTTGTTCACAAATTGTTCTTCGTGGAAACTTCCCACAAAACTCGAAATGGACATATTCAAAATCAAAATTTCATCAAAAATAACATTTATATGCCATTTCATCAAAAAATGTGTGATACAAATATGTTGTAAATATGATTGAATCATCGTGTGCTAAGACTTAACCCATGAATTGATGAGATATGAACTGTCATACATCGAAAATATTTGTCTTCCAAGACTTATCCGAGTATATTGTACCTATTCGAGAAGCTCTTGATAGACATGAACTTTGACAGGTTTGACAACCTTTCGAGGTTTGTCCACACCTTCAAGGTAGTTATTAGAGCTAGTTGTCACCTAAAAGCTGACAATGTAACTCTTTAACTATGCAACATAACTGTGTCTCGCGGGGAATTGTCTATCTTGAGTCGATCAATTCAAAAATGCGCGCTCTTCTCTCACCGTGCAGATTTCTATCAAAACACTTAAGCACGTGTGGAGGGGGAGTATTTCTGCAAATGATAAAACTCTCATAGTGTTACAAAATGTTTTCACTCATAAACACTTTGAGAGATTTTTCAAGAAAATGGTTTTATGGCAACATAGGTTAGTCATGGTGTTATAAGGTGACTAAGGTTAGGAATAACCGTCCTATGATCCGTCAGAGCCGGAGGGATCTACCCAAGGACACCACCAATAGTTAGAATTTAGAAGTCCTTAGGTATGATTATAAAAAGGAGAAAATGAGAATCGGAGAAAGAAGGAGTTGAAGAATTAAAAAGAAAAGTAATGAAAAGGGTGAAAAGAAATAGCCCTCCAAATTATTCAACTTAGGGCAGACACCAGGTTCAATTCATATGCTACTGGCTGTCACTAGATGACACCGGCATTGAAGATTAAAGTCGTCATGGACCCAGTGACTCATGCACTAAACCTTCTTAGCCACTCAAGTTTATCTCAACAGAAGCTTATTTCATTCTCACAGGGAACCTTACGTAAACTATTGACTTTCTCTTAGAGATTGCTGGTATTGAAGAAGGAGACCCTCTCCCTAGTCTCCGTTTAGGAGAACCAAAGCACACTATTGAGTCTAGAGGCACGAGATTCATCAAAAGATCTCTTAGGAACACTCGACATTTCATCACTTGTCGTTCAACAATAAGGACGCAAGTGATACCATTCTAGAGTCCTACACAGATCTTAGCAATCTGTCGAGAACATTTATGAGGGGTTCACAATTATGATCCTCAGTGATTGAATGGAAACTCCTGCCAGGGTCAACATCAAACAGCCCTGACAGCAGGTCACTTCGGTAACTCCTTATGGGTTACGCTTAGTATTGTCTCAGACGGTCTACAGTCGTGGGGTGATGCCAGCGACTCACCTGAACTGTAGGTGTACTTCGGTACATCGTGTTATCCTACTTGAGGGACTCCAGTTCAGGAACAACCTTTGCTAGAATCAGAGATGTGTTTTCACACTATGCTGTTAACACGCTCAAAGTTCGAACTTGTAAGTGTTGGAAATCCCGCTAAGGAGATTCCTTTCAAGAATCGAGTCCTGAAGATGTGTGTCATTACTTGAACTTGTTCAATGTAATGCCAACTGTCCTTTATGGGATTCGGATGGCTGATTCGCCTGACCAAGGTGAATGGAATCTAGACATTCATCAGAAGAACATTCGTAGTGGTCATTTTTCTTAGAAACGGCCACAATGATCGATTGGTGTTTATCACTAACAAATTCTTATGTTTTCTTCTTATGGATGCTCTTAGGAGATAATCGTGCAGATTCTCCACATGCTCATATCAACAACAACATAAATTGAAGTTCTCTCGAAAGGCAACACAAAAGTCAGAATGATTCTTAGTCAAAGCCAAAGAATCTACAAAGGTTAAAGACTAAAGAGAACTACATCAACACTGAAATCCAATGTCAAAGAGTGTGTGAGCATGTTGGAGAAGGACATGGAGACACCTGAGAAACGAAGCGGACCTGATGCAAATAGGCGCAATATAACATCACCATATCCACACCAGAACAAAGAACAAAGATAAATGAAGACGTCAAAGCTGAAAACTTCAAAGAAAACAAGATCCTCACACTGGGGAGACTGTTAGAATCAAGGCACTTCTTATCACAAGAAAGGAGAATGTCAGAAGACGTCAAAGCAACTATTACATCAACACCAACAATGTTTAAAGATTACTTAAGTCATTAATTATCAACACTTAGGGGAGATTATTGGAATCACTCCTAAACTATATTTCAAGTGTTTGTAATCAATATGTAATAGGTTGCTTATTTTGGCTTTTATGTTTGTATTAATGGCAAGGCTTATGTAGAAAGCTCATAAGCCTTGGCCCATGTCCAATAAGGAAAGGAAGGGAACTTGTATGTTGCCCTAGTTTCTTTCCGTATATAAACACTTGTAAACCTTCATTTGAAGGTTGGGTGTTCACTTTCATATTACACCTACGCTTATCCTTTCAATATTGTCTAAACGTGTGTGTGTATTGTGTTCATCCGCTCACTTCTTTTTCTATTTCTTACATATTGATGCTTGTGTTACAATATGGTGACCTAACAAAAAGTCTTCATTACTTGAAGTATGATGTTTGACTTTTCAGAAAGTCAAAGTATGCAGTTGACTTTTTCAAAAAGTCAAATATAACCAAGTTCTATATATTTCTCCCCCTTTTTGTCTCAACAAAAAGAAGATGCGGGGCGGAAGATGTAATGAGCCCAAGCCATTATCTCCTCCTTGACTAATACTCCCCCTAGATTGGGTGCCAAGAGAAAGATACATGGATGGTGAAAAAGCTACAAAAAAATTGTTAGTAATAAGCATCATCACATGCATTTCCAAACACCATGTAATAATCCACAACAATATAAGAAACACCATTCATTTGTTACAATTTTTCATGATTTAAGAATCATGAAAAGGGAAAACAATGAAGTGATATTACAATAATAAAATCCTAGAAAATAAAAAAAATTATCCTAGAAAATTAAAAAATACAAGAAAAATCCTAGAAAAATAAAAATGCTTAAAAAAAATAAGCTAGGACCCTCCTATTGAGGTGGTGGATGAGCAAGAGCATTGATGCGCTCTAGGATGTAATTTAGGATGAACCTCATTTTGTCTTGAAGCTCATGGACCATCACCCGGGTCCTTTCGGTTATGTGGGCGGTCCGCTCACAATTGGAGCAACCATGCCTAGGAGGGTAGTATGGTTCAAGGTTTTGTAGTGGTGGAATGGTGGAGGTGTTGGTGTTGGTGTTTGGAGTGGTGATTATGGAGGCTAGCGAAGCACTTTGCAATTGCATAGCATCACTAAGATGGGAATCCACCATATTGGAAAATTGGTGGAGGTGATTGAGCTCGGATTAAATCTTTTTTTTGGTGGGGTGATCCTCCCACATGGACTCCTCAATGTCCTCTATAGGAGAGGGCATTTATGTTGTAGGTAATGGTTGATCCCCATACAAAGGACCACAGATTTCCTTGTGGATGGGATGGAAGAGAAGAGGTCTTGGCCCTAACAGGGCGTTTGGGTCAAACGATGGACGTGGAGACTCATGAGTTATACGCTCAATAGTACCAAAAGATGGTAGTGGTGGTGGATGATTGTGCCTAGGAGGCAAATCCTCCAAGTCTTCCAAAAATGGATTTGGAGATGTAGGTGGTGTAGAGAATAACTCTAATGGGATGAGTGTTGGAGATTTTGGAGGTGATGGTGATTTTGATGTTTGGATAGGAGCCGGTGGTGGTGAGCTAGGAGTCTTTGTTGGTGGTGGAGTAGTGATAATGATAGGTGATTGGGGAGGTGGTGTAGGAGTAGCCAAAGTGAGAGTTGTTTCATCTCTTATCGGAGATAAGATGTTTAATGGAGATGACTCGGAAGAGGAGCTTATGTTGACAAAACAACAAGGTCTTACGCTCATTCTAGCAGTTCTTTTGCAAGGCTTTATTGATGGTGAAGATTTAGTCATTGTGACTTAAGTTTTTGCTAGTAGATTGGAAGATTTGAGAAGGTGTGAGGATGATCATCGTAAAAGCTCTTAATTTATAGGAATGGAAATTTATGGAGAAATGTGTGTGATTTGATGTTAAACCATAGAAGAGATGAGGTTCCTAATAATTTTGAGGTGGGTTTAATGCTAGTCATATCACCCAAGTCAATCCATACAAGAAGTATGGAGTGAAGAGACAAAGATTTTCAATAAATATGTTCTAATGATTATGGGATCTTTAGAATCAGATCATCCACGGATTGCAAGGAACCAAATTTTTGGTTCCTTCCTTTATGCAAAAGGGCTCCTTGGGTGGATTTTTGAAATTTTTGAATTTTGTTGGGAAATGGATGTCCTATATGCCTAAGTTTGTTATACTAGTTCTAATATGGGTAATAAGTTGTTAAAATTAACCTAGAAACAGTGTATGGTAATTTGGAATGTTAAACTAAGCGAAATTTAGAAAATTACCTGTAGGATCCACGGCACCAAAATTTTACACAGGCGGAACCATTAAAATGGTGCCGCCTGGTCCGCCTGTACAGGTACGGCGGTACCAAAATACATAACAGACGGTACCAAATTTTTGGTGCCGTCTGATCCGTGGACACCCAGAAAGTTCACATACCCCATTTTTAGGTGTCAGGGACTTTTCCGAAACCTGAAATTTTGCTTAAAACATGTGACATTAATCATTTCTAGTTAGGAAAAATCAATAACACATATACAAACATAGTTGATCATAAACTTTGACCAAGGGCTAACGATTTTCACATAAAAGTGAAAAATGGGTAAAATTTGATAACACACTTGTGCTATCCCCCTGCATGAAATGGTTAGCATACAACATTGTTTTAACTTATATTATCATCCTAAAAATTAAAAACAACTAAATTGTATCGTACATCAAAGTTATTGTCTTGTTCCAAACACTCCTTCAAATGAACCTCACTTATCCAACTTCTTGTTGATCTTATTCATCATCCTACCAAGGGACTTGAACATCCCCTTGGTTTGCTTGAACTTCGCTGATTCATTCTCAATCTCGGGGAGAGATGCATATTACTCTTGAGGTGGAAGGCGAGAATTTGGTAGACCGTCCTCGGAGCTATTTGATGATGATGATGATGGAGTTGGAGGTTTTGCCCTTTTGCCTTTTGTCTTAGCCACTCGCTCGTCACTCAAGGGCACAAATATGTGAGGGATGAGAGCATAGTCAAGATTCAACCCTTTTGGGCTTGGTGGAATGGGTGCAAAGGCTCTATAGAGACGAGTGAGAAGCATCCCGTAAGGAAGAGCGGCCGATCCTTGAGTTGGAATGTCAATCATTCTCCTAGCAATGTAGTAGGCTAAATTGAATGGTTGACAAGTGGACAAGTTGTAGAGCATTTGGCAAAGGCAAGCATTGATATGGTCCCTATTTCCTATAGTGCTAATGACATTGGCTCTAAGGAGTTCCTCCCATTTCTTAAATTCCGGATTAAGTTCATTGAGCTCCATTCCATATGGATCTCGGTTCACTTCCTTTTCCTTTCGGGTGACACGGGTTGGAGCGGCCCTTGCGTTAAAAAGGTACTCACGGATGAAATCCTTATCCGCTAAAGGAGTTTGGTAGGGAAGAGAGCGGTCATTGATTGCATCAAGGATAGTGAGTGACCCCTTATCCGAATAGACACATGTACCTTGGTTGGGAATTCCTAGCACTTGAGCAAATTGGCTTAAGGAGATGGAGTAGTCATTTTGATTGATCCTAAACCTAAGACCAAATTCATCATCAATGAAGGCCGTAACACTAGCATTGAATTCTAAAACAAAGCTAGGGCAAATGGGTTCATCTATGTCAAGGAGACAATCGAAGTGAATGGTGACTAGTTCTTGACGGAGATTGGTTACGTCGACAAAGGAGGAGTGAATGGTTCTTCCCTCATGGAAGTACCTTTCCTCTAGAATCTTAAAGATTTTTACTTGTTCTTTGGAGAGGCCCTTAGTTTTATGATGTTTGGGAATGTAGCGAAGAGTATCCTTGTGATCATAGAATCTTGCGGCTACCATGGTTATTCCTATGAGCAAGAATTTAAATGTTAATAATGAGAACAAACTTAGCGTTTTGGTTCTAGTGTGTGCCTATATGAAAACGATTTGGAGTTGCAGTTATCTCGACTTATTTTATGCATAAAATGGTTTTTAGTGGGGGTGTTCGGCAAAAGGCATGAGATAACCCAAACGCTCCTAATTCAATGTGGCTTCATTTGAATATACTCGGGAATACATATTAGTTATGCATTACCTTTAGTATTCAAGAGCATGCAAGTGATGAAAATTTTATGTTTCTATTTGTATTAACAATGAAAAATTGTTTTCCTACAAGTGAGAAGCTTTTCAAAATTTTTGACATGGGGTGTTTGGTTATTTTGAATAAGGCCTTATAGTCATTATCCTTTGATTAGTGGGAAACATGATTTGTTTATGCAATATGACAATGTAGTACCTAATTTCAATGACTAGTTATGCAATTTTCCAATTGAATCCATGTTTTGTACAAGAATATACATAATCCCCATGTAATGATTTTGTGCACAAATTGGAATCCTAGACTCAGAATTAAGAGATGAAATGTAGTTAGGATACTTACAATGATCTTATCTTCAGTGATTAGTGGGTGAGAAAATGTCAACAATGAGTTAGGTCTAATGTTTAAACATTTTGGTAAAGTAGGTTGTGAGGAAGAAGATGTTTTGTAGGTAGTATTTTTGCTACTGTTGTCACCACGGACCAGACGGCACCAAAAAAATTGGTTCCGCCTTTGTTGTCGTTTGGGAACAGTAGCATAACTAAACTAATTTGTTTTGTTTTGTTTGTTCTAAGGTTTAGACTATGTTTTACCTACATGTTTGGTTCCATTAACCCCAAACCAAGTCTAAGAAGATTAAATGGTTCTCGTTTGAGAGGCTTAGTTAGAATGTCGGCAATGTTGTCTTCGGAGGATACTTTCTCAATTGAGATGTTTCCTTTTCGAACATTGTCGCGAAGAAAGTGATGACGGATTTCAATATGCTTTGTAAAAGCATGTTGGACTGGATTTTTGCTGAGATCAATAGCTCCTTTGTTGTCGCAAAATATAACGATATCGTTGATATGAATTTCGTAATCCACGAGAGCTTGCTTCATCTAAAGAGCTTGTTGACATGCTTTTCCGGCTGAGACGTATTCGGCTTCAGTAGCTGAGATAGCTAAATCCGTTTGCTTCTTTGCAAACCATGAGGTGAGACAATGTCCGAAAAAAGTGCAAATACCACTTGTACTTTTTCTATCGACATAGTCACCAGCATGGTCCAAGTCGGCATACACTATAGTTTCTACACCCGTTCCTTTGGGATACCATAATCCTAAACATGTCGTTCCCTTAATGTATCTAAATATCCTTTTCAAGGCTTCTAAGTGTGATACCTTGGGATTTTCTTGAAAGCGAGCACATAGACAAACACTAAACATAATGTCGGGTCTACTAGCCGTGAGATAGAGTAGGCTACCAATCATTCCTCTATATTTAGTGTTATCTAGCGATTCACCTTCCTCATCCTTGGTGACTTTAGTGTCCGAAGACATGGGTGTCTTAGTTGGTTTTGAGTCTTCAAGACCAAATTTCTTAAGCATATCTTTTATATATTTAGATTGGTTAAAGAATATGCCATCTTCTAGTTGTTTAATTTGAAGTCCTAGAAAGAAGTTTAATTCACCCATCATACTCATCTCAAACTCATCGTGCATGATTTTAGAGAAATCATCACATAGCTCTT
Organism: Chrysanthemum seticuspe; assembly: GCA_019973895.1. Taxonomy (NCBI): domain Eukaryota; kingdom Viridiplantae; phylum Streptophyta; class Magnoliopsida; order Asterales; family Asteraceae; genus Chrysanthemum; species Chrysanthemum seticuspe. Next base: position 213,689,582 of record BPTQ01000006.1, read on the forward strand.
GACAAGTTGATCTGAATATAATGTCATCAACGTATATTTGAACAATGATAATGTGTGATTCCTTTTTCTTGGTAAAAAGAGTATTATCTACTAACTCCATGGTGTATTTGTTTTCAACAAGAAAAGTCTTAAAGTCTATCATACCAAGCTTTTGGTGCTTGCTTAAGACCGTATAATGCTTTCTTGAGTTTGAAGACATGATGTGGTTTCTCAAAGTTGGTAAAACCGGGAGGTTGACCAACATATACTTCTTCGTTAATAAACCCATTAAGAAACGCACTCTTAACATCCATTTGAAAGAATTTAAAGTCATAAGCACATGCATATGCGAGTAAGATTCTAATAGACTCGAGCCTAGCTACCGGTGCATAAGTTTCATCATAATCAATCCCCTCTTGTTGATTATAACCTTGTGCGACAAGCCTAGCTTTGTTTCTAGACACTACACCATTTTCATTCATTTTATTTCGAAAAACCCATTTCGTTCCAATTATAGTTTGATCTTTAGGTTTTGGAACTAACTTCCAAACATCATTTCTAACGAATTGGTTTAACTCTTCTTGCATAGCAATTACCCAAGATTGCTTCATTTATGTTTTTCGGTTCAATGGTAGATACAAAACAAAAATGATTACTTTGATTTTGGGCTTGTGATCTTAAGGTTCGTTGATTAAGTTGTCCTATGACCTTTTCTAAAGGATGACTTTTGGATTCTTTGATGTTTATAATTTCATTATTTAATGGTTCATCTTCCTTGTCATTTTCAATTATTTTTTGACTTTCTACAAGTTGACTTTCAACTAAGTCATCATCTACCAAAGGTGATGTCTTAGAGGGAGGTGGACTTTCGTCGAATGTTATGTTCAACGATTCCTCGACTCTCATTGTTTCTTTGTTTAAGACAATGTAAGCTTTACTAGTTTGTGAGTAACCAAGAAATACACCTTCATAAGACTTTGGGTCAAACTTGGTGAGATAATCTTTAGTATTAAGAATGAAGCATTTACATCCAAATACTCTAAAATATCCTAAAGTTGGATTTTTACCTTTATATAGCTCATATGGTGTTTTGTTTAAGAAAGGACGTATTAAGACTCTATTAAAAATATATGTAGAAGTGTCAACGGCGTTACACCAAAACGTTTGAGGAATGTTTTGTTCATTAAGCATTGTTCTACTCATTTCTTGAATGGTTCTATTTTTACGTTCTACAACTCCATTTGATTGAGGTGTTTGAGGAGCCAAGAAGTTGTGTGTTATACCATTTGCATCACAAAAGTTTCCAAATTGTGTTTTATTGTCAAATTCACGACCATGATCCGTTTGAATCGACACAATATTAACACCTAGTTGATTTTGAATTTTCTTGCTAAGAATTTCAAATTTATCAAAATCTTCTTTTTTGGTTTTCAAAAACAACGTCCAAGTAAACCTTGAGTAATCATCTACTATGACCAAAGTGTATAAGTTGCCTCCGTAGCTTCTTATAGCGGATGGACCAAACAAGTCCATATGCAAAAGTTCTAGACACTTAGATGTGGACACCATGTTTTTAGCCTTATGACTACTATGGGTTTGTTTACCAATTTTGCAAACGTCGCAAAAATGTTGGTCACATTTAAGTTTTGGTAAATTCCTAACTAGTTCTTTTGAAGATAGGTTTTGTATAAGTCTCATATTAGCGTGACCTAAGCGTCTATGCCAAAGAGTTGAGCTATCATCTAATGTTGTTAGACAAAGTTTGTCATTAGATGTTTTATCTATTTTCATGACGTATATGTTATTTTTCCTAAATCCTTTAGCTATGGTGATACCATCTTTTAGTATTTTACTACCATTTTCTTCAAATAGTACTTTATACTTTTTATCACATAATTGGCTAATACTAAGTAGATTAAATCCCAACCTATCGATATGAGCAACATTTTCAATAGTTATGGAGTTATGAGCGATCGTACCTTTGGCAATGATTTTGCTTTTGAGATTGCTACCAAAAGTGACATTACCTCCGTCATACTCTTGGTATGTTGAGAAGAGGCTTTTGTTGCCCGTCATGTGTCGTGAGCATCCACTATCTTTTATTCACTCATCAGGTTCCAATCCAACTTTCAAGCATACCTAAGACACAAATAACTCAAGCATTTGGTCCCCAATATCTCATGGGTCCGTTTGGGTTAAACATACCATTAACTTGATTCATGTATGGAAATGATGGGTAAGAGTTCCATGGCATGTAATCTGGAGTTTGATATGGTCTAGGAAAGTTTTGATTCCAACCGTTATGTTGATAGTTGGGTTGTATGTTGTGGTTGCTCTTAGGAAAGGGGCGTTTGGCAAAAGGTGTTTTATGTCGTTGTTGAGTAGTTTTAGATCTAAATTCATTTCTAGCAAGTCCTACTCCTGATGTAACAGTAGGTTTTAGGTTAACACTATCCTTGGTTTTCTTTGTTACTTTGACATATTCACTATGGTCCGTATCACAAACATTCTGTCCTGATGCAGTCCCCACGGGAGCATTTTTTACAAAGGACGGAACCCTGTTTTTTGGTCCGTCTGGCCTGTGCTATACTGCAGCAGATTTGACAGTTTGTTTGTCTTTTTCGGCCGTTTTGGTTTGACTCTTTGGAATTAATACCTCATTAAATCCTAGTCCATTCATGTTTCCCAGTGTTTTTTGAATTCTAACTATTTCATCGGCACAAGCAATGTTTTTGTTAAACCTTTTAAACTTAGAATTATGTTCGATTAGAACATCTTGTGTGAGCTTTAGTTTTTCTATTTCAAGATTAAGCTCTTGACATGATTTGCAACCATCTTTATTTGCTTTTCCCTTTTCTAATCGTTTTGCCTTTTCTTTTAACTCATAGACTTCATTTTCTAAAAATTCCTTTTTAGTCTTTAAAAACTTATGTTTAGTTATGATTTTTAGACTAAGCTCACACAATTGATTATATTGTTTTTGCAAAGTGTCATCATCAATAGAGGAATAAGATGAGTCGGAATGTACCTCGTTTCACTCATGTGCCATTAGAGCGATCTCATCTTTGCTCAACTCTTCATCATCCTCACTATCACTCCAAGCGCCACTTACAAAAGCTCGTTGAGTTTGCTTTTAGGTGGCTTGGGACAATCTCCTATTAGATGACTTGCATCACCGCATCTAAAACACTTTCTTTCACCTTTGATGATTTTCGAATCTTTCTCTATCACCATTTTGTGTACTTTGAGGTTTCCGATTAGCTAGTCAAGTGACATTTTTGAGAGATCTTTTGATTTCTCAATAGCCGTCACTTTAGCTCTCCACTTCGGATGGAGTGCTCTGAGAAATTTCCTGACAAAGTTCTTACTACGAAAAGATTCATCTAGTGCTTTAATTGATGCAATAATAGTATTAAAGCGAGCAAAGCCACAATCAATGGTTTCATCTTCAGGGATAACAAATTGTTCATATTGTTGAACAAGAAGATCAATTTTTTTATCCTTGACTGGTGAATTTCCTTGATGTGTAATAATCAAAGATTCCCAAATGTCTTTAGCGGTTTCACACATAAAAATTCTTTCATATTCTTTTCTAGGAAAAGCATTATAAAGCATCATTTTAGCTTCATTATTTTTAGCTATTAATTTCTTTTGATCATCAACAGAAATATCTTTTGTTGTAGAACTAAAATCCCCTTTAACAATAACAAACCAAAGATCTATATCTTTTGATTTTACATACATTTCAAAATGGTTTTTCCAATAGATAAATCCATTAGTTTCAAATAGTGGTGGTCTTTGCATAGATTTCCCTTCTTTAAAGTTTTCAGAATCCATGGATCGTTTCAACTTTATAAAATACAATATATTTTAGAAATTCTTGAGCAACGAGGCTCTGGTACCAATTGTGGAAAACTAGAAGGGGGGTTGAATAGTTTACCGATTAAAAACTTTGTTTTGAAACTTATTGAAAGATCAATTGATATTGATCTTAGATGTGTTAGTGAATAGTAATCAACAATATATAAAGAGTAGATAAGGAAAGAAACAATCAAACCACAACAAGTTGTTTATAGTGGTTTGGTCTACAAGGACTCTTTTTCCTTGCTCTACTCCACTCCCCGAGTCTCACACTCGAGAGTTTAACTTCACTAGTCAACAAGCTCCTTTCACCGGCGGAGAAACCTTTACACTTCGCTTACACACTATTTCCGACATTAAGCTAGATGTCGAGTTATTTTCAAGGGTACAACCACTTCCACACACATTTTATTTTAAGGACTAAAATACTAACCACTCACACTAACAAGATTATGATGGTTTAGTACAATAATGATGTATGAATCAACACAAGATCATACAACAACAAACAAACAAGACTTTCAACTTCTTGTTGAAGCTTGAATGTGCCTTGATCTTCTTTGCTACAAAACAGATCACTAATATGATATGAAACTGAGTTAGAAATGTTAGAGAGAAGGAATGTATGAGAATATGATAGAAAGGGATGAAAAACAACTTGGTTTGGCTTTGCTATTTATAGCCAAAATGATCAGCAGGCACCACGGACCACGGAACCCTTAAAAGGGTTCCACCCGTGTATTATTTTGGTGCCGCCGAAGTCTGACAGCAAGATCACAAAATCTTACCAAAGTCAACCATATCTATCCAAGATTGTGTAAGATATGTAGAGTCTAAATCTACACAAAGTATCTAGTGAAATCTTCTAAGGATTTCAATGATGCACTACATGATGTCATGTGTTTGTTTTTCTATTTTTAGAAATATGTTAAAATGTAAATACATATGTAATGTTTCGTTTTAAGAAACCAAAACATTCTTGAACTAAAAATACTAACATACATTATGGTTTAGAGTCATATCAAAATATGATTAATCACAATGTAAATGCTTGAGTGATGAATATATTATTTGAAAAGCTTGATTTAATATCTATTAAACTTGACAAGCTTTAAGCTTTATAAAAATTAAATTTACTTTTGTCGTTAACAAAACTTAGGTAAAGATCAAAAATATAAATAACGTTTAATGACGATATTTGTATTAACAAAATTCTCAAAACTTCAAAAACATTGCATTTCACTCGAACTTGCAATACAAAGCAATGAAGAAAGTTTTCAACTTAACAAACCATGTAAAAATCCGGAACTTCCTGAATTCCGTGAATTTTTTTAAATTAATAATTTAAAAGCTCAGCTTCAAGACAAAGACTCGACCATTTACAATCTGAAGAAACATATTTCTGTCTTGAATGAGAAAAGTAATATAGTCAAGGCTAAACATGACATCGATGTTATCAAATCTAGTAATATGAAATTGGAACTTTGTGTGGCTAGATTACTTAAGAAAAATGAGACTTTGAAGAGGCATCACATAGACCTAAATGACTCAGTCAAAGAAGCTAGAACTAAGAATTTGGAACATAAAAACTCTTTGATAGCTAAAATTGATGAAATCAAAGCTTAACTTCAGGATAAGAGTTTCAAAATAGTTGCCTTAAAGAATGAGCTTAGAAAAGCTGTAGGGAAAAGTGTGAACACTAAGTTTACAAAACCATCAACCTTGGGGAAGCTAGCTTCTCATCCCGTTAGAGACTGGTCTATTGTTAGACAGCCTACTACATTTATATCCAAAAGAACAAAATCTTTAAAAGCAAGGCTTGCCTCCCAAGTTGACGAGAACAAAGTTTTGTCAAAACCAGTCACTTCACAAGCTAATACAAAGAAAATGAAAGATAATGCTCAGGAAAAGGCTCAATCTTCTAAGACTAGGAATGTAAAAAGATCCTCTAGTGCACTAAAGAAGTCTCAAAATGATAACCCTCTCCTAAGAAAAGACTTAATGACAAAGCTGCAAACATTAGGAATAGGAATAAGGTTACATCTTCCACAGTGCCTAAGAAATCAAACACTCCTAGATCTCGCCTTAAGTGGATACCAACTGGTAGAATATTTAAGAATGTTGGACTTACATGGATGCCTACCAGCATACTAATCATCAATGGCAACACTAAGGTTGATTGTGAAATTCCCAAAAGTCTGGATACTGTTGCAGCTAACCCACTTAAATGCATACCTACTTATGTTGTTAGTGCAAGTATTCCTCACTCCTTTGCAGGTACACTGCTCAACTATATCAAGAAAAGACTCATGATCTGGGTTCTAAAGGAACAGAAGCCTCTTGGTTCTGGAACTCCAGAATGTCAGAATGAATGAGCATGTACAATGATTCTTGATCACTTCAGCTCAGGACCCGTACCTTAACACACCTCATTTAAGAGTATTTCCATTTCTTGTATACTCTATATAGTTGTTCCACGTTGTAAATATCTTATTCTTTGTAAATATTTTCCAAATCAAAAACCAAAATACAAAATTATAAAATCTTCAAAAAAAACCCATAAAAATTTGAAAATTTTGAAAATACCAAAAGTAGTTTCAAAGGCATGTCTTCTGGTATCGATAACATCTACGGTCCTAGAAATGTCATTCAATAATGACATGGGTCTTTAGATGAAGTTCGAACAGGAGTTCATATGTGTTTCTCAAAACATGTCTATACAAGTTTTCCTACTAATTATTTTTCTGTAGTTGTTTTAACAGTACTACTTATAGTGTTTTTGATCATTGGGAATCATGGGTGCATAAATTTTTCATTTTCAATCAATGACTAATCATGATTAATCTAAATCGAGTCATTGATTGAGGAGGAGAGTTAATGTTCAAAATTTATGATTATCTGTCAAGCTACTTCATTTTATTGAATTATATCCCGGCTTTCATGCATGATGGGGTATCAATCTTGCATTTTGTCCTATATGGTCTCATGAGCTGATTATGTGTTATATTTAGATCTTGATTGGTATCTGCTAATTGTTTCCTATATATTCATGTTATGGGTTGTAAGATTCAAACTGAATAGATCATTTCAGATGCACACCTTTAGGAAAGTTAAAGGACAAATTGTATAATACATGATAAAATTGAGGTTTTAGAGTGCAAATTATCAATTAGAGGGGCCAATTATGCGATTTGTCAAATAAAAGGGCCAATGATGTCAAAATAGGATACTTGCTGCGATTTTTCTACCACAAGGACCCGGTATGTCATTTTATGAAACTTGTGTAAGTGGTTATAAAACGGAGTGCGTCTTGACCAGTCAAACCTTTTAAAATCCTCAGTCAAACCTCTCGTTTTTTTCTCTCACCCACTCTTCGCTGCGTTTTGTCCTTATATTGAATCATTGTGCTTCTATCTTAGGTATGTGTGGATTTTTAGACTTAGCTCATGTGATTTATGTCTATTACATCATCTATTTCCTAATTCTTGTCTCTAACTGACCCTCTTAGGTTAATCACATTTCGATTATCTTCTCGTTTGATAGGTTTGTCACTCTCTTTGACTTAGATTGCTGTGTTTAGGTTTAATATTAGTTGTTGCTAATTGTTATTGACATTGCATCAATTCCCCTTGAATCATTTCCCTAATTCTGCATGATGATGATTTTTTTTATTGCGTTTTGCGCACCTTGTGGTGATATAGTTATGATTTGATATGTTGGTTCAGTTTTGTGTATGATTAAGTGTGTTGAGGACATTATTCAGTTAATGTGATGAGCTTTGAAACTGGCCTATGATTTGTCAAAAGGATGATTTAATGCGTTTGAATGTTCTTGACAGCGTTTTGATGGTTTGATTCTTAAGTGCGATTTGGTTATAATTCTTGAATGCATTTTGATAATGATATGCTTGTCTGCGACTTGATTAAAATATACATGGTGCGATTTGATATAATGCGTCTTGTGTCAAATCCCATAGACTGCGTTTTAAACTCTATGCGTTTTATCTCAAATACACACGTCTTGCGTTTTGTCATTAAAAAATTATTTTATTGTAAATGTAGGACCCACCATGCCCATTTTTTTAATCTCACTTCGATTGGTCATATAAAACTACATGTTTTCTTCTGCGACTTGAGTCAATGCGTTTTGTTAAATTTATGCGGTTTGACCCAGTGCGTTTTGACTTAATACGTTTTGTCATAATGCGTTTTGATATACTACGGTTTGATTGTGCGTCTTGATAGACTGCGTTTTGTCCTGTGCGAGTTGATTATCTCTGCGACTTGAGTAGCTATGTGATTTGTCCTGCTGTGTTTTGATAGCTATTTTTAATTGATGTGACTTGTTCATTTCATCTAGTTGTCTTGTATGCGTTTTGTCCCTTATATCCTATGAATGTTGCAAATTGACTTCCTGAGATTTATCACATTTGACTTGATCATCACAAATTGACAAAACAAAGTTTTGTGTATCTTGTAATGATGATCAATGTGACATAGTCCCGGGAGTGTCCCATATCTCATTAAGTGCTTGTTATTCTATGACTATATCTTAGGATTTCCAATGCTTTGGTGTTCGATCTCATATGCTCCTATCGTCTATACTGTTATTCACATCTAACATATCAATCCAGCAAATATATTTCTTTGTGGATGTGTTTAATACATATACTATGGCTGATATCACTGCACCGGTTAACCAAGCCACTACTGCCCCACCTAGCACACGCACTGATGAAGAAATTCTTCCTTATGCTGACTGGGTGGCTATTGGAAAGAGCAACTGCTATATAGACGTGGACAGAACTCAACCTAACCCTATCTACAAAATTATTGTGGACATACTAAAGAACACGAACTTATTCGATGCTCTTACGTTACGCTTCACAATCCCTTCCATCTACATTCAGCAATTCTGGGATACAGTCAAGTGAGACAAAATCACGGCACTGTAAAGCTGTCAACTTGATGACACATTGTATGAACTCACCAAGGACACACTCCGTGAAGCCCTTCAAATCACACCAGTAGATCCAGCTCACCCATTCACTTCTCCGCCAACCACCGACAAATTTATCGAGTTTATCACTGAATTGGGAGGAGTTCACATTATCAATTTACATATGGGTTTGAAAGACCAAGAGCCCCAATTCTGAAAATCTTGTGGGGAGTGGTGAATCAAGCAAACATTGATTATGCTAAACGTATCTGGGAGGAGTTCACAATATTGATTCACACTTTCATTTCTGACAAGCAAAAGATTTCACATAATGTCAAAGGGAAGAAATCTGTGCACAAGAGGGTGATCCCTAACATCAGGTTTTCTAAGCTCATAATCAAGCATCTTCAGGCCAAGCATCAGTTCAATCCAAGGAGTGAATATGCTCTTCATCTTGCCGATTCAGAGCACATTCTTGGTAATCTGAAGTTCGTTGCAAAGGGTTCTACTCAGGAAATCTTTGGCAAGGAAATTCCCGACGCACTCATCACGGACGAGATTCTCAACGAAAAGTATTTCCAAGATTATGTGAATAAATCAATCAAGACTGTCACCGGTGAATCACCCAATCCAACACCAACAAAATCAACTAAAACATCATCTAAGTCATCCAAGTCATCCTATGCCGACCTTCCCAAGAAAGGGCAAGAAAGATATGATACTGCTGATCCATCTAGACAAGGCAAGAAGAAAAGAAAAGGTGGATCAGGCAAAGGAAGAGTTTCCAAGAAACTAAGGACCGAATTGGTTCTTAAGGATATTTATGACATAAATCTACAAGAGGGTATTGATGCTAGTCTGAAGGAACAAGAGGAGTCGGCGAGACGACCAAAGAAGGGTGTGATAATAAGTGAACTAGAATCTGAGTCACGTCACTCCCTTCCAAATGTTGAAGGAAAAGGTAAAGGAAAGGCAACTGAGGAAGTTGTGCAGGTTGCAGACACACTATTTACTATTTCTTCTCCATCTCCCAAGACCACTACCAAATATGTACTACAGAAATGAACAATAGAATCATCTTCTGCTAAGGAGCCCAGTGGAGCTGAAAGGGAACGTTCTCCAACTCCTGAGATCAATGAAGACTACAGTGACACAAAGTCAGACACTCAGGAGAACGAGGGAGGAGATGTTGATATGAATAAACCAGATGTTCAGATGGAGGTTCTTACTGAAGCTGGTACCATTGTGAAGTCAGACTCAGGAAACAAGGATACTGAGACCATTGTTCAAGATAGCGAGTCAGCTGTAGATGACTTCGTAAATCAATCTTATCCAAATATCCAGGATAATCTTAAACCATGAACTGACAATCAATCACACCTGAATGATACAAACGTCTCTTCAGAAACCCTGCCCTCGTATCAAAGCCTTGAACAAGACTTAAACTTTGGGACCAATTCATCAAAGATAGACCATCCGATGCTGAGTCTGATAAGCTTAATGAAGAAAAGGAAGTAGTTTCTGTTAATACAAATAAATCGTAAAAACGTTTATTAATATTTAGCGATCTCTTTGTGTTTTGTTGATAACAAATATAATGTTATCATAAGTAGAATTATAAGGATACATGTTATTTTGGTAAAGCATCTACATATATAGTCATTTAATATAAATTGTTGTAATAATTCATTCATTGTAATAGTTTATTAGGATGGGTAAAAACCACAACTCATGACACATACCCATGGAGCGTATCTATAACCCATGGAGTTAACCCATAACCCATTGACTAGATGCATTGCATCTTTTAGATACATTGTATCTACTTAGATACCCATGGTCCAAAGTCAAGGACCCAGGACCCCTGGCCCATAACCCATGGGCAAACAGGAGCGTCTCACGGATCCCTCTGATTACACTAGACGGATCCCTCAGGAAAGGGATCCATGGGATCCGTGCAACAGTAGCAAAAAATTGCGTATAAATAGAGAGCCATTTCTTTATTGTAACTTACCCCTCTTCTTACAAACTCTCTCATATATTCTTACATTCTTCTAACCTAAGATATCTTGATCTAGATAGTAGTTCTTTTTTCTTTTGTTGTGATTCTCATATAGGTCCTTCTCTAAGGTGAGATCACGAGCATTCTACAAGTCATCCAAGCATGGGGTCCTTGATTGATTTGTTCCTCTACAAGATTTCTGTAGCAAAGATCTTGTATTTCATATTTCACATATTTGTTGTGTTATAGTAGTGTTGGTTTGGTCCTCGGTGTTAAGGACTCGGTATTTAGCTTTGTACCGGAAAAAGTGTAAGCGACATTGTGAAGTCTTCTCCGCCGATTTGAAAGAGTTTGTTGACATAGTGCTTGAACTCTCGAGTAGGTGACTCGGGGAGTGGAGTAGGGCAAGGAAGGTATCCTTGTAGCCGAACCACTATAAATCGGTTGTGTCATTTCTATCCTTTACTTTACTTGTTTTCTTTACTTACATTACTTATTGATCTATACCTTCTCTCTATCCACAGGATTTCACATTACATTGAATCTAAAGTTTTTGAAACTAACATAAAATCGGCAAAACTAATTAAACCCCCCTTCTAGTTTTCCACAATTGGCATCAAGAGCTAAGTTTACAAAAGTTTTAAAGTAAATAGTATTTTAAAAACTTTTCGATCACTATGGGTTCTGAAAATTATAAGGAAGGGCAATCTATGCAACGACCTCCACTACTTGAAACTAATGGTTTTATTTATTGGAAAAATAGATTCAAAACGTATGTGAAGTCAAAAGATATTGATCTTTGGTACATCATTGTTGAAGGAAATTTTGAAGCCACTACAAAAGATGAAACCGGAAATTTAGTAAACACACCTCATGATCAACTCACCGATGATCATAAGAAAAAGCTTTCCAAAAATAGTGAAGCTAAAATGGTTTTATACAATGCTTTACCCAAAAAGGAATTCGAAAGAATTTCCATGCTTAAAACCTCTAAAGAAATTTGGAATTCTTTAGTTGTAACTCATCAAGGAAATCAACAAGTTAAAAACAATAAAATAGATTTGTTTGTTCAACAATATGAACAATTTTCAATATCGGATGAGGATACTATAGATCATTCTTTTCCTAACTTTAATACTATAATTACATTATTACAAGTACTTGATGCGTCTTTCTCTAGTCGTAATCATGTTAGGAGATATCCAAGGGCACTTCCATCCAAGTGGAGATATAAGGTGACGGCAATCGAAGAATCAAAAGACTTGTCAATCCTCACCCCCATGAACTCATAGGCAATTTAAAGGTCTATGAGCTTGTCCTCGCTAAAGATTCCGAAGCCTCAAAGAGAAGAAGGAGAAGCACAAATCTGTTGCCTTAAAAGCCAAGAAGGTCTCAAGTGATGAAGAAAACTCTTCTTTTGATAGTGATGACGAAGAGTATGCCATGGCGGTAAGGGATTTCAAGAAGTTCTTTAGAAGAAAGGGAAGATATGTCAAGCAACCATATGACGACAAGAAGGGGTTCCGGAAAGGAAAAGACGACAAGAAAACAAGGGATGAACGCGCTTGTTTTAAATGTGGGTACCCTAATCACTTTATTAGTGAGTGTCCCAAACATGACGAACAAAAAGTGTTCGTGAGTGGTTCGTGGGGAATGAGTAGGGGTGAAAACGAGCCGAGCCGAGCCGAGCTCGAGCTCGTTTAGGCTCGAGCTCGGCTCGTTTATATATAAAAAGCTCGAGCTCGAGCTAGAGCTCGTTTCGAGCCTCACATTTTGAGCTCGAGCTCGGCTCGTGAAATTTTTCACAAGCTCGAGCTCGGCTCGTTAACACAAAGCTCGACTAGTTAACACAAGGCTCGAGCTCGTTAACACGGTTCTACGTATAAAAAATATATATACGTATATATATTTCTAGGGCTCTTTTAGGCTCGCGAGCCTAAACGAGCCTTTTGTATAGAGCTCGGGCTCGAGCTCGATTATTAAATGAGCCCAAACTTAGGCTCGAGCTCGGGCTCGAGCTCGTTTAGGCTCGGCTCGTTCGATCTTTTTACCGATCCAATCCCGAGCTTTTCACGAGCGGCTCAGCTCGTTTCCACCCCTAGGAATGAGCGAGGAGGAGGACGAAGAAATTTGTCTCATGGCAAATGACTCAAACGAGGTATGTCCTGAATATTATAGTAGCTCATCATTAGATGACGATTCATTGCATCGTGAATATGATAAACTTTGAAAAATTAGTTTAAAAGTAATTAACAAAAACAAGATTTTGAAAAAACAAAATGAACGTTTAGAAAAAGAAGTCTTTGAGTTAAAAGCTATATTAAAACGTTTGAAAAAGGGGAAGATAGCAAGTGGGGAATGTGAGCTTTGCGTTCAACTTCAAACACTAGTTGATAATCTAGATTCCAAGATTGCTAGAATGAGTACTAATACTCTTGATATGATATTAGATAGTGTTAAAACAGGAAACAACCAAAAAGGTTTAGGTATTCAGCAACTTGATGCGTCAACTAGTGAAAACAAAGAAACACAATTCGTCAAAGCAATAGAAAAACAAGTCATTGTAGTCACGGATCCCAAGGATCCTACAAAAAGGGAACCGGCTAGTGTAAAACCAAGGATCCGTGGGTCTGCTGAAGCAAACAGTAGTAATAATGTAGCCTCCTCATCTAGAACCGATTTTGTTATTGTTAATAAGAAGAAACCAACCCATGTTACTATTAGACAACCACCTCCAAGACAAAATCAAAGTTTTATAAGAAACAAAGGTCCATCATTTTCAAAACCAAACACATTTATAAGGAGACCTAATAATCTTTATCCGAGAAGTAACCATCAAATGGGATGGAATCCTACTATGCAAAACGGTTTTCCATTTCAAAACTTTGCACCATGGAATGCATACTCACCTTTTCCATATATGTCTTACATGAATGAAATGTATAACACTAATGGACCCATGAACAAATGAAGACCAAACTTTTGAGTTTATTGTTTTCTTAGGTGTGCTTAAAGGTCGACCTAGATTGGATGAATGGATCAAGGATAGCGGGTGCACGAGGGACATGACCGGTAATAAAGATTTATTTTCCACATATGAATCCTTCAATGGAGGAAATGTGGTATTTGGAAATAGCAAAAGCAAAATCATTGGTAAAGGTACGATTTCTAACAAATCTCTAACCATTAACGACGTGTGTCACGTAGAAAACTTAAACTTTAACCTCTTAAGTATAGGACAAATATGTGATAAGAAGTGTAACGTACTATATAATGAAACCGGTAGTAAGATATTGAAAAACGGTATCACTATAGGAAGAGGAATTAGGAAACATGGAGTCTATGTCATTAAAATCGGTAATGAACCTAAAGACAAACTTTGTCTTACTTCTATGGATGATACTTTGACCTTATGGCATCGAAGATTGGGTCATGCCAATATGCGACTTCTTCAATCGCTATCATCCAAAGATCTAGTAAGAGATTGATAACGTTACACGCGTCGTTCGGGGTCAAAGGAACTTCCTTTTCGTCGAGCAAGTTTTTCAACACCCTAGGCAGTGAACCTAATCATTGTAGTGTAGTATTAGGGTAAGCCACGGGAATTGATATCGTTCTCTAGGGGAATAGGAATGCTAGTGAGAAGTTACTATGCTAAGGTTGGGGTTGAGGAAGATTATTTTTTTATCTTTTTATGTTTTCTTAGGAAATGGAATGGTACGAATCTCGGGGTTTGGATTTGGGGGTTGGTATTTCTACCGATTACTCTACTTATCTAATTGTCTAATCTAGTGGTGTATGTAGTCTATGTCTAATTATTGTGTGCTCGTATGATAATTTAAAGATGTGTTTACTTAGGTTTTATTACTCCTTAATTATCTCCTATTGATGGTTGAATTGTGACGTCCTTATTCTTAATCGCGTTGTGTTTCTAAGGTCGTAGGGTATGCTTTTATCCCTAACTCTTTGAAACTACCAAAGGTTATCGCCTACAAAGTCTCTAGGATTTATAAACTTTAACTCTAAGGTACCCTTCGGATGGTTTAGCCTACAACAACTCTAGGTATTATAAACTAAGGTTCACAAAGATTAATCAAGCATTAACTACACAACGGATGACCTATCGCATTACTAGATCATTAACAATTAAGATAAGAGACAACCAATCAATATTCAATAATTAAGTTTCATATTCCCTAAGCAAACACATAAGTAAATTAGCCGGACATGGGGAACATGCAAGCATACACACAAGTAATTGAAGACATAATTAAATTAATGAAGTAAAACACTTATCTTGATGTAAGATAGGGTTTGGAACCCTAAAATACTGTACAAGACAGCCTTGGTTCGGTTTAGGTTTTTACTCCAAAAGACTACACACTCAAAACTAAAAAATTCGGATTCTATATATAAGATTACAAATGCGACGGCGTCACCCTTTGATTTGTGACGCCGTCGGGTTGCCATTATTAGGGTTTTTTCTTGGCCACGTTAGTCTTGCGACGGCGTCACCTTATGCTTGTGACGCCGTCCCCTTCAGTTTCTGACGTCGTCTGGATCAAATCTAGGCCGTCTGAGTTGCGACGACCTACTCTTTTAAAGCCTGACACCGTTACTTGTAAATAAGCAATTTGGCTACTGAGCCGTCACAAAAGTGATGCGACGACGTCGCAGATAACACCTGACGCCGTCCCCTTCAGTTCCAGCAGCCTGAGTGTCTCGATTCTTGACTTTGGCCATTTTCTTCGTATATTCGCGCCTTTTCGTCCGAATAAGTGTCATTCTAGCATTTTGCCTTCAAGATACCTAAAAAGTGAAAAGGAACGATATTAAGTAATAACGGATACAAAAGTGATCAAATAAGGGCTTAAATGACCCCTCAAAAAGGTACATTTTAAAACCTTATCAAATATTCCTACACTTGGTATTTGCTTGTCCTCAAGCAAATGTGCTTTTAGCCAATTAATTTATAAGTTAGGGGTCATGAAGCATTGGTTTAGAACAATCCACAACACATATAAGCCCCACAAAATTCATAACAAGCACGAAAATTACATACTAGCACCTCACATGGGGTGTTTGGATACTCACATCTCTCAGGTGAAATATAACAAGTTGGAAATGGAAGATAAACACTCACTAACCGGTCCTAGTACATAGATTACCATAGGCTTGAGACTAGATCAAACCTCCATCGCTTTGGCGTAAGCACCTAGGAAAGACTATCAAAGAGGTCTTTTAAAGGGTTGTAATGTTAGGCTTACGGTAGGGAAACAAAGGGTTTGGTGGGATAGGCTATTTAGTGGTGGCAAGTCAAAAATCTTTATGTTACAAGCATACGAAGAATGGCGTTGCTAAGCCAAGACTCGACACTCTAAACTCTAGATAAATGAAACAAACAAACATAAATTAAAGATAAATGTAGGATGGTAGCCCTTCTTTTTTTTCAACACTCTAATTTTTTCTTTTTCTCTTTCTCTATTTTTTTCGATTTTTTTTTCATACACTTTTACTCTACCATCCTCTACGGTAACATCAAAATGATAGGGATTTATAGGCACATCCCTACACTTGAGTTTTTATTATTCTAACACTAATTTGACCTGAATTGAAAAGATCAAAACACTTGGAGTACATTATTACGCAAATAAAGAGAATTTGAATTTAACGTTCCCTTCCCGTCATTTCATAAACTTTAACTTTTCCCATGAGTCCCAATCGTCCCAAAACTGTATACAAAGGATATGACTCGACTTAGCAACTTATGCAAGCAACTAGATAATTGAACTAAGGGTTTTAGGGTGATAACAATAATGCACTAAAAGTGAGTGCATACAAGGTAGGCTAAGGCGATTTGGGTGTACATTTGAGGGTGGGGTGTAAACAATGCTCTTCATTGATATTTCGGAATACCGAAACATCACGAGAACCGCGAAAAGGATAGGCTCTGAGGGTTTAACTAGGGGTATCGTGTACTAAAAATGAGTACAACGCAAAGGTGTGGGGGAATTACTCAACCGATGTGGAAGAAGTAATTATATTACGGGTATCAAACAAGGGTTATCCTAATGCCTCTTATCATTTAGTTATTCCTAACTACACAAGTGTAGTCTTACTAGTGATCTCGGGATGCATCACAAAATAAGTTCTAGAATCTATTATACTACTGGTTCACACACTAAGTATTAAAGATGAATGCTTTAATTCCTACTAATCTAAGGGCGATCCTCACATTTTGGGTGGAATTTAAGTGGTAAAGGGTTTTTGTGCTAGTCATATAATTTCCTATCAATCAGACGCTTTATTAAGACTAATGACCCACTCCTATATGTCATGAAAAATTTTAAATTTGGTGCCAAAATTACCCTAACCGGCATTTTCTAATGGTTTATTACACAAATGCAATTAGACAAAGAAAACATTCAAGGATAAGAATAGTTTCAAAGTTCCCGTTTTATTTTCCTTCCCTACAATTAAACTGAACATTGTCCCCAATGTTCCCCGAAAGTATCAAAGTTATGATAATGGAAGGTAATAAAAGATGAAAGAAACTAGTACTCCCTTGATTAGCTCGGTAGGATCCGTGTAAAGTGGTGGTTACATCTTTCTTAAAGAAGAACGTTTGCATGAAAAGCTCCTTCTTATCTTATGTATCTTCTACTTGATAAATTAAACCTGCACACTTGAAGAATACAAACGAAACCTTTGCGTAAAATCGGCGGTAATAATATATATAGGACTCTACTAAACTAGGATATAATGCTTGTGGAATGGATGTTTACAGAATTTCTAGAAAATTAAGACCTGGAAAATTCCAAAAAATTATAAGTAGGTTAGAAAACGAGAAAAAGTAATCAGTTGTTTTTGCTCCTTCCTGACACCGTCAGGTTGCGATCCTGACGCCGTCAGGTTATCCTGAAAAAAACTGGTCTGCGATTTTCTGAAAAAAAAATAACATTATGGAAATTTTTTATCTTTAGAATCTGGAAAAAGTCCTACAAAAACATCAATTATGACTCGATACAAGCATTTGACTCGAACAAACACACATGTATATCTTTTAAATAATTGAAATTCTCATGTTCACATTTCTTTTGAAAACGTGTGTAATCCTCCCTACACTTATCCCTTTTGTAAAATACCTTTATATGTAATTAAGACAAGGTTAAAGACAAAATAAAGCATTTTTACAAATTTAAACATGAGAATAAACAATCACTAAAAGATATATGACACCTAAATAAAAAAAAGAAAAATAAATACACATGAGTTGCCTCCCAAGAAGCGCTTATTTTTGTTCGAGTCACAAGCTTGACTCTACCCTTATTTAACGGATAAAGGGGAGGTTTTCCCTACACTTAAGCTTAAGTGCGGGTGATAGTAGCGATACACACCCTTAGGGCGGAAATTTGCTACGTGAGGAGAGGGTGATGGGTGATTTATATGCTCAAAGGAGTGTGATCCATTCATTATAACCTTACCTAAGTCTATTGGTGTAGCAGGTGAATCAAATCTCTCTCCTAAAAATGGATCATCTTCTATCAACTTCAAAAGATTCTTAGTTAAGGATCCATCTTGACCTAATAAACCCGGTTTAAACCCATAATGTTTCTTGTTATCAACCATGAATGGGTGATATATGTGTGTAAGGTCATAGGTTACTCCTATATTAGCTTCCACTCTACATGGCCTAGAGTCTACAACCTTTATCATGCAACTACCCGGACTATTTATTTTGATGGGTGGATTGGGGCATAATTCAATTCCAAGATTCACATCTAAAGACGAAAAATTGGGTAAGGTTTTTGGTTGAGGCTCCGGTTCATCAAAGTTAGGAACTTCCCTAGGACTAAGAGAGAGGTCATGATAACAAGCATCTAAACCTACATTCTCTAGTGGCGTTTGGTCTAAAGGTTCTATATCAATCGGGGTTCCTATAGTCTCTTCAACTTCTTCCGGGTAATTTATAGGCGATGTGTGTTCCTCAAGTGATGGTAGGGCTTGTGGGCTTGGAGTTTCCACCTCATTCTCCATTATATCTAGATCTCCTAAAAGTTCATCACGTGTTTTAGTATGATCTAACCCAAATACACTCCTAAGTATCTCAAATCCTTCTTTAGCCATTTCGAATTCTTGGTCCGATTCATAAGAATCATTCTCAAAAATTTGATCACTATGTTCTATTTGCCTAAAGGATTCCTCACGCGTGTCATATGTTTTGGTGAAATCTATCCCACGCATGCAACTAGGCAATTCAACTATAACCATCTCACAATCTTGTTCGAGTTTAGGTTCCATGTTCTTAAAAACTAGGTCTTTTTTATCATGATGCCTAAGGTTGGATAAATCCTCCTTATCCATTTCCTCAAGTTGTGACAGCTGATGGTTTATGCTTAGGAGGCTTTTCTCAAAACTTTTCCAGAGGGTCTCACTAAAAGGAGTTGATTCTAACAATGATCGTTGAATAGAAGCCACACAAGCACAAAATTTATCAAATCCATCCAACCTTACACCCGTCTCCTTTTGGATATCTCTAAGATCACTCACCAATTCATTAGAACAATAAAAAGCAATCCAATCTGCGAAATTCAATTGTTCCTCATTTGTTAATGATTCAAATGCAACTTCACTTGCCATAGCGACAAATGAAAAGGGTTTTACGAACACAAACACAAAGAAGGGGGATAGACTACGAGGAAGCTAAAAATGGGAAAAAATGCTTACTTGATAGGAATCAAGCAAGGAAACCTAAACGAGGTGGACTCCTAACTAGCTATTCTATTCCTCGGCAGCGGCGCCAAAAACTTGATGACGCTACATGCGTCGTTCGGGGTCAAATGAACTTCTTTTTCGTCGAGCAAGTTTTTCAACACCCTAGGCAGTGAACCTAATCGTTGTAGTGTAGTATTAGGGTAAGCCACGGGAATTGATAGCGTTCTCTAGGGGAATAGGAATGCTAGTGAGAAGTTACTACGCTAAGGTTGGGGTTGAGGAAGATTATTTTTTTATCTTTTTATGTTTTTTTAGGAAATGGAAAGGTACGAATCTCGGGGTTTGGATTTGGGGGTTGGTATTTCTACCGATTACTCTACTTATCTAATTGTCTAATCTAGTGGTGTATGTAGTCTATGTCTAATTATTGTGTGCTCGTATGATGATTTAAAGATGTGTTTACTTAGGTTTTATTACTCCTTAATTATCTCCTATTGATGGTTGAATTGTCACGTACTTATTCTTAATCGCGTTGTGTGTCTAAGGTCTTAGGGTATGCGTTTATCCCTAACTCTTTGAAACTACCAAAGATTATCGCCTACAAAGTCTCTAGGATTTATAAACTTTAACTCTAAGGTACTCTTCGGATGGTTTAGCCTACAACAACTCTAGGTGTTATAAACTAAGGTTCACAAAGATTAATCAAGCATTAACTACACAACGGATGACCTATCGCATTACTAGATCATTAACAATTAAGATAAGAGACAACCAATCAATATTCAATAATTAAGTTTCATATTCCCTAAGCAAACACATAAGTAAATTAGCCGGACATGGGGAACATGCAAGCATACACACAAGTAATTGAAGACATAATTAAATTAATGAAGTAAAACACTTATCTTGATGTAAGATAGGGTTTGGGACCCTAAAATACTGTACAAGACAGCCTTGGTTCGGTTTAGGTTTTTACTCCAAAAGACAACACACTCAAAACTAAAAAAATTCGGATTCTATATATAAGATTACAAATGCGACGGCGTCACCCTTTGATTTGTGACGCCGTCGGGTCGCCGTCATTAAGGTTTCCTCTTGGCCACGTTAGTCTTGCGACGGCGTCACCTTATGCTTGTGACGCCATCCCCTTCAGTCTCTGACGTCGTCTGGATCAAATCTAGGTCGTCTGAGTTGCGATGACCTACTCTTTTAAAGCCTGACACCGTCACTTGTAAATAAGCTATTTGGCTACTGATCCGTCACAAAAGTGATGCGACGGCGTCGCAGATAACACCTGACGCCGTCCCCTTCAGTTCCAGAAGCCTGAGTGTCTCGATTCTTGACTTTGGCCATTTTCTTCGTATATTCGCGCCTTTTCGTCCGAATAAGTGTCATTCCAGCATTTTGCCTTCAAGATACCTAAAAAGTGAAAAGGAACGATATTAAGTAATAACGGATACAAAAGTGATCAAATAAGGGCTTAAATGACCCCTCAAAAAGGTACATTTTAAAACCTTATCAGAGATCTACCCAAATTAAAATATGAACATCACTTTTGTGATGCTTGTAACATAGGTAAACAAGTCCATGCTAGTCACAAAGCTAAAAATATGGTCTTTACAACTAAGTGTCTAGAATTACTTCACATGAATTTATTTGGTTCATCTGCTATCCAAAGTTATAGAGGCAACTACTACACTTTGGTTATAGTGGATGATTACTCTAGGTACACATGGACTAAATTTTTAACGAATAAAACTGAAATGTTCGATTACTTTGAAATATTAAGTAAGGGAATCCAAAGACAATTAAGAAGTCCTATAGTGTCTATTAGAACGGATCATGGTTGGGAATTCGATAATGAAGTGCAATTTGGAGCCTTTTGTGACGCTGATGGTATTACTCACAACTTCTCGGCTCCTCGCACTCCACAATCGAATGGGGTAGTTGAAAGGAAGAATAGAACCCTACAAGAAATGAGTCGCACCATGTTAAATGAGCAATCCATACCTCAAAAGTTTTGGTGCAATGCCGTTAATACATCAACGTACATAATTAACCGAGTCTTAATTTGACCATTTTTAGGTAAAACTCCATACGAGTTACTTCGAGGCAAAAAGCCTACATTAGAACATTTTAGAGTCTTTGGTAGCAAATGTTATCTACTTAACACTAAAGATTACCTTACTAAATTTGATCATAAATTAACCGAATGTATCTTTTTAGGTTACTCTCCTAATAGCAAAGCTTATGTTATATTAAACAAAGAAACAATGAAGGTTGAAGAATCATTAAGCGTAAAATTTGATGAAAGTCCACCTAAACCTACCCTACCTCTTGTCGATGATGAGATAGTAGAAAGTGAAGCCATAGAAATAAAGAAAAATACAAACAAAGATGATGAACCATTAAACAATGAAATCATCAATATTAAAGAGTCTAAAGATCACCCCGTAGATAAGGTCATAGGAAAGTTAAACGAAAGAACCTTAAGGTCTCAAGTCCAAAACCAAAGTAGCTTATTTTGTTTTGTCTCAACCATAGAACCTAAGAATACACAAGAAGCCATAAAAGATGAAAGTTGGGTAATGGCTATGCAAAAAGAGTTAAATCAATTTGTTTCTAACAATGTTTGGACACTTGTCCCTCCACCTAATAATCAAACCATAATAGGAACCAAATGGGTATATAAAAACAAGTTAGATGCAAACGGTGTAGTGTCTAGAAACAAAGCTAAACTCGTTGCCTAAGGGTATAATCAACAAGAAGGAATAGACTTTGATGAGACCTATGCCCTCGTGGCTAGATTAGAGTATATAAGAATACTTCTTGCTTATTCTTGTGCTAATGATCTTAAGCTTTTTCAAATAGATGTTAAAAGTGCTTTTCTAAATGGTTTTATTAATGAAGAAGTATATGTAGCTCAACCTCCGGGCTTTATCGATTTTGAAAATCCTAAACATGTGTATAAATTAAAGAAAGATCTTTACGGTCTTAAACAAGCCCCAAAAGCTTGGTATGATAGACTCAAGTCATTTTTAATAAAAAAACAACTACACCATGGGGTTAGTTGATAATACACTTTTCACTAAGAAAAAGGAATCACATATAATTATTGTTCAAGTATACGTGGATGATATTATATTCGGATCAACTTGTCAAGACATGTGTGATGATTTCTCTAAAATCATGCATGACGAGTTTGAGACGAGTATGATGGGAGAACTAAGTTTGTTTCTTGGTCTACAAATCAAACAAGTAGAAGATGGTATCTTCTTTAATCAATCTAAATAGATAAAAGAGATGTTAAAGAAATTTGGTTTAGAAGAGTCAAAAACCATAAGAACACCAATGTCATCCGACATTGAACTTACAAAAGATGAAGACGACGAATCCGTTGATAACACAAAATACCGTGGTATTATTGGTAGTCTTCTATATCTTACGGCTAGTCGGCCCGATATCATGTTTAGTGTTTGTCTATGTGCTAGGTTTCAGGAAGACCCTAAAACATCACATCTAGAAGCGGTCAAAATAATATTTATATACATTAAGGGTACGACTCATTTAGGATTATGGTATCCTAAGGGTACGGGGGTAGAAACTATTGTATATGCCGATTCTGGCCATGATGGTGATTATGTTAACCGAAAGAGTACAAGTGGTGTATGTACTTTTATGGGATGTTGTTTAACATCTTGGTTCTCGAAGAAGCAAACGGCATTGGCCATATCAACAAACGAAGCCGAATATGTCTTAGCCGACAAAGCATGCCAACAAGCACTATGGATGAAACAAGCGTTAGTTGACTACGACATTCATCTAAGTGACATAGCCATTCAATGTAACAACAAAGCTGCCATCAACTTAAGCAAGAATCCGGTGTTGCACTCTCGCACCAAGCATATAGAGATCCGTTATCACTTCTTAAGAGACAATGTTCAAAAGGGGACCATCTTCATTGAGAAGGTAGCATCCGAAGACAACATAGCTGACGTCCTCACCAAACCGTTGAAGCGGGAACAATTGAACTTGCTTCGTCTTGGTCTTGGTCTCATGGAACAATCGTTTTAATTAGTTTTTAAACTCTACAAGGTATGTAAACACTAGCCTTCTTCTTTTATGAGTTTAGGATCTCTATTTCACACACAACTTACAAACAATACGGGAATTTTCAAAACCCAAGGTAATTTTTATTTACAACACGTAATTTCATACTTTTTATTTTCTAAAAGATAAACGTTTTCTTCAAACAAGAAATTTTTTTGAAATGTTTTCTAAAAGATACTTCTTCCCGTATCATTTTTATAAAAGCTATTTCTCACGTCTATGACAAACCTGTTTTTCATTATTAATACAAAGTAAAAACCCGTTTTCATTGCAACTCATGTCTTTTGTGTAACACCCCCAATTTAGTAATACGCAGCGGAATTCAAAATGGGTGTTACTCGACGGCACAACAGTCATAATAATAGAAAACGATCTCTAAAGAAGTCGTTTTAAAAAGGATTTATCATTCTAATTATATAAATATCAGAGTTTACAAAAATGAGGTCCCAAATGGTTCCAAGTTTACAAAATACATTAAATGGAACGCAAAGGTTGGTGAATTCATAGAGTTTATAGTTAAGTAGTTGAACACAACTATTCGTAGTGTGAGCTATAGACTCACACTCATAGTTGAAAACAAAATAGATATTATTGCTTGGTACGGCTGCCTCGAGTATATGATACTTGAGCCAGCTTTTGTTTGATAGGGCTGCCTCAAGTATGTGATACTTGAGCCCGCTTTTTTATTTCACTAAACTCATGCAACCAAGGCATTAACGTGTTCCAATATTAATTGGAGAAATTTTTGGTACCAGCCCTAATACGTAAAATTGCCGTTTTTTACCTAATGTTACTCAAATATAGTGCGTTTGTTTGCCTTTAACTAGGCCAACACAAACGGGATTCCTCAATCCCAATAGATCTATTCACAATATACGTGCTCTCTCTCTCTAGTGATTAATGGTTCATGATTTAGGGACTTATGTTTGGAAATTATGTTTACTTAGTGACAATAAAACAATCAAATAGCATAAAGTTCAAATATTTGTGTGTTCATGTTAAAAGTAGCATGTATCTCCCCTAAGAGTTTGTAAAACAATTAAGTAATAGAAAGTGGGGCTATAAACTCACTATAGTGATCAGCAGCAGAGTGTAACGATATATTGTATGTGAACAATAGAGTATGGTAAGACCACGGTCTTTAACGATTACCTAAGAAAGCATAGTATTCGTGTTTTAGTATATTGTACGATATAAGTGTACAAGTATATGTAGTTTGTTGGCTTTCAAAATAATGTTGTACATGAATCCTTAAGTTAAAGTATTCCTTAAATGTTGTTTGGCTTATAGCCCTTTTATAAATAACCTCGTACCATCGTTCAGGCTATCAAAATCAAGAGGTCGTGAAGTAGTTTAACATGTCATATGGTCATTTACTTAGTTTGTCAAAGTCTAGTGAACAAGTTTTAAAAACAAGTTTCGGTCATTAGACTTATACTAGCCGTGCGGCTAAGTTATGGTTAAGCAATAATAATCAAGACCATATTAAGGATGTGTCTAAGTTAGAAAATGTACCTTTTTGAGGGTTGTTTAAGCCCTTATTTGATCACTTTTGTATCCGTTATTACTTAATATGTACCTTTTTAAAATGTACCTTTTTGAGGGTTGTTTAAGCCCTTATTTGATCACTTTTGTATCCGTTATTACTTAATATCGTTCCTTTTCACTTTTTATGTCTCTCGAAGGCAAATGGCTGGAATGGCACTTATTTGGATGAAAAGGCGCGAATATACGAAGAAAATGGCCAAAGTCAAGAATCGAGCCACTCAGACTGCTGAAATACAAGGGGACGGCGTCAGGTGTTACCTACGACGCCGTCGTAGCACATGTTGTGACGATACAGTAGCCAAATTGCTTATTTTCATGTGACGGTGTCAGGCTTTAAAAGAGTAGGTCGTCGCACTCAGACGGCCTAGATTTGATCCAGACGGCGTCAGAAGCTGAAGAGGACGGCGTCACAAGCATAAGGTGACGCCGTCGCAAGACTAACGTGGCCAAGACGAAACCCTAATGACGGCGACCCAACGGCGTCACAAATCATAAGGTGACGCCGTCGCGATTGTAATCTTATATATAGAATCCGAATTTTTCAGTTTTCAGTGTGTAGTCTTTTGGAGTAAAAACCTAAACCGAACCAAGGCTGTCTTGTACAGTATATTAGGGTTACAAACCCTATCTTACATCAAGATAAGTGTTTTACTTCATTAATTCAATTATGTCTTCAATTACTTGTGTGTATGCTTGCATGTTCTCCATGTCCGGCTAATTTACTTGTGTGTTTGCTTAGGGAATATGAAACTTAATTATTGAATATTGATTGGTTGTCTCTTATCTTAATTGTTAATGATCTAGTAATGCGATAGGTCATTCGTTTTGTAGTTAATGCTTGATTAATCTTTGTGAACCTTAGACTATAACACCTAGAGTAGTTGTAGGCTAAACCATCCAAAGAGTACCTTAGAGTTAGAGTTTATAATTCCTAGAGATATTGTAGACGAGACCCTTTGGTAGTTTCAAAGATTTAGGGACAAACGCATACCCTACGACTTTAGACACACAACGCGATTAAGAATAAGGACGTGACAATTCAACCATCAATAGGAGATAATTAAGGAGTAATAAAACCTAAGTAAACACATCTTTAAACTATCATACGAGCACACAATAATTAGACATAGACTACATACACCTTAGATTAGATAATTAGATAAGTAGAGTAATCGGTAGAAATACCAACCCCCAAATCCAAACCCCGAGATTTGTACCTTTCTAATTCCTAAAAAACATAAAAAGATAAAAAATAATCTTCCTCAACCCCAACCTTAGGGTAGTAACTTCTCACTAGCATTCCTATTCCCCTAGAGAACGATATCAATACCCGTGGCTTACCCTAATACTACACTACAACAATTAGGTTCACTGCCTAGGGTGTTATAAAACTTGCTCGAAGAAAAGGAAGTTCCTTTGACCCCGAACGCGCTGCGTAAGCGTATCAAGTTTTTGGCGCCGCTGCCGGGGAATAGAATAGCTAGTTAGTAGTCCACCTCGTTTAGGTTTCTTTGCTTGATTCCTATCAAGTAAATTTTTCTCATTTTTTAGCTTCCTCGTAGTCTATCCCCCTTCTTCGTGACCTTTGTTCGTAATCCCATCACTTTTCATCATGGAAGGTGATAACCAACCACCATTCATCAACCCACCACCAAATGACCCGCCAAGAGCCCGTACTCTTGGTGAATACTCGAGACCAAGCCACCTAGGCTATAGGAACACCATTGAGCTTCCCGACCAAGCCCAAACTACGGCCCTGCGATCCGACACCATCCGGTTGGTGCAAAACGGAAGTGCATTCCATGGACTTCGTTCTGAAGATCCTAATCAGAATCTTAAGGATTTCCTTAAAATTGTCGATTCCATCGACCTTGATGCTACTACTCGGGAGACCACGCGCCTGCGTCTCTTCCAATTCTCTCTACGGGACCAAGCTAGTAATTGGCTTGAGCGACTTCCCGCCGGCTCCATCTCAAGTTGGGATGATCTCACCTCTCGCTTCCTTGCTCAATTTTTCCCACCGGGGAGAACCACTAAGCTTAGGAATGACATCTTGATGTTCCAACAACGTCAATGTGAATCTCTCTACGAAGCATGGACTCGATTCAAGGACTTACTTCATAAAGTCCCTCATCACGGCATTGATCTTTGGCTCCAAGTCCAAATCTTCTACGATCATGTCAATTTCCCCACTAAGCGATCTATTGACCAAGCGGCCGGTGGAAAACTTAGTGATCTCACCGCGGAAGAATCATGGGGTATAATAGAGGACCTTGCTCTCTATGACAACGAAAGTTGGAATGACCCCCGTGAGCTGCCAAAAACCGTTAAGGCAATCTCCTTCCCTCCCATAGACTCACAACCTTCCGACCGTAGGATGCTCGAACTTGAAGATCAAGTTAAATTCCTAATGAGTTCCTACGAAAATCCTAAGTCTTCACGCCATGTGAACAAAGTTTCTTCCTCGTGTGAGCCGTGTAGTGATCCTCATAACACGCACACTTGCACCCGATTCCCCGAACATGCTTCCGTTGACTACGCATCCTCGCGTATTAATGGAACGGGAAGAAGATTCCCTACAACACCCGGACCTAGGAATTTCAATGATACCCGAGAAGCTTGGAAGGGCAAACCCGACATCTATTGGGGACAAACAAAAGAATTCACTTCCAATGATTTCTCATGGCCCCCATCTCATGGCCCTAACCAACAAAACATTGAGGGGATGTTGCAACACCTAGTCGCATCTCAAGAAGCTCAAATAGCTAAGCTCTCGGACCGTTTTAACCAACAACAAGCCGAGATGGATAGGAAGATTGATAACCTCTTGAAAGCCATGACCAATAGTGATAGGATGGTTAATGTTATCTCAACTCCCGAGCCTTCCGGTGTAGAGATTAAGGACCCAAGTAAGTTAGCTAAACACGTCCAACTCGTCAATACCATCACCTTAGAGAAACCTGATAGAACAAATGACGAAGAGGACCATATACTTGAGGATAATGAAACAACCGAGGAAGTAGATGAAGTAGACATAGACTATTTCAATAAATTTCCTACGGAAGAAGAGCTATCTCGCCACCCTCACTTAGTGCGTGACCTCCGTCACATGTATGTTAGGAAAAGCCCTAGAATCAAGTTTGGGAACCCTTGGAATCTTAACATACCATGTTGCATAGGACACCTTTTCGTGGCAAAGGCCTACATTGACCGCAAATCACCAATAAACATAATGACTAGCACCTACTATAATTGGGTAATGAAGAAGCCTATCCCAACTAGGCAAGACCCCGATAATCCTAGGGTTAGGTGCAATTTTATTGGTAGAATTAAGGGATTGCCCGTTTATGTAGGTAGTTTCACGTTTCCTACGGACTTCATAATTGTAGATGATATTAGCACGGCCATAGATCCTAGCTTGTCCCACGTTATTCTAGGAAAACCTTTCATAGAAAACACCGGGATGACTTATGATCCCTCATTAGGAATAGTGCGATTCAAAGATAAGACAGATGATGTAGCTTACCAAATGCCGTTTAAGATTGAGAAGTTTTCATCACTCTCCAATGATGAAAAGGAACTTAAACTATCGGTCTATTATAGGAATAATAAGGATAAGGAAAAAGGAGTAGATTATGTTATGGCTAAGATTTTCGGATTCTATAAGGATTGCTTGAACTTAGGACAGAAATATAGAACCAATTGGGGAGAGGACGACCTCTTAGAAAGGTGCATCATAGGGCACTCTTACAACATGGAATTCCCCAATAGAGACCGTCATGAGGAAGGAGATGACGGTAATGAAGTCACGTAAGGGCACGACTACGAGTCTAGCTACAAGACTCATAAATAAAGAAAAGCGCTTCGTGGGAGGCAACCCATGCTTAATTGTTTGCTTGTTAGTGTCATATATCTTTTATTGATTGTTTATTCTCATGTTTAAGTTTGTAAAAATGCTTTATTTTGTTTTTAACCTCGTCCTAATTGCATATAAAGGTATTTTACATAAAGGAAAAGTGTAGGGAGGATTACACACGTTTTCAAAAGAAACGTGAACATGAGAATTTCAATTAATTAAAAGATATATTTGTGTGTTTGTTCGATTCAAATGCTTGTATCGAGTCATAATGGATGTTTTGCAGAAATTTTTCCAGATTCTAAAGATGTAAATTTTCCAGAATTTTTTCCAGAAAATCGTAGACCAGTTTTTGTCAGGATAACCTGACGGCGTCAGGATCGCAACCTGACGGCGTCAGGAAGGAGTAAAAACAACAGATTACTTTTTTCTCGTTTTCTGAGCTACTTATGAATTTTTGGAATTTTCCAGGTCTTAATTTTCCAGAAATTCTGTAAACATCCATTCCACAAGCATTATATCCTAGTTTAGTAGAGTCTTATATATATTATTACCGCTGATTTTATGCGAAGGTTTCGTTTGTTTTCTTCAAGTGTGCAGGTTTAATTTATTAAGAAGAAGATACATAAGATTGGAAGTAGCTTTTCACGCATACATTCTTCTTGGAAAGGATTTAACCACTACTTCACACACGGATCCTACCGAGCTAATCAGGGGAGTATTAGTTTCTTTCGTTTTTAATTACCTTCTATTATCATAACTTTGATACTTTCGGGGAACATTGAGGACAATGTTCAGTTTAAGTGTAGGGAGGGAAAATAAAACGGGAACTTTGAAACCATGCTTATCCTTGATTATTTGCTTTGTCCAATTGTATTTGTGTAATAAACCATGAGAAAATGTCAGTTAGGGTAATTTTGGCACCAAATTTAAAATTTTTCATGACATATAGGAGTGGGCCATTAGTCTTAACAAAAGCGTCTCATGGATAGGAAGTTATATGACTAGCACAAAAACCCTTTACCACCTAAATTCCACCAAAAATGTGAGGATCACCCTTAGATTAGTAGGAATTAAAGCATTCACCTTTAATGCTTAGAGTGTGAACCGGTAGTATAATAGATTCTAGAACTTGTTTTGTGATGCATCCCGAGATCGCTAGTAAGACTACACTTGTGTAGTTAATAATAACTAAATGATAAGAGGCATTAGGATAACCCTTGTTTGATACCCGTAATATAATTACTTCTTCCTCATCGGTTGAGTAATTTCCCCCACACCCTTTTCGTTGTACTCATTTTAGTACACGATACCCCTAGTTAACCCCTCAGAGCCTATCCTTTTCGCGGTTCTCGTGATGTTTCGGTTTTTCCGGAATATCAATGAAGAGCATTGTTTACACCCCACCCCCAAATGTACACCCAAATCGCCTTAGCCTACCTTGTATGCACTCACTTTTAGTGCATTATTGTTATCACACTAAACCCTTAGTTCAATTATCTAGTTGCTTGCATAAGTTGCTAAGTCGAGTCATATCCTTTGTATACAGTTTTGGGACGATTGGGACTCATGGGGAAAGTTAAAGTTTATGAAATGACGAGAAAGGAACGTTAAATTCAAATTCCCTTTATTTGCGTTATAATGTACTCCAAGTGTTTTGATCTTTTCAATTCGGGTCAAATTAGTGTTAGAGTAATAAAAACTCAAGTGTAGGGATGTGCCTAAAAATTCCTATCATTTTGATGTTACCATAGAGGATGGTAGAGTAAAAGTGTATGAAAAAAAAAAAAAAAAAAGAAAAAGAAAAACAAAAAAAAAATAGAAAAAGAGAAAAGAAAAAAATAGAGTGTTCAAAAAAAAAAAAAAAAAAAACATACGGGCTACCATCCTACATCTATCTTTAAATTTATGTTTGTTTATTTCAGAGTTTAGAGTGTCGAGTCTTGGCTTAGCAACGCCATTCTTCGTATCCTTGTAACATAGAGATTTTTGACTTGCCACCACTAAATAGCCTATCCCACCAAACCCTTTGTTTCCCTACCGTAAGCCTAACATTACAACCCTTTAAAGACCTTTTTGATAGTCTTTCCTAGGTGCTTACGCCAAAGCGATGGAGGTTTGATCTATTCTCAAGCCTATGGTAATCTATGTACTAGGACCGGTTAATGAGTGTTTATCTTCCATTTCCAACTTGTTATATTTCATATACACCCGAGAGATGTGAGTATCCAAACACCCCATGTGAGGTGCTAGTATGTAATTTCCGTGCTTGTTATGACTTTTGCGGGGCTTATATATGTTGTGGATTGTTTTAAACCAATGCTTCATGACCCCTAACTTATAAACTAATTGGCTAAAAGCACATTTGCTTGAGGACAAGCAAATACCAAGTGTAGGGATATTTGATAAGGTTTTAAAATGTACCTTTTTGAGGGGTCGTTTAAGCCCTTATTTGATCACTTTTGTATCTGTTATTACTTAATATCGTTCCTTTTCACTTTTTAAGTCTCTCGAAGGCAAATTGCTGGAATGGCACTTATTTGGACGAAAAGGCGCGAATATACGAAGAAAATGGCCAAAGTCAAGAATCGAGCCACTCAGACTGCTGAAATACAAGGGGACGGCGTCAGGTGTTACCTGCGACGCCGTCGTAGCACATGTTGTGACGATACAGTAGCCAAATTGCTTATTTTCAAGTGACGGTGTCAGGCTTTAAAAGAGTAGGTCGTCGCACTCAGACGGCCTAGATTTGATCCAGACGGCGTCAGAAGCTGAAGAGGACGACGTCACAAGCATAAGGTGACGCCGTCGCAAGACTAACGTGGCCAAGACGAAACCCTAATAACGGCGACCGGACGGCGTCACAAATCATAAGGTGACGCCGTCGCGATTGTAATCTTATATATAGAATCCGAATTTTTCAGTTTTCAGTGTGTAGTCTTTTGGAGTAAAAACCTAAACCGAACCAAGGCTGTCATGTACAGTATTTTAGGGTTCCGAACCCTATCTTACATCAAGATAAGTGTTTTACTTCATTAATTCAATTATGTCTTCAATTACTTGTGTGTATGCTTGCATGTTCTCCATGTCCGGCTAATTTACTTGTGTGTTTGCTTAGGGAATATGAAACTTAATTATTGAATATTGATTGGTTGTCTCTTATCTTAATTGTTAATGATCTAGTAATGCGATAGGTCATTCGTTGTGTAGTTAATGCTTGATTAATCTTTGTGAACCTTAGACTATAACACCTAGAGTAGTTGTAGGCTAAACCATCCAAAGAGTACCTTAGATTTAGAGTTTATAATTCCTAGAGATATTGTAGCCGAGACCCTTTGGTAGTTTCAAAGAGTTAGGTACAAACGCATACCCTACGACTTTAGACACACAACACGATTAAGAATAAGGACGTGACAATTCAACCATTAATAGGAGATAATTAAGGAGTAATAAAACCTAAGTAAACACATCTTTAAACTATCATACGAGCACACAATAATTAGACATAGACTACATACACCTTAGATTAGATAATTAGATAAGTAGAGTAATCGGTAGAAATACCAACCCCCAAATTCAAACCCCGAGATTCGTACCTTTCTAATTCCTAAAAAACATAAAAAGATAAAAAATAATCTTCCTCAACCCCAACCTTAGCGTAGTAACTTCTCACTAGTATTCCTATTCCCCTAGAGAACGATATCAATACTCGTGGCTTACCCTAATACTACACTACAATAATTAGGTTCACTGCCTGGGGTGTTATAAAACTTGCTCGAAGAAAAGGAAGTTCCTTTGACCCCGAACGCGCTGCATAAGCATATCAATATCACTTAAAGTTCTCACTAAGGTTTTTTTCTAGTCAACAACAAGTCTGTTTAGTTTTTGCCGTTTTTAGATTTTGTCGTTCATTTTCTGCTTATGTGCTCTTGAGCTTTTGTAGAAAAAGTCATTCTAAGCAACTTTCGTGATTTACACTTTTGCTGATTCGGAACAGAAAAGGGTCAAAATCTCGTTTTGAATTCGTAGCAGCAAGCTATTATTCCAGCATCATATTTTCATTTAGTAAAGCTTAACTAGGCATAACCTTTTTACCACAAGTCCTTCTTAAGTGATTCAAAAGGTCAAGTTCATATTTTTATATTCTCTAACAACTTCTTAAGCTTAATAAAGTTCAAGTTCCAAAGTTTACTTATATCAATAGTCTACATACAAGTATATACTTATATTTCATTGTAGAAAGTTTGGCTGCACATTCAGTCCTGCCAAAACGACCATAAGTTGAGTTATACAACTTTTTTTGACATGCGGCTTTCGCCAAAATTCAAGTTTAGGTCTTGGCTACGTTTCATAAAACTGAGTCGACTTCCAGAAATGGTCAGAACCATGGGCTTTTCCCAAATGAAATTTGGTAAGCAGATTTTGACTTTTTTTTGCCATTTTGGCTCTTATTTACTCATCTGGATGAGTTATGAGGTGCGCCACCCGGAGAAACGACTATAAGACATAGCTCTACAAGCCTATCTTATTGAAGTAATCTCAAGGTGTACTGAGATGATCAGTTTAATCAAACTTTGGGACTGTTTCAGAGTTCAAGTTCATAGAACTTACCTAGGACTTGTTTTAGCTTGTTTTTATGGTCACAACATCATGTACAACATCAATTAAGCCATATTAGATATACTAATTATATCAAATAATTATAGAGATTAATACAACCATATTGAATGACAAGAAAATAAACTCAAATCTTACAAGCATTAGGATGACAAGTTACTAGTACAACAAGAACAATTCAACCCTTAACCCTTTCTAATCTTCACCCTTGTCTTGAATCTTTATCCATCTTGATTCCAACCCTTTTTAGTCACCCAAGAATACTCTTAACCTCAGCCCTTTAACTCTTGATTATCTCTTAAACTAACCATGGAATCACTAAAACAACACTTGGACTATGTAGAGCTCACCTAGGTCTTCATCTTTTTAGAGTAACTTGTTATGTGAATCAAAGTGGGTGATGATGAGGGATGTATGGCAATGGAGGAAAAGATGCGAGTATTTGTGCAACTTTTGCATGTAAGGAAGGAGATAATGAAGAGTTATCTTCAAGTGGGGGACATAAGGTGGGTGTGTGTAAGGCTAGGTGTGATAAGAGAAGGCCACATGGCCTTGTGGTATGCATGTACATGCCACCTCTCATATGAGGTGGTAGTGTGTGTTTTACTTGTGATAAAATTTAGTTTATGAGGTGTAGTTTGGTCCCGGTAATTACTAATGTTAAGCCTTTAAGTCACGAAACTTAAAACCGGGTAACGTAAGAATATAATACTTACAAAAATGTCAAAACATATCAATATACTCTAACTAGGTATATTAAATGTGTGATAAGTCTCATAGGGTGCGTCTATATTGTTCAAACCTAATAACATAGGTTTGAGCACGCGTATTACGTAAAGAGTAAAATATTTACTCAAAAATAACAAAGTGACAATAGTTCATATAAAATATGACTATTGGTGAAAGTAGAGTATTTTGAACACCTAGAATTATCGTAGGCTTGTGTTGACCGGGCGAGGAAAGTTTACACGATTAAACTTTCGTAATTAATAAAGTAACAACTTTAAATAATTATTTATAAACATTGGTGAACAAAAATGTTCAAAGTGTAATAACTCGAAACCGAGTGAATTATTTAACTTGGGAAATTACTGGTTACTACCAGTTACAGTATTTGCTTTTACGTTACAGTAAAAGTCAAGTAGTCAAAAGTCAAAAGTCAAGGTTAACTTTTAAGAAGTCAAAGGGTAAAATAGTCATTTTACTTTATGAAAATTTACGGGTTGCTACAGTCTCTACCCCTTAAAGGAATTCCGTCCTGGAATTCAGTGTGTATTATCCGATGTTGAAGTGTCTAGGAAAATGTGGGTGTATGCGCCAAATTCTAATCTTTGCGTTCTCAAGTTTCTGGTCATAGAATGTGTTATGTACCATTCTAAGTTTTTGGTGGTGGTTAAGTTGATAATCTAAAGGTGTAAGATATTGTTAATGTAAAACGGTTTATAATAATGTGATAATTGTCGTTGTAGGAAGGTCTTGCTAGTGGCAAGTGGTTATCCAAACCATTTCCAAAATTGATCATGTCTTAGGTGGTTTCGAGATGAAGGCTATATCGTATAGTGTTTATGTCTACTAGTGTTTGAAAGAAACGTGATACTGTGAAGTTTTACATACTAACTTATAATGGGGTTCAGATAATGAAGTGATATGTTGATGATTAGAAGAGTGTAGTGTATGTTTACCATTATTCTTAAGTAGATATGTCAAGTTTGCTTTAAAATCATAAGTGGATTGTAAAGGATTATGGCGGAATGATAGCCTTAAAACCTAATCAGGCTAGTACTTCTAAGAAATGACGAGAAGATTTGATGACTATTCCAAGATAGTAGTTAGGATTATCTCATAAATGAAAACTTTCAAGAATGAAATTAGGTAGTATAAATAAGTGTTAAGATCTTGCTGAGTGGTAAAACACTATCATGTCTCTAGATCTTTTTAATGAATTCTGGTGGTTTATCGAGTTTAAGTAAGAAATTAACCTGAATATAACCTTTGTATAACTATTCTCAGTGTTTGAAAAATTTAAGTCGAACATAGTTAGTCAGACTATGTTCCACTGTCCCTAGGTTAAATATAGGTGAATAGACTATATTTAGCCGAGGTTCGATAAATTTTCCAAATACCTAAATTAGGTATACTCTTGATATATCCATAGCTTTTGAGAAAATGTCCACTAAGTAAAGACAATATCAAACCATTCAGTTGCAAGTCCCGGCCATACAAGACTTGTAACCTATGTTTTCACATTCCATTTCATAGAAGATAGTATAGGTAGATACATGTGGAAAGGAAATTTTAAGTAACTCTAAAATAGTCCATACTTGGCTAGAATCACAAACTTTTAACAATGAAGGTTTCAAAGTAGGACTTTGATGAATGTAGAGAAAGTTTTTGAACTTCAACTTTTGTAGATGATGAACCAGTTTGTCTTTTAGAAATCCCATTTCTTGTATTTCCATTATGGAAATTGATAGATGGTGATGGGTTTCATGTAAAACAAAATTATATAAGGTTTATAAGATAATTTCTAGAGACTTTGTATAACTTACAATGTCTGTGAAGTAAATTTAAACCATTGTGTAACTCAAAATGTCTTGAGAAATGATGGAGAGGTCTTTGTGTAACTCACAATGTCTTGAGAAATGATGGAGAGATCATTGTGTAACTCACAATGTCTTGAGAAATGATGGAGAGATCATTTTGTAACTCACAATATCTAAGGAATAAATGAGTTAATTGCTTCATTTACAGTGTTTGGGGATGTAATTGAGACCACTGTAGCATTACAGTGTCTGAGAATGTAATAGAGACGACTGTAGGATTTACAGTGTCTGAGAATGTAATAGAGATCATTGTATCTCATAGTGTCTTGGAAAATGAATGAGACCATTGTATCTCACAATGTCTGGGAAGTAGGAAAGACCATTGTAATCAGTTACAATGTCTTGGATAAAGTTTCGTAATCCTAAAATGCACGAGTAGATACATGATTGGGAGATTGGGAAAATATAATTGTGACGTAATGCCTTAGAATAGGCATACACGATCTTTAACGATTACCAACAATTTCTTCAATTAATATTGGAACACGTTAACGCCTTGGTTGCATGAGCTTAGTGAAAAACAAAAGCGGGCTCAAGTATCACATACTTGAGGCAGCCGTATCAAACAGAAAGCAGGCTCAAGTAAAATGTACTTGAGGCAGCCGTACCAAGAAATAATTACTGTTTTGTTTTCAAACCATTGGCGTGAGTCTAAATTAACTCACACTACCAACATAATGTGTTCAACCATCAAACAAACTCTATGAATTTCACTCAACCTTTGTGTTGACAGTTTTAAGCATGTATTTCAGATCTATGATGTCGGAAGCTGGCACGGAGGGGAAAAGACTAAATGAATAAGGCTATAAATATTTTATCATTCACAAAACATCTTTCTGTAACACCCCCAATTTCGTGATATGCAGCGGAAATCAAACTGGGTGTTACTAGATGGCACAACAATCATAATAATAGAAAACGATCTCTAAAGGAGTCGTTTAAAAAGGAAAATATATCAGAGTTTACAAAATAGGTCCCAGTTGGTACCCTTGTTTACAAAATGTTTCAATATAAAGTCTTTTGATGTTTTTCTTGAATGATAAAATAATTATAGCCTTCTTGATCTAGTCCTTGCCCTTCCGTGCTAGCTTCCGACATTATGGACCTGAAATACATGCTTAAAACTGTCAACACAAAGGTTGAGTGAAATTCATAGAGTTTGTTTGATGGTTGAACACATTATGTTGGTAGTGTGAGTTAATTTAGACTCACACCAATGGTTTGAAAACAAAACAATTATTATTGCTTGGTACGACTGCCTCAAGTATATGATACTTGAGCCCGCTTTTGTTTGATACGGCTGCCTCAAGTATGTGATACTTGAGTCAGCTTTTATGTTTCACTAAGCTCATGCAACCAAGGCGTTAACGTGTTCCAATATTAATTGGAGAAATTGTTGGTACCAGCCCTAATAGGTAAAATTGCCGTTTTTACCTAATGTTACTCAGATATAGTGCGTTTGTTTGCCTTTAACTAGGCCAACACATACGGTATTCGTCAATCCCAATAGATCTATTCACAATATTCATGCTCACTCTCTCTAATGATTAATGGTTCATGATTTAGGGACTTATTTTGGCAAATGCGGTAACTTAGTGATAATAAAACAATCAGATAAGCATACAGTTTCAAAGAAATGTGTTCGTTTCAAAATAAAGCATGTATTTCCCCCAAGGGTTTGTAAAACAATTAAGTAATAGAAAATGGGGCTATGAGCCCACTGAGATTTAATGATGTTAAGTGCTTTAACGGATGTGATGAATAAGCCGGGAAACCTCTACGTGCAACCTAAAAATGGAATGTTGCGACTTAGGTTTGGAATAATGTTTTAGAAAAACATAAACTAGCCTATATACGTCTCTATGTTAATCATGATGTAGTCATTTATAGTTTGATGTTTATAGTAACAGTTTAATATGTGAAAAGGTATTTCGTTTATAGATATCGTACTACCGTTCGGGCCATCATAATTCAGAGGTCATGTAGTAAACGTTTGAGGTGCTAGGACACTTTAAATCGTAAATCCAGCAACTCGTCGATACGTTTTACCCAAATGAAACCCCTCACATGAAGCTCCTTATTATTGTAGCACTTAGTAGATAAAATATATGTTTTGAGTGAAGATTATTATTTTATAAAGTTTATCACGTTTTTAATAAACATCTAGTTTTTACAAGTTCTCATAGTTTACTAGTGATCACAACTTATTAATATAATCAAGAATGAAATTTTAGTAAAAATTCAGTATGTAACTAGTTATGAAAATAACAAGGTTTCTATATTTTAACTTGTGAAAATCCAATTTTTGCCGATAAAAAATGTTTTACAAATATTAGGCAGTAAATGATATCATTTGGTCTTTTTAGGCCGAGTTCCCTCGCGGTAGCCGTAAAACATCATTCCGGATAACTTTCGTGACTTTTTGATGATTCGGACCAGAAGTACCACTTATTTTTAGACAAATTCAACAATAAGCAATTTGGTGTTTCTAGGTTTTTGCTAACTTCTTTTTATTATAACTTTTGACTTTTTATTTTGTCTATACTAATATGTAAGTTACCAAGTCCATATGTAGTTGGTTTAAATGGCTTCAAATATATAGAATATGTCTAGTTTACTAGTTTGTTATTTTTACAACAATACGTGAATTAAAACATATGATTGATTATATGTACATCATGAATCAACATAGTAACCATATATATAGCATGTATTTGACAAGATTAGTAATAATAAACATGAGACAATGGAGTGATGGTGGTGATTAGTTGCTTACAACTTTTGGCTTTCTAAAGAAAGGAGTAACTAGTAAGGATTAGGACTTTGATTGATCAAGCTTTTCACACCTTGGCACCCTTCTATACTACTGATAAGGATTTGAAATGTACCTTTTTGAGGGGTAGTTTAAGCCCTTATTTGATCACTTTTGTATCCTTTATTACTTAATATCGTTCCTTTTCACTTTTTAGGTCTCTTGAAGGCAAATTGTTGGAATGACACTTATTCGGATGAAAAGGCGCGAATATACGAAGAAAATGGCCAAAGTCAAGGATCGAGACACTCAAGCTGCTGAAACTGAAGGGGACGGCGTCAGGTTATACTTGTGACGCCGTCGAAACAAGTTTTGTGACGATACATTAGTCAAATTGCTTATTTTCAAGTGACGGCATCAGGTTTTAAAAGAGTAGGGCGTCGCAACTCAGACGGCCTAGATTTGATCCAGATGGCGTCAGAGACTCAAGGCGACGGCTTCACGGACATAAGGTGACGCCGTCACAATGATAACGTGGCCAAGACGAAACCCTAATAACGGCGACCTGACGGCGTCACAAATTAAAGAGTGACGCCGTCGCAGTTGTAACCTTATATATAGAATCTGAATTTTTTAGTTTTCAGTGTGTAGTTTTGTGGAGTAAAAACCTAAACCGAACCAAGGCTGTCTTGTACAGTATTTTAGGGTTCCATACCTTATCTTACATCAAGATAAGTGTTTTACTTCATTAATTTAATTATGTCTTCAATTGATTGTGTGTATGCTTGCATGTTCCCCATGTCCGGCTAATTTATTTGTGTGTTTGCTTAGGTAATATGAAACTTAGTTATTGAATATTGATTGGTTGTCTCTTATCTTAATTTTGATTGACTTAGTATTACGATAGGTCATTCGCCGTGTTGTTAAAGCTTGATTAATCTTTGTTGAACCTTAGTTTATAATCACCTAGAGTAATTATAGGCAATACATCCAAAGAATACCTTAGAATTAAAGTTTATAAATCCTAGAGATTTTGTAGTCATTAACCTTTGGTAGCTTCAAAGAGTTAGGGATAAACGCATACCCTACGACCTTAGAGACACAACGCGATTAAGAATAAGGACGTGACAATTCAACCATCAATAGGGGATAACTAGGGGGTAATAAAGCCTAAGCAAATACATTTCTAATCATCATACGAGCACACAACAATAGACATAGACTCACCTTA
The DNA here is from genome assembly GCA_019973895.1 of Chrysanthemum seticuspe. Taxonomy (NCBI): domain Eukaryota; kingdom Viridiplantae; phylum Streptophyta; class Magnoliopsida; order Asterales; family Asteraceae; genus Chrysanthemum; species Chrysanthemum seticuspe. The sequence continues at coordinate 213,729,794 of BPTQ01000006.1, forward strand.
GTTAATTAGATAATTATATAAGTAGAAGTAATCGGTAGAAATACCAACCCCCAAATCCAAACCCCGAGATTCGTACCTTTCCATTTCCTAAAAAACATAAAAAGATAAAAAATAATCTTCCTCAACCCCAACCTTAGCGTAGTAACTTCTCACTAGCATTCCTATTCCCCTAGAGAACGATATCAATTCCCGTGGCTTACCCTAATACTACACTACAACGATTAGGTTCACTGCCTAGGGTGTTAAAAAACTTGCTCGACGAAAAGGAAGTTCCTTTGACCCCGAACGCGTTGTGTAAGCGTATCAAGTTTTTGGCGCCGTTGCCGGGGAATGGAATAGCTAGTTAGATTTCCACCTCGTTTAGGTTCCCTTGCTTGATTCCTATCAAGTAAGCTTTTTTCTCATTTTTAGCTTCCTTGTAGTCTATCCACCTTCTTTGTGTTTGTGTTCGTAAAACCCTTTTCATTTGTCGCTATGGCAAGTGAAGTTGCATTTGAATCATTAACAAATGAGGAACAATTGAATTTCGCAGATTGGATTGCTTTATATTGTTCTAATGAATTTGTGAGTAATCTTAGAGATATCCAAAAGGAGACGGGTGTAAGGTTGGATGGATTTGATAAATTTTGTGCTTGTGTGGCTTTTATTCAACGATCATTGTTAGAATCAACTCCTTTTAGTGAGACCCTTTGGAAAAAAATTAAGAAAAGCCTCCTAAGCATAAACCATCAGTTGTCACAACTTGAGGAAATGGATAAGGAGTATTTATCCAACCTTAGGCATCGTGATCAAGAAGACCTAGTTTTTAAGAACATGGAACCTAAACCCAAACAAGATTGTGAGATGGTTATAGTTGAACTACCTAGTGCATGTGTGGGATAGATTTCACCAAAACATATGACACGCGTGAGGAATCCTTTAGGCAAATAGAACATAGTGATCAAATTTTTGAGAATGATTCTTATGAATCGGACCAAGAATTTGAAATGGCTAAAGAAGGATTTGAGATACTTAGGAGTATATTTGGGTTAGATCATACTAAAACACATGATGAACATTTAGGAGATCTAGATATAATGGAGAATGAGGTGGAAACTCCAAGCCCACAAGCCCTACCATCATTTGAGGAACACACATCGCCTAGAACTTACCCGGAAGAAGTAGAAGAGACTATAGGAACCCCGATTGATATAGAACCTTTGGACCAAACGCCACTAAAGAATTTAGGTTTAGATGCTTGTTGTCATGACCTCTCTCTTAGTCCTAGGGAAGTTCCTAATTTTGATGAACCGGAGCCTCAACCAAAAACCTTACCCAATTTTTCGTCTTTAGATGTGAATCTTGGAATTGAATTAGGCCCCAATCCACCCATCAAAATAAATAGTTGATGAATCGATATACTCTGACCAAACTAACTATGTAGCTTGTAAGGGCTTAGCAACCTCGGATAAATCCTAAGTTACTAACAATGAAACACTGAATTTACTCTATTAAGTATGCGGAAACTACTTCAATAAAGGTAAGAAGAATAACTTAAAACTTCAACAATTTAATTTAGGGAAAATGATGCAAATAGACCGCGCGCCCTAAGGCTTATCACTTTCTGGACCACTTTTATTTTTAATTTGAAAATAGACCGAGGGCAACCGCTGTCATTGGGCAACTCATCGACATTGTGACAAGTGTCCCGTATGTGTAAGGTATTGTTTTTTGGGCAACTAAAAAGCGGTGGGCAACCGTATAATTTTAAAAAGGGTTCTATCGTCATTTTACGTTAGACAAAAAAGTACACATTTGAATAGTAAAAGTACAGTATCCATTAATTAAGAGAGTTCAAAATCCAAAAGTCACTGACCAATAAAGCATCCATAGTTATCGGTTTTCTCTGTTTTTGCTTCTCGCAGTACTATTTTCACAAATCAAACCGTCTTCTTCGTCAGCCCCCTGTCTTCCTTGTAACGTCAGTTATGTCACCATCTTTAAAGCTACAGTGTTGATTGCAAACCACATTCGATTGATCAAGTTTTAAAAAATTGTTCCCAACTATGGTACGTAAATATTCTTCTCGTATTTTATTACATATGATTATTTCCAATTGGTTCTGTGTTATAATAAATCGTTTTTGTTATTCGATGAATACCTATGTTAGATAGGTGTTAATTCCATTTTATAATCCATTGCTCTTTTTTATGTGTATCTAATTCCTAATTATGTAGGGTATGATACATTTGATGTCGTTAGTTAAGTATGTAACATTACTTGGTTCATTAGAAAATTTAGTGGTTGTTTGTAGACTAATAAGGAGTGGTTTATATGCATCATCTATGCAATTGTTTACGACGTTGGTATAGATTCCTTCTATGGCCTGAATTATTTTTGGTTTTTGTTGACCCTTTTTAGGACTACGAAGCTAAGTTAATCATTACGAGTAAACTGAACTGCTTTTCGTAATTATGTAGGGTAAAATAAATATGTTCCGTTTATCGCTCTTCTACAGCTTGTTTAGAGGCTTCTTCTGCTTTGCCCTTTCCTTTTCTGTAGCAATTTCTTTAGCATTTACTTCCATATGTAATCTTTTAGCAATTTTTTCATCAAAAGCTATATGATCCTCTGTACTTTGAAACACCAAAGTTGGATCTGCAGTCCCTTTACCCTTTCCAATATTAGTTTGAGTAACTACATCTTTCTGCACAGGTTTACCAATGTTTAGAGTCTTAGCAATAGGTCTAGGTGCAGGGATAGGGTGAGATTGCTTTTGGTTGACCAATTGTATGGCAATCTCATTGTCAGCCTTTTTTGGTTTTGGTGTTGGTTTTATTGATGTGGTTATAATTGTAGAAATGGTTGCCTATGCAGTGGAAACGTCTGAACTGGCAGTGGGTATAATAATAGCAGCAGTGGTTACTCCAATACTAGCAGTGGATGCAGCAATACTGGCAGTGGTTGCCTGCACCCCTTCATTCTCCTTTTCTTCAACTGCAGCCTTTAAAGAATCATCTTGACTCTTGAGGTTTGGAAAATTTATGTTTCCTAGTGAATAATATCAATAACTAATGGAATTTTGAGTTTAGTATTGCAATTAAGTCTAGTTAGAGTATATTCGCATGTGAAGAATATCGAGATTGGCTATTATTTTGATTATTTATGTTTTCACAAATGATATCATAAAATCATAACATAAAATTTGATGCAGTAATCTAGTACCTTGTTAATTAGATAAATACTTATTACCTTACATACCTAATAAGTCCAAAATAGCACATTCTTAAACATATACAAAACTAATTCATAATCCTAAAAATCATCAGCATCAGCTGCAACTTCTTTGAATATGTTGATAAGCTTTTTGGCACATTCAACCATCTCTTGATACTTAGCTTTGACAACAGCATTATGATCTTTCAAATTCTTAAAACTGGTTTGCATCTCTTCATATTTCGCTTCAGCATCAGCATTATAATCTTTGTAAATCTTAAAATCAGCTATCGCCTCTTCACACGTTGCTTTTAAATTAGCATTATCATCTTCGATCCTCTTGAAACGCGCTTTCATATATTCATACTCACATTCAAGTTGTTCAATCATTCTCTTCCTTTTATCAATCAGCACTTGTTTCTCTCTAAAATTTCCTTCTATTGGGAAAGTCTTTCCCGGCTCACAAGCAATTACCATTCTATTGAAACGGTCTATCATGTCTTTAAATAAAGAATCGGGAAAATTAGTACAATTCGGAGTGCATGTACCATCTTGACACAAAGAACACGGCATTTCATAAATGATTGTGATGATTGAGAATCTAATTGGTCTAAATGTTAATTGACTAAAATATCACAGTAGAAGTAAAAGGTAAATTTCACAAATGAAAAGGTGTGTTTAGTTTTTGTGTAGACAGTTGTATTATTTATTGACAATTTGAATTGGTGTATAGTGTAAATAATCCAAACTAACTGTAAGAATTGGTGTTTGCAAATGGGTTTTTTGTGGTCACTGAGAGTTAGAGTATCAGTGGCCTCTAAATTTTACTTTTTTTGACTTTTTTTGTGAACTCTAGCATTTGGCTATTTTGTTTTCACTTTTCACCTGTTTACTGGTAAGGATGTCAGTTGCTTTTTGGGAAATGGTTTTTATATTTTTAAATCAATTTAATAATCTTCAACTATCAACATCCACACATTCCTCGAGCATTACCAATGGGAAATGATTTGTACACTCCACTTTTTGATTGGCACACTCCATCCTGTGCATTGAACAGTTGTACAGTTTATCAATTCTGCTTTATAAAGTTGTACATTTGAGTGTGCAAATCAAATCTAAATGTGTACAAATCATCTCCCATATCAAGTCATAAAAGACTTGATGCATTGAACACAATTAAATGGTTGAGGTAAAAAGATTTTGCAAAACCAACTACTCCACTGCAAAAAGATTTTGCATATTTAATGTTGGGTGAAAATGAAATTTTATAAATACAAAAGCTTTTTTACAATAGCTTCAAACGCTTGAAGTCTTTACAAGTGTTTTTGTAAAAAGTCTTCTTCAAAGTTATTGCCACAATGGAACAAGTCATTTGAATATCTTATTAGAATAGTAAAAAAGTCTTTCACCAAGTTGCCATTGCGGATGCTTACCCTGGCTGACTTTCATCGAAGAATCCAAATAAAAAAATCGTTGTCCTTTTCTTCTTTTTTATAAAAAAATCCAAGTTTGTTGTACTCCCCCGTATGTACTTTGTTACCTTATTCATTCATATATTTATTGAGTACATGAATATAAATAACTGTGCAGCTTTATATTTTATATTCTATTATTAAATATTTATTTAATTAAAAGTTATTGAAATTGTTATTAGGGTTTATGTTTTATAGGACATGGCGAAAACCAAAGAAGTCATATTTAAAGTGCACCACAATGGGAAATTTGAATTTTAGCCACTCCGCTATGTAGGCGGTCGCCTTGCTGATGTATGGTGTTTTAGCTCCACCAGGGTTACATTTACCAGGGTGCTTGATCATGTTTTGAATGATATTGGAGGGGAAAAATGGGCTTTATTTTATGCTGCACCAAATAAGGCACTAGAATATGGTTTAACATTGTTGCACACAGACAATGACGTTCGACGAATGTATGACCTTGCTGATGAGAATGGATCCATGGACGTCTACATTGTGCACGAGCTACAGCCTTTGTCACAATTTTATTTCAAAAACATGGTATGGCATGAAGAGGACGCTGGCATGCGGTGCGGTAGTGCAACACCTTTCATAAGAAGGAAGCTAACAAAGCGTGTTTCTATCACGAAAACTGAAAGAGGGTTCGAGATCATAGAAAAAAAGGGCTAGTGCACAAGGAATAGTTCCACATGTTATGAATGTTTGTTTCCTTTAAAAAATAATTATGATTTTATGCTGCCAACCATGCGATAGTGCTTCTATGCCAAACTTAGTACTGTTAGGTTTATGCTGTTAAGTCTATCCTTTATGATCATATGGTTAAGAATTATGGTTGCCCGATCGTACAACAAGTATTGCCCAATTATGGCATTTAGTTGCCCAGATTGCAAATTGGAAGGTGGCCTGAGGTTCAAACGAAATTGCCCAATAACTTAAACATGATTGTCAGAATTTTCATGTCTAGATACTAGATGACGATAACGGTTGCGTTTGCTCATTAGAATAGCAAAATTGGGGATAAATACGCCCAAATATACTAAAAACTGCTACAAGAGTTAAAACAGTTGTTTGAAAGTACAAATTAATTTTGATTAAATTGGGGATAAAAAAAATAGAGTTACAACTAACAATCTGTTGCAATCAATTTCGAAATAAACATCAATGGTGCCCAACTCTTCTGCTGCAACTCACAACATGGTTGCGTTTTTGGAAAAACCAAAGGAGGCTACATGGTTTGAACAAATTCTCAATTATATGCATATGTGAATACGCAACCACTGCTACAGTTTAACAAAACACTGCTAGGTTCGCTCAAACCACCGCTAGTGTCGACGTAAATATCAACTTTGTTTCTGTTTTCCAAATGACTAGTTGAAGTTCAAATTTTAAAAGTGAAATTTAAAGCGCGGATATGAATGATTTACTTCAGTTTGTCAAACATGCTTAAGCAACATTTTCAAAACCAACAACAGATGTGGAAGCTACATTTTACTAAAAAAAAGTATATACAGACATAGCAAACTTTCAGTACAAAAAAGTATAATAACCCGATAAATTCAAACGATTTGTAATTACGGATAAGTCTTATCCAAATACCAAAAAAGGAGAGAAAATCTGCAAGTAAATATTCACGTTTCTTCCCTAGAAATTTTATGACAAATCCAGTAGGAAAAATAGATGCCCAGGAGCCTAGGCACGTGCCTACCCACAAAACAGTAAATGGAAATTAATGATACCGCGTGCAAGAACAGTAAAATCCTCGCTATAAAGACGCGAGGTAAATAAATTTAAAGCACATAAAAAAAACAACCATTCATCCACCAACAAAAAACCCCAAAGAGAAGTTGAAGATGTTAACAACCCGTTGCCCACGCACCGTCGGTTCTAAAAAGCCCATACATAGCCTAAACCTTTACCCCCCAAAACAAAAACATAAGCGCAAAGCAGTTGCTTTGACAACTAAAACATGTTCTTAAATGACTACTAATAACAATTAGTCGTTCCTAAGACGACAAAACTAACCAATCTCCGCGACCATTCACAACATTCCTTCAACCAAAACCCGTGTCCTTTGAGGTTTGTGGAAGCCTGCCCTGACCATATGGCGTACCAAAGGTTGGAGTTTAAACCGATTAGACTCTCATTAGCCATTTGGGATGTTCAAAGTTCAGGCAGTTCTTTCTTAACCTCGCTCTTCCCGAGCGGAAGAAGGATGTATATCATGGGTATTGGGTCGAAGGAGTGGTAGAATGTGCAAAGAGAGGCAAACAACACAGCTGAAATTTCTGGTCTCAGTCCTCTGTTGATTGCAGCCCGGCCCTCGAAGCAAGTGTACGTCTACTAATCCTGGCATATCGAGTTGGATAGACTGGGTTAAAGGTAAAAATGACGAGCTTGCGGGCACTGGGATTAATTTTAGAGCAAACCACATAAAGAATTCATAAAAAAAATCCCATGCTATCGTGTAGGGGATGATTGGTGTATTTTGTGACAGTTCTCTCTCCTCACTCCAATTCAAACCTATCACGTCAGCGTGTGGATGTATTTTTTCTGAATTATTTGTGGTTCTACCATTGCTCTAAAATAAAAGCTGCGCGGATGGAAAAGCAACCCCACTAAATGCTCTTCCAGTACCGCGCAGAGGGGCAGATTTACACGGGAAACCCGTTGAGAAGTCTATCGAACTTATGCAGGGAATGCCATATGAAAATACGGCCGCCCCAGGAGGAACCAAGCGACGGAAAATCCTTCAAGAAAATGATAGCAAACAAGAAGGAATCCGCACTCACAATTAAATCGCGTACCACTACTAATGTAGTTTTTCACTGCTAGTATCATTGTCTCGGTTTAATATGTAACATTCTAGAATTTCTTGGGTAGGATGTTTTGTATTAGATAAGTATGCTAAGTATAATTATCCTGTATATTGTAAAGGACTCTTTAGCCTATAAAAGGAGGTCCAAGCTAGAGTTTGATATAACTTTTCGGAATATTTAGAGTCGATACACTTCAAGGTTGTAATCGCTAATACTATTCAGAGTATTCGTGTATTAATATTATATCCAGGTGTTTTATAGACCATAACTTATTGTATAAACATCAACATCTTCACTTTGACGTAAGCACATAACGCTTCAGGTTATTAGATGTGTAGAGTGAGTTGATTATTTTGAGGTTTATGCGACTTTTCTAAGCGTCAAAAAATGGTTTCGTGTCTAGATAGTAGATGACGGTAACGGTTGCGTTTGGTGATTAGAATAGCACATTTGGGGATAAATACGTCCAAAAATACTAACAACTGCTACAAGAGTTAAAACAGTTGTTTTGAAAGTACAGATTAATTTTGATTCAATTGGGGATAAAAAAAATAGAGTTACAACTGCTAGGGCAAAACATAGTTTAGACCCACACACATCATAATTCGCAACACCTAACAATCTGTTGCAATCAATTTAAAAATAAACATCAATGGTGCCCAACTCTTCTGCTGCAACTCACAACATGGTTGCGTTTTTGGAAAAACCAAAGGAGACTACATGGTTTGAACAAATTCTCAATTATATGCATATGTGAATACGCAACCACTGCTACAGTTTAACAAACCACTGCTAGGTTCGCTCAAACCACCGCTAGTGTCGACGCAAATATCAACTTTGTTTCTGTTTTTCCAAATCAGTTATAATAAAAAAAAAGTCCCTGAAGCAATATGGTTTTTTTGCGAATTAAAAGGTTGACTAGTTGAAGTTTAAATTTTAAAAATGAAATTTAAAGCGCCGATATGAATGATTTACTTCAGTTTGTCAAACATGCATAAGCGACATTTCCAAAACCAACAACAGCTGTGGAAGCTACATTTTTCCAAAAAAAAGTATATACAGACATAGCAAACTTTCAGTACGAAAAAGGATAATAAACCGATAAATTCAAACGGTTTGTAATTACGGATAAGGCTTATCCAAATACCAAAAAAAGGTGAACAAATCTGCAAGTAAATATTCATGTTCCTTCCCTAGAAATTTTGGGACAAATCCAGCTGGAAAAATAGAAGGGTAGGAGCCTAGGCACTTGCCTACCCACAAAACAGTAATTGGAAATTAATTATACCGCGTGCAAGAACAGTAAAATCCTCGCTTTAAATACGCGCGGTAAATAAAGGGAAAGCACATAAAAAAACAACCATTCCTCCACCAACAAAAAACACCAAAGAGAAGTTGAAGATGTTAACCCGTTGCCCACGCACCGTCGGTTCCAAAAAGCCCATACATAGCCTAAACCTTTACCCCCTAAAATAAAAATATAAGCGCAAAGCAGTTGCTGCGACAACTGAAACATGTTCTTAAATGACTACTAATAACAATTAGTCATTTCTAAATTGTCGAGAATGACGACTAATAACACATCCCCGCGACCATTCACAACATTCCTTCACCCAAAACGCGTGTCCTTTGAAGTTTGTGGAAGCATGCCCAGACCATATGGCGTACCAAAGGTGGGAGTTTAAACCGATTAGACTCTCATTAGCCATTTGGGATGTTCAAATTTCAGCCAGTTACTTCTTAACCTCGCTCTACCCGAGCGGAAGAAGGAAGTATATAATGGGTATTGGGTCGAAGGAGTGATAGAATATGCAAAGAGAGGCTGAAAATTATGGTCTCAGTCCTCTGTTGATTGCAGCCCGTTTCCCGAAGCAAGTGTACGTCTACCAATCCTGGCAGATCGGGTTGGATAGACAGAGGTCAAGGTAAAAATGTCGAGCTTGCGGGCGCGGGGATAAAATAAAGAGCAAACCACTGCTAATGTAGTTTTTCACTGCTAGTATGATTGTGTCAGTTTAATATGTAACATTCTTGAATTTCTTGGGTAGGATGTTTTGTATTAGATAAGTATGCTAATTATAATTATCCTGTATATTGTAAAGGACTCCTTAGCCTATAAAAGGAGGTCCTGGCTAGAGTCGATACACTCCAAGGTTGTAATCGCTAATACTATTCAGAGTATTCGTGTATTAATAATATATGTAGGTGTTTTATAGACCATAACTTATTGGTGTGAATTTAATTTGTTAACATTAATGTTTTTTTTCAAACATACTATTCAAGTGAACACTGATGAAACGGAAATGTCGATGTATTATAACAAGTTAGATTAAAAAAATGATATATAATTTTTGTTAGGTCACAGATTTTAAAAACACCACAAAATTGTTATAAAGAGCAACACAAAACAAATATTACCTTGTTTACTTACGTATTTATTATTTCACCTAAATTTGTTATTATTATTTATTTTATTTTTTTTACGAGATCATATTTAAAGAGTTTATGCCCATAATTGGTTGATTATTATTTTAGTATAAGCTTCTTGTGAAATTAGAAATGAAAACGGTAAACATGCAACAGGAAAGACAAAAATATTTATCATGCGGTGCCAAACAGCTTTAGCCTTTGACCAATTAAAGTCCCATTGTGAAAACATCAACATCATCAGTTTGACGTAAGCACATAACGCTTCATGTTATTAGATGTGTAGAGTGAGTTGATTATTTTGAGGTTTATGCGACTTTTCTAAACGTCAAAAAATGGTACAATGCTTTTATGCTTGATTACTTAAATTAAATATATGTAATTATAAAATGAATTGGTTGTATACTTACAACTGCTAGTTATACTGACTACTGCTAGTAAACTGAATAGGTTGTATACTTACAACTGCTAGTATTATACACACAACTGCTAGTTATTATTACAACTGCTAGTGATAGAAGTTACCCTACGTTCAACAGTTAGTTGCCAAATTGATATTTGGAAACAACTGCTAGTTGGCGAGATGAAATAAAAATGGATAATGGCAACAGATGAAATACTAAATACGTTGACATACAACATTTCATACAGACGACAACCTACTACATATTACGATTACTACATAAACCCTTGATAAACAGACACACCAAACTTTCTGTACACAAATTTAATTGACACAGGGTATTCAAACCATACATAAAACTACAACCACTAGAACAATTTTACAACGGCTGTGACGGAAGATCGGGGGAGTTTCAACAGCTTTCTAGCGAACTCCCAATTCGTCTTGATATTATCATAACCATCGTCCATCAAATCGCTGGCCCTGATATACATTTTATTTAACAACGTGGAACAAGCAAGTATAAACTTTATTATGTGTAATTCATTATGTGATCTAGGAAAGGATCGAAAAATCACTGTCTGAATCTGCCCATGACTGAATGTGGTTGTGTCTAAATCTAATGAACGTTGTTCCAAAGGTAAAACATTAAGCGTGTGTGCAGCCTGGAAAATCAAATAGTATTGAGATAGAAAAACATGGCAGTTTACGGATGTTTATTTGATACGTATGAAATAGAGTAATAAAGTATTACACTTACTCTGGTTTCCAGCTTTTTCAAGTTTGGAGATCCGCGAATCATTTGGACGATGAGTGACACGATAACAGTCTCGCCAAAATCAACTCCTTTTAGATTCAGATTAACGAGGGATACAAACGGCAAAGGGACATTCATCCTGGAATTACCATCATGCATCAACTACAACAGGTCGACTTTTGGGTTAGTTTCAAAGATTAAATGTCGTTACAGTTACACATATATTTAACATTGTAAAATTAGAAGTGTAAATCTCAAAACGGTCTTACCGTGCAATAGTCAAAATCCAATGTAAGGGTCTCAAGAGATGGAAGTCTTGTCAGGTGAAAGATATTGGATGCTATGATTGTCGTGACAGCATTCGAAATACCGAATGACAAATGTAACTTCTTCAAATTCCTAAGACTTGCAAGATTCCATAGTTTCATCCCGTTTGTACTCTCAACATCCAATGTAAGAGACTCAAGTAAGGGACAACCAGCAATTAAATCCCAAACTGTACCGGTAAGAAATTTGACTAAACACAATTCTAAGCTCAATAAATTTGGAAAACTAGTGAAAAACACCAAACTAGGAAAATCACAATAATGAATTTCAAGATGTTTCAATTAAATACGTCCATAAAGTTGGGTTGGCAATGTAACTGGTTGTCCATACCAGTTTCTAATTGTCAGGTCCTCAATTCCTTGCAGTGCCAAAAACATAAGCCAATCACGAATCTCTTCATAATTCAAGTCTTCCAATCCAGACAATGGTTTGGGATCTACAGAGAAGACAAACTTTTTTATGGGACCCGTAAGCTGATTTAAAAGTCTAGTAACATGGCTCCCATCAAACTTATATGTTAAATAATAAAAGAAATCCTCATCAATTATGACTTTGGTGAGCAAGGTCCACTTAAACCTCCAATTTGTAGATAAAATAGAGGTGCTCACCGCTTCTGTTATTGGCAACCGATTCAAAATGTTACCGATCACTGTATCTGGCATGTTGCTAATATAATCTCTCATAATGGTGATAACATTAGCTCGAAACGACATGGTTTTCAAGGAAATTTTGTTGGTTTTTTTAATTCTAAACAGGAGGCTTTGGATGAGGGTTGTTGATTTGCAATTGATGGTCAGAACGAGGGTGTGTTATGATCATTATATGTGGTTGTTGGGTTGGTTAATTGATTCGAGCGCCCAAGATACAAGCTTTTCAAATTTGGTCCGTAAAATATTACGAAATGGTATATATTAGTAAGCCATGGTAATATGGCGGACGTATTACACAATCAATGTGCTGTGAGCATAACTTATTCTAAAAACGACGACGTCTTCACTTAGACGTAAGCACATAACGGCATCATGTTATCAGATGTGTAGAGTAACATTCATTTGAGATGACTATTTTGAGGTATATGCGACATTTCTAAGCGTAAAAAAAATGCTACACTGCTTGTATGCACGATTACTTAAATTAAATACAACAAATTATAAAATGAATTGGTTGTATACTTACAACTGCTAGTTATTTTTACTACCGCTATAGTTATTTTTACTACCGCTAGTAAAACTGAAGTGGTTGTAGACTTACAACTGCTAGTCATTTTTACTAACGCTATAGTTATTTTTACTACCGCTAGTAAAACGGAATTGGTTGTATACTTACAACTGCCAGTATACAGGTTACTACTGCTAGCTATTTTAACCACTGCTTGTGATAGAACACATCAACGAAATGATGCCACAGTCGTTAATACTGTTGTATATGGCTGTGTTTGTGCAGCCCGTGTGTAGGTGCTGCTGATACCATTCTGGTGCCCTTGTGTATGTGTTTTACTATTCTGGGCCTGAATAGAGACATATTGGTTTAGTGCTGCTAGTATTAAACTTACAAGTTACAACTGCTAGTTAAATTGTACTAGTGTTGAATGGTAAATCTGTTAATTTCAAGTGTGCATAGTCACTAGTTGGTAGTTATTAGTTGATTGTAGAATACGAATTGTAACAACTAGAAGGACTCCTTGGTTTATAAAAGTAGTCAATAAGGAAAAGAAGTTGCCCTACGTAGAAAAGTTAGTTGCCACATTGTTTATTGGAAACAACTGCTAGTTCCCCAGATTAAACAAAGATGTATAATGGGATTAAAGAACATAGGAAATAGTAAATACGTTGACATACAACGTTTCATACAGACAACCTACTGCATATTACGATTAATACATAATTATGAGTATAATGGTTACATATATATAACCACTTGATTTATAAAATTCAGCAAGTACGCAGAAAAAGCTAACCACTCCATGCTTCCTTCACATACAGACATCGTACTAAAACCACAAAGCTTCATTCCCATTAAGCATGATCCCTAACTTCTGCTGAACAAACCTGTTGAACATGAATATAATGGTGTAAGTTAAAAATAAAACATTAATAGAATGGTAAGTTAAAAATAAAACATACTATAAACATCATGGTCTGGCTGATTTAACAAAAGAGGAGATTCTTTGTATGGGCCGATGTAGAAAGATCCCGCATCTCCTAACATTCCCATGCAGACAAATAATTCAAGTTCTTTGTTGTACACAAATACCGACTGACCCAAATGATTATCGTTGTACGCTTCCACTATTGGAGCTTGATCCTTTGTAAACCCAAGCAAACGAACCGAATATTGGGTAGGGATGGCGAATAGGCTTCTAAATGATGTTATGGAAGAACCATTGACGTCCAACAACCATCCGTAAAACAATGGAATATCTTCACCAATGATCGTCCCAGAAATCACTAGAGAGGTTCCAAGATCGAAAACATTGAATGGAACTGGGAGTTCATTTTTTAAAATTTGTGGTAGGTCTATAACTTTAAATTTGTTGGTTACCAAATCAAAAGAAATCAACATATAAATCTTATAAATAACACCGTCCTCATTAGTTAACTTTTCACTCCCAGTCCAATAGAGAAAACGACCTACAACTGCATGACTTTTACATTTCAATTTGATAGTTTCACGAGGGGCGTGGAAATTTTCAAGGATTTTCCACCTTAACGAGTTCAAAGAAAAGACAGAGACATACCATAAACCACTTTCGAAAACAGGATAGGAGACCTTTACGATCGTCGGGTCAAGAGTGTCCGGACGGACAGCAAAACCAAAACAAATCTTTTGACGATGATTTGATGCGTGTAAACCGGGACAAATACTGCAATTGATTTTTTAATTAAGGGGTTCCAAATAACAGTCATTAGATTAGAACCATAGACAAAACACCAAAGACCATTAGAATTGCCAACTGTAATCATAGATGAAAACATTAAATCTGTATTAAGTGGCGTAGCGATTAGCTGTTCATCTAAAGCTAACATAAAACCTTGGTCACCCATATCGAATGTTAGCATAAATAAACACTCATCATTATGACGAACACCGTAATTAAAGATGAAGCTTCCACAATCTATACTAGCCTTCCATAACTTGCAAACACTACGTTGCTGGAGTATAGACTTAGGGGGTAGCCTACGGATGATATCTAGTTGAACATCCAGTGGGATATTGTCAGACATATTTTCTAAACAAAAGCAGAAAGATTGGGATAAAGATATGAAGTCAATAGACCAAAAGAAGAAAGAAAGATTTTGTTAAACAAATTATATTGAAGAAAGAAGAAAGTGATTGGGAACAGAAGACATTAAAGGACATGTACCGTGAATCTGTGTTTTGTGTGGGCGTTTGTTTTTTTGTTTTTGTTTTTTTTTTAAATGTGAAATGACAAAACTATCCTCGTGTATAAATACAAGTTGCCCAAAAAATATAAATATGCCCAAAAAATAATACAAGTTGCCCAAAAAATAATACGTTACAATACATGACATATACCTTCAAAATACGTACTTGTGTCATAAGTTGTCGGACACATGGCAGCCCCTGGTTGGGTCTAAGAAAAGCAGTGGGCAACCTGTCTATTTTCGAATTTTAAAAAGGCGTGGTCCATAAACTGATAAGCCTCAGGGTGCGCGGTCTATTTGACTAATTTTCCCTTTTATTAATACTTTGAACCTGCTTGATACACAGATTCACTAACAACCCTAATAACTCTAATATCAAACTTGCTTGTAAGTCGATCTCTAATATTTTCTAATGTTGTGTATGTAAGTCATACCTCTAATTCCAATCTAGGGATCCTTTTATAGGCATAAGGAATACCCTAGTCGGTTTACAATTACAATCCTTGTACGACAAGTAATACTAAACTAAACTAAGAATATTCTAGAATTACAAAGCTTTCCATAAACGATATAGCAGTTCTTTAGCTTTGCAGTACTTTGATGTTGAGCAGTACTTTGACTTTATTCATAAGTAGTACTTTGACTTTCTTCAGCACTTTGACTTTCTTCAGTACTTTATCTTTTATATCCCAACAATCCTCCCCTAACTTGAATTCTACTTGCTTGATTTCAAGTTCCTTTATATCTTTATCTTTAACATCTTTGTCTTCAAGGAAAGATTGTGTCTTTATCTTCATATTTGTCTTGTACTCTCTGTGCTTGTATTATCATCATCAAAGTAGTCTTTATAAGCAATCCTTTTCAGCAATTATCAGCAATCTTTATCTTTTCATCTACTCAGCAACATATGGCAAATTGTACATCAGATCATAAAGTTTCAGTCTATTCTCATCACTTCCAGGTGTGTAAACTCCTGTGAGAGGTGAATCATTGAAAATTTAATGGATTTTGATGTCTCTTTACCAAAGCCATTAACTCTGGAGTGGCCAATGTTTAAGTGTGTAAAACCATGGTACATTGATAACCATATGATTTTTAGCAAATCATAATCTATCAATGGATTTGTTAAGTCTTTACCAAAAGCCGTACCCTTTTGGACTAGTTAGTTCTTGCAACCATGGTGAACTAATTACCATAGAAATGGTTTTTCCACAGCCTTTACCACAAGCCATTTTTCTTGTAGGCTAGGTAACTCTTCACTACTGCAGATATGGTGAGTTGATTACCATACAACTTATTGGCAAGTTGTCAACCATCAACGGATTCGATATATCTTTACGAGAGCCGTTTGCTCATGGATTAGCCAATCCTTTTGTTAGACATGGTGGACTGATAACCTTTTGTTGTAACCATCTCAAAAACCATTTGTTGCTGTTAACTTTTGTTTCAAAATATTTTGCACATAACAAAAGTTTTCTTATTTTCTATTAAAAAAATATTTTACTGGTTTTGTGCTGCAAGCAGTACTTTTGGATAAAGTATTGTTTGTCCAGCAGTACTTTGAATAAAGTACTGATTTTTCAAAAATTATACAATTATGAATCATACCAGTATTTATGCATCATCATCAGCCATAGTTGTCCATTTGATAAACAATTCGATGACTATAAGAGCTGTTTCATTCTCCTCTTCAACTTCTATACCATGATCTGGCATTCTTCTCATAAGATCTGTTGTAAGTAGATATCTTCTTTCTGCTAACATGTGAATCATGGTCCCATCTTCTAACTCCAAAACATGCACTCCTGATTCTTCAAAGAATCTCCAGCTAGTAATCTCCCAAACTTCTTGGTTTTTCCAGATTTCATCATTGCTTGTTTCTTCTGTCTCCCAGATAGTTATCAGATCTCCCAGCAAGACTAAGCCAACTCGAGTTGAAGGAATATGCTCAAAATACTCTTGCACTAGTTGATATAGGTGAAACATATCCTCTCTATCTATCATGTGCAATATATCCCATAGCAAATTAAATACTCTAAAGCTTTCATCTTCTCTATGGAACATCAGATAGTCTCCATCCTTTGATTCTACAACTTCAAATGTAGACATCTTAGACTTCTTTACTGCAACATCTTTGGACTTAGGATGCTCAAAATCTACAACTCTAAGATAATTCCTCAGCTCATCAACTGTATCTATTCTCAATTCTATCTTCTTTGATGGTTGTTCATCACCAGTTGTTCTTTTTCTCTTTAAGCTTATTTTTCTTGCATCCTCATTCTTCTTTTCATCATCAAAAGGAATCATACCAGCCACTTCCTTTTGATAAGCTTCTCTAACAGCATCATACAAGTCATTCATCTATATATATTTCAATTTATGCAGACCTGTATATCCTCTACCCTTCAGATAGGCCATCATAGCATTCCTTTCCTTAGCAATACTAGGTGGTCTTTGTGGTATAACAGCTGGCTTTTCTGGTATAGAAACTTCAGCATCCAATTGAGCTTGTAGCTTCCTAGCAGCTTCTTCATTCTTAGCCACTTCAATAGCTCTCAATTCTGCCAAAGTAAGCTTCTTCTTCTTCTTAGTTTCTACCAGTTTACCTTTTCCTTTATCCTTAGGATCTAAAGTAGGTTGAGACAATGATTGCAAGACTTGAGGTTGTTCTTCAACTTCAGGGATACTAATACCTCTTGGTCTTGACAAGTTTTGCAATATCTGAGCAACAATCTCATCATCACTAGCAGTGTGCTCCTTTTGCTAGATTGGACTAGAAGGACCAGCTTCTTCTTCATGTAAGACTGTTGAAGGACCAGCTTCTACTTCAAAATTTAGGGTCCTTGGTGTAATTAGCTCTTGTCTATATGTTTCTTGAAGAGCAGAACCTTGATCATCAGTACCTTGATCTCCAGTACTTTGTACACCAGTACTTTGAGGTTCAGTAGGCTCAGTACTTTGAATATTAACTTGAGCTTCAGTACCTTGAGGCTCAGTACTTTGAAGTTCAACCTCTGGTTCTTCATAATGTTCAGCATCTTCATTCAAATTTTCTTGCTCCAATATCCTCCCCAATTGGAATGAAGACTGCTTGTGAACCTTCTTGCCCTTTGAAGTCTTCTCAAATTTCTTTCCTTTCTTCTTCTGTGACTTCACCCACAACCTGTGATGTTGAACTAAAGGCCATAAAAAGTTCTTCAATCTTCTAAATTTGTTGTTCAATTTCACCAGTTGTGCAGCTTGAGCTTCATAATCTTTCTTTAACCTCAATAGCTCCCTTGTCAAAGCATAGTTATCCAGAACTTGACCCTCAGAAGCCATATCTCCCTCATCTCCTACAGATGTTTGAGACCCATCTGTGGAAGTATAATCATTGGGAGAGGATGGTGGGTTTACCTCTGGTTCTGAATCCCCATGAGCAATATCTTGTTGAGATGCAGTACCTTGTGGTGAAGCAGTACGTTGAGAAGTAGTACCTTCCCTAGAAACAAAAGGCTCATGATCTTTACTTTCAGCAGCTTCATCTCTAACTGCTTGTACTATCTCCATCATGTGAGTTGTTAATGGTGCAGCCCTCCCAGAGAATTTGTCACTCTTTCTAGCCATGAAGGTGAACACCTTTGGTGGAAGTACTACAACTGGTAGCAAGCTGGAAGGTTTTGGTACATCCTTAAGTTGTTTGTTCAAGAAGACTTGAACAAATCTTGGGTACATGAGGAAGGGTGAACCATTGGAGATATGAGATAGCATACAATCAAGAATCATTCTGGAAAAGTTAAATATGTGATTGGTAGTTAATCCCACTAAAGCAGATGCGATATTGGATCCAAATTGTTCCCATGAAGTACTCTTGGGACTTAAGTAATGCAGCAATACATGAACAAGTTACTTCCAGGGTGGACGAATAAGGTTTTCTTAAAAGTTGTTTCAGTGACAGACCCTTCATAACCAATATCCCTTAATGTATCCCAAAGAACTTGTTTGTCAAAACGAATGGCCCCTTCTGCATCATCAAACAATAAATCTTCTCGAATGTCGGCTTCACTAACTCTAATTATCTTCCCAGCAACCTTAGCCTGAATGTAGGATTCATCATCTTCCATATGAGATCTAGCAGTTTCCCAAAATTGTTGAATCCAGGGTTCAATAACATCAGGTTCGACCAAAAGAGCATAATTTATTGATGATCCAGAGAGGAAATCAATTATGTCATGAAACGAAACATTGGACGGTGTCTTGTCCAAGTTAGCCACCATGTTATGCTTACTAACTGTGTTACGATTCGCCATTGAATGTTGTTATAAGAGAAAATGGTGCGATGAATAGTGAATGTGAATAAGAGAAAAATAAGGAAAAGATTGATAAGTATAAAGATGAGAGGGAAAATCGGAGGGTAGTTATTTATAGGTAAGATTTTAAAAAATCACAGCCCAATTAATACAGTTACCGTTGTTTGAATTTTACCCTATCTTTTGACCGTTGGAATAGTACATTGACAATACTAGCAGTGCTTTCCACGTAAGCAGTACTTTCCAAAGCAGTACGTTCACAGCAGTACTTTCAGATAAACAATAAGCAGTACTTTTCCATCCTCTTCTTCACAATGGAAAAAACATCAAAAAGCATTGTATTGCCTCCCCTCAAACAATGCATATGACTATCTAACTAACTAATAAGTCCTCGCCTTAATTGTAGCTTAATAGTTAATCATACCAATACTCACCACCAAATTATTGAATCTTGAAACATCAAATCCTTTTGTGAGTAGATCAGCTACATTGTCATCTGTATGGACCTTGACAACATTAATAAGCCTATGCTCATAACAATCTCTAATAAAGTGATGCCTAATCTGAATGTGCTTGGTCTTGGAATGGTAAACAAGATTCTTCACAATGCAAATTGTACTCTCATTATCAATGTTGATAGGAGTATTCTTAAAATTGAATCCATAATCCAAGAGTTGATTCTGCATCCACAGTACTTGTCCACAACAGCTTGCAGCAGCAACATATTCTGCTTTAGTGGATGATGTTGCTGCAATGGTTTGTTTCTTACATTGCCATGAAACTAATCTTCTTCCAAGATACTGGCATCCTCCAGTGGTTGATCTTCTATCATAATTATCACCTGTATAATCACTGTCTGAAAAAGTTCCAAGTGAAAAGGTGAATCCTTTGGATACCACTACCCTAACTTAGGTTGTTGCTTCAAATAACTAAAAATCCTCTTGACTACATTCATATGAGAGACCTTAGGTGAGACTGGATATCTTGCACATAAACAGACAGCAAACATGATATCAGGTCTAGATGCAGTTAAGTACATAAGACAGCCAATCATTAATCTGTAAAGCTTGACATCTACAGCTTGTCCATCTTCATCCTTTCCCAATGAGTTGATAGCTTTAATGGGTGTGGTGACAAGCTTCATAGCATCAAAGTTAAACTTCTTAAGAATGTCAGTGACATACTTGTCTTGACTAATGAAAATTCCATCCTTTGATTGTTTAACTTGAAGCCCCAAAAAGAAAGTTAATTCACCCATGGAACTCATTTGAAATTCTTGTTGCATGAGCTTCTCAAATTCTTTCACCATGGACTGTTTTGTAGCTCCAAAAATAATATCATCTACATAGACTTGAACAAGCATGATATACTTCTTGTCTCTCTTGATAAACAAAGCCTTATCAATTGCTCCTCTCCTATAACCATGTTGCAATAAGAAAGTGGAGAGTCTTTCATACCAAGCTCTAGGTGCTTGATGAAGGCCATACAGAGCCTTAACAACTTTGTAAACTTTGTTTGGATGTGCAGGATCCTCAAAACCAAGAGGTTGTTTGACATAGACCTCCTCTGTAATCTTGCCATAAAGAAAGGCACTCTTGACATCCATTTGATAAACAGGAAAGCCCATATAAGATGCAAAAGCAAGGAATATTCTAATGGCTTCAATCCTTGCTACAGGAGCAAATACTTCATCATAGTCCACTCCTTCTTCTTTTCTATATCCTTGTGCAACTAATCTTGCTTTGTTCTTGATGACATTCCCTATTTCATCTCTCTTAACTCTGAAAACCCATCTTGTACCAATGACTTTCTTTCCATCTGGTAGATCACATAGTTCCCAAACTTCTTGAAGTTTGAATTGAAGAAGTTCTTCTTGCATGGCTTCAACCCAACTCTCTTTAGTTAATGCTTGAGCTACATTCTTGGGTTCTTCTTGAGAGATAAAATAAGTGAATAAACACGTTTGTTGATCCTTATGATTCATCCTATTTTGTTTATACACAAAGCTAAGTAAAGCATTATGTGGTTTAGAGAAACCTTTAGCTTTGGTTCTTGTGAGCACCCCTGATGTAGAAGGTCCAATGATTTGACCAGTAGGATGATCTTTATGAATTCTTAATGTAGGAGTCTATGGAACTTCAAGATCATCATCCAAATTTGTGAAATCAGCTCCTTCATTGGAATTTTATAAAATACCTTCATCATCTAATTCATCATCAGTGTCTTCTAATCTAGGCATGTTAGGATCATTCAAATCATTAGAAGTACTGTCAATTTGATCCAAAGTACTGTGATCCAAAGTACTATGAGGGTAATCTGTAGACTTACCCTTTTTTTGCTTCTTCATAAGTCCTTCTTTGTTCATCCTCATAAGATAGTGCTATTGTTTCTTGAAAAAGCATCCTATTAAGTTCATCTTGAATAGCTTGATCTTCAGCAGACAAAGTGGATTTTGGTTCATCAGTACTTTTCTCCTTCTCAATAGATATAGGTTCTTCATCAGGAACAACATCAAGTCTAATATTGACTCCATGAACAATGTACTGTAAATCTTCTTCTTTGTGAACAACTTAATTCTCATCTCTAACAGGAACATAGTTCATAGAAGGAGTCAAAACATCAAGATCAAACATCCAATCAGGACCTTTACCCTTTTGATTTTCTTGATCTTCTAAAAATTCAACATGAAGACAATCTTGAACCTTTTTGGTAACCTTGTTGTACACTCTAAATCCTTTACTATTGGTACAATAACCCAATAAGTATCCTTCATCTGACTTGCCATCAAATTTTCCCAAAGCATCAATATTATTGAGAATAGTCAGAGGACATCCAAAAGGTTTCATAAAATGTATATTAGGTTTGTTTCCCATAAGCAACTCATAAGGTGTCTTCATCTGAGGTTTAGTGACTGATACTCTATTCAACACATAACAAGCAGTACTTACAGCTTCAGCCCAAAATTGAATAGGTAATAGGGAATCTGCAAGCATTGTTCTGGCTGCTTCTATCAAAGTTCTGTCCTTTCTCTCTGCAACACCATTCTGCTGTGGAGTTCTAGCAATGATAAACTACCTCTTGATTCCTTTCTTGGCACAAAATTCATCCATAAACTTGTTCTTGAATTCAGTCCCATTATCACATCTAATACCTCTTACTTTGAGTCTCAATTAGTTTTCAAGGGCTATTATAAGATCATGAATAGCATCAAAGGTTTCATCTTTAAATCCCAAGAAAAAGACCCAACTGAATCTACTACAATCATCTGTTACAACTAAGCAGTACTTCTTCTTGTTTAGGCTTGCAACAGAAACAGGTCCAAACAGATCCATGTGCAGCAACTCTAAAGGTTCTCTAATATTTCTTTCCTCAATCTTCTTGCATGATGCTTTGTGTTGTTTACCCTTCTTGAACGCCAACCACGAATGATCATTCTTGTATGTTTTAGAAGTTAAACCTCTAACTAAATTTCCTTTAACCAACTTGTTGATATTCTTGAAATTCACATGGCCTAATCTTCTATGCCACAGATGTGCTTCTTCAAGTGTTGCCTTTGCTACTAAACATGTTGCTCTTTCAGAAGAGTTAAGACTCTTCATATCCAGACTGTACACATCATTGGTTCTTGGTACTCTCAGTATCACCAAGTTAGCATCAACAAGCTTGAACTCAGGGGGAAAGAATAAGACATTCTGTGTCAGTGAATAACACAGGGTGCTTCTTGTCACAGATCTGAGAGACTGACAAAAGGTTGAACTTGAGCTCCTTCACATAACGAACATTCTCAAAATCTATGCTCCCTGCCTTGATGGTTCCTTTGCCAGTAATTCTACCTCCACTAGGATCATTTCCAAATGCAACTCTTCCTCTAAAATAAGATCTAAAATCTGATAGAATCTCTTTGTCTCCTGTCATGCTTCTAGAGCAACCACTATCAACAATTAAATGATCTTTAAGCTCCTCTTCTGGGTTGCCCTGCACAAAGATAAAAGAGTTAGTTAATTTTAGGAACCCAAGCCATTACTGACTTGTGTTCCCCTTGTGGAGTGACATACTTAAATTCTTTAAGTATGTAATCTCCACTATTTTTAACCACATGATCAATTATCTTTGGTTGTTCCAAAACTTGTGTTGGTTTTTCAACAAAACTCTCTTTTTCATCAAAATTCTCTTTATTATTCTCAACAAAATTCTCTGTTTCACTCTTACTTACTGAAAGTACTGTTTGTTCCCCATCAGTACTTTCTTTCTTAACCCAGCTGGTTTTAACTTTTTGTGTAGAGTTCTTTGATCTAGATACTCTTTTTGAGGTGTAACGCCTTCTAGATTGATAGTAATTAGATCTCCTAGGGCTTCCATTCCAAAAAGTTCTAGCAGTACCTTGATTGAGTGAAAACCTAGCAGTACTTTGAGAAGGTACTGCTTGAGAAACTTTTGGCTTACCAGTACCTTGAAAAGTGCTTGAGGGTACTGGTGGTTTTGAAAAAGGTCTTCTCTGGTGAGGGTACCTATAGTCTTTTGAAAAGTTGTTGTGGTTAACCCTATGTGAGTGATTCCAAACTGGTTTATTCTCCCTTGGCTTATGGTTGGTAGATCTGGTCTTTGGGAATTTGCTTAGGTATTCTGAGTGAAAGTCACAGTCCTTAATCAAATGATCAGAACTATAACAAACAAAACACAATTTTTGACCTGTAATCCCAAAATTTCTTCCTTTAGTTCTATGACCAAACCTAACCTGACTTTTTGGTGAATGATGAAAACTATTTTGACCAAAATTATCCCAAAAAGATTTAGCAGTATTTTGAAAAGTTTTTCTTGAAGGTACTGCTGAATGTTTAGCAGTACTCTGAGTTGAAGGTACTACTTGACTCTTAACATTATCATTCTTAGGTTTTTCAACTGTTTCTTTTGGGGTTTCAGAACTAGATGGACCTGAATTAGATTGACCAGTAAGCTTTTTCCTAAACTCTAAATTGTCTACTCCAAAACAAGAAACATCTATCCTAAGTGGTTGAAAACTACCAGTGGGATGAGGGACTGCATGATAACCCTTGTCTTTCTTAAATTCAGGAGGTGTTTGACTAATTGATTCCTCATTACTAGATGTGTTCTCTTTTGAGCTAATGAGTTCATCATCACTAGTTGTTATCTCCTCTGAATCAAGTTGTTCCTTATCACTATGTGGGTTCTCTTCTGTGCTACTAAAATCCATACCAAAACCTAGGCCAGTTTTAATGTGTGCTCTTTTCTGTTTTTCAACAAAACTAACATGTGAAAGGCCAGATTCTCCCCAAGCAGCAAATTTTTCTAACAATTCATCCCTTTCTTTAGTCATCTTTTCAAGTTCAGAAACCTTACATCCTAACTTCCATTCACTTAATTTTAATTGATAATCATGTTGCTCATATTTTTCTGCCCAAGCCATTTCATTATTTTCATGAGTTATAATTTTGGCTTCCATTGACTCTAAAGTTATTTGATAACCAGCTACCTCAGATCTAGCCCTTCTACAATTATCTCTTTCAGTTACATAATCTTTAAGCACTTTTTGATAAAAAATCATTACACTTAGAGCATACCTCAGAGATAGTGGGTGAACTTGGTGAAGTAGCTACCATAGCGAGAAGAACAGGTTCTTCTTCTCTTTCCATGCTCCAATCAAAGCTTCCAAGACCATCTCTTGATCCCAAAGCAGCAAATCCGGGTTCCTCATCAAAAGTTGTGCTCCAATCAAACTCTTCCACTGCGACCATAGAGTAGGTTACTGGTTCATCATCAAATTCAGCACTCCAGTCAACCTCTGATAGATTTTCTTGAGCAACCAAAGCTTTTGTTTCAGTAATAGGAATTTCCTTTAGTTCAAGCTTGGGTTTCTCAATCATTCTATTTGCCTGATATTTAGCAAACTTGCATTCTCTTGCAAAGTGTCCAGTTCTTTGACATTTAAAGCATTCAATCTTGGACTTGTCAAACGTTATACCCTATTCGGGTTTGAAGACAATGCCTCTTCCTATTTTCTTCATGAACTTCTTGATCCTAGCAGTGATCATAGCAACTTGCCACCTTATAGCAATTTCTTCAAGAGCATCCTCTTCAATTTGTGACAAATCTTCTTCATAAGTAACAGGTAAAGTGGCTTGCTGAGCGAAGAATGAACATACAACTTCATCAGAGTGGATGGTGTTTGGTGGTGATGAGGTGGGGGTAGTCATGGTTGTGTAGATATGTTATTTATCACCAACAGTACTTTGAGCAGGATAACCAGTACTTTTAGTGGAAGTACTGCTTCTATTTTCAGAAGACACAAAAGCAATGCTGTGAGATTTTGAACTTGTTTGGTCATTCATCTCATGCTCATACACCTTTAAGTGGTTGTAAAGATCATCAAAGTCCATAGTGTCCAAACCAGGTTGTCCTCTGATCATAGTAGCAATCACATGCCATACGGATGGTGATAACGCTACACGCGTCGTTCGGGGTCAAAGGAACTTCCTTTTCTTCGAGCAAGTTTTATAACACCCTAGGCAGTGAACGTAATCATTGTAGTGTAGTATTAGGGTAAGCCACGGGTATTGATATCGTTCTCTAGGAGAATAGGAATGCTAGTGAGAAGTTACTATGCTAAGGTTGGGGTTGAGGAAGATTATTTTTTATCTTTTTTATGTTTTTTAGGAAATGGAAAGGTACGAATCTCGGGGTTTGGATTTGGGGGTTGGTATTTCTACCGATTACTCTACTTATCTAATTATCTAATCTAAGGTGTATGTAGTCTATGTCTAATTATTGTGTGCTCATATGATAGTTTAAAGATGTGTTCACTTAGGTTTTATTACTCCTTAATTATCTCCTATTGATGGTTGAATTGTCACGTCCTTATTCTTAATCGCGTTGTGTGTCTAAAGTCGTAGGGTATGCGTTTATCCCTAACTCTTTGAACTTACAAAAGGGTCTCGTCTACAAAACCCTCTAGGGATTATAAACTCTAACTCTAAGGCCCTCTTTGGATGGTTTAGCCTACAACCGCTCTAAGTGCTATAGCCTAAGGTTCACAAACATTAATCAAGCATTAATTACATAATGAATGACCTATCGCATTACTAGATCATTAATCAATTAAGATAAGAGACAACCAATCAATATTTAATAATTAAGTTTCATATTTCCTAAGCAAACACACAAGTAAATTAGCCGGACATGGAGAACATGCAAGCATACACACAAATAATTGAAGACATAATTGAATTAATGAAGTAAAACACTTATCTTGGTGTAAGATAGGGTTTGGAACCCTAAAATACTGTACAAGACAGCCTTGGTTCGGTTTAGGTTTTTACTCCAAAAGACTACACACTAATACAGAAAAATTCGGATTCTATATATAAGATTACATATGCGACGGCGTCACCTTATGATTTGTGACGCCGTCGGGTCGCCGTCATTATCACTTGAAAATAAGAAATTTGGCTTCTGTGCCGTCACAAAATGCTCTGACGGCGTCGCAGTTAAGCAGTGACGCCGTCACCTTTTATTTCAGCAGCTTGAGTGTCTCGATTCTTGACTTTGGCCATTTTCTTTGTATATCCGCGCCTTTTCATCCAAATAAGTGCCATTACAGCAATTTGCCTTCAAGAGACCTAAAAAGTGAAAAGGAAAGATATTAAGTAATAACGGATACAAAAGTGATCAAATAAGGGCTTAAACGACCCCTCAAAAAGGTACATTTTAAAACCTTATCAAATATCCCTACACTTGGTATTTGCTTGTCCTCAAGCAAATGTGCTTTTACCCAATTAATTTATAAGTTAGGGGTCATGAAGCATTGGTTTAAAACAGTCCACAACACATATAAGCCCCGCAAAAGTCATAACAAGCACGAAAATTACATACTAGCACCTCACATGGAGTGTTTGGATACTCACATCTCTCTCGGGTGTATATGAAATATAACAAGTTAGAAATGGAAGATAAACACTCATTAACCGGTCCTAGTACATAGATTACCATATGCTTGAGAATAGATCAAACCTCCATCGCTTTGGCGTAAGCACCTAGGAAAGACTATCAAAGAGGTCTTTAAAGGGTTATAATGTTAGGCTTACGGTAGAGAAACAAAGGGTTTGGTGGGACAGGCTATTTGGTGGTGGCAAGTCAATAATCTTTATGTTACAAGCATACAAAGAATGGCGTTGCTAAGCCAAGACTCGACACTCTAAACTCTAGATAACTGAAACAAACAAACATAAATTTAAAGGATAGATGTAGGATGGTAGCCCGTATGTTTTTTTTTTTTTTTTTGAACACTCTTTTTTTTTTATTTTTTTTTTCATACACTTTTACTCTACCATCCTCTACGGTAACATCAAAATGATAGGGATTTATAGGCACATCCCTACACTTGAGTTTTTATTACTCTAACACTAATTTGACCCGAATTGAAAA
Source organism: Chrysanthemum seticuspe (assembly GCA_019973895.1). NCBI lineage: Eukaryota > Viridiplantae > Streptophyta > Magnoliopsida > Asterales > Asteraceae > Chrysanthemum > Chrysanthemum seticuspe. Next base: position 213,757,308 of record BPTQ01000006.1, read on the forward strand.
GATCAAAACACTTGGGGTATGTTATTATGCAAATAAGGGAATTTAACATTCCCTTCCAGTCATTTCATAAACTTTAACTTTTTCCCATGAGTCCCAATCGTCCCAAAACTGTGTACAAAGGATATGACTCGACTTAGCAACTCATGCAAGCAACTAGATAATTGAACTAAGGGTTTGGGGTGATAACAATAATGCACTAAAAGTTAGTGCATATAAGGTAGGCTAAGGCGATTTGGGTGTATATTTGGGGGTGGGGTGTAAACAATGCTCTTCATTGATATTCCGGAAAAACCAAAACATCACGAGAACCGCGAAAAGGATAGGCTCTGAGGGGTTAACTAGGGGTATCGTGTACTAAAGATGAGTACAACGCAAAGGTGTGGGGGAATTACTCAACCGATGTGGAAGAAGTAATTATATTACGGGTATCAAACAAGGGTTATCCTAATGCCTCCTATCATTTAGTTATTCCTAACTACACAAGTGTAGTCTTACTAGTGATCTCGGGATGCATCACAAAACAAGTTCTAGAATCTATTATACTACCGGTTCACACTCTAAGCATTAAAGATGAATGCTTTAATTCCTACTAATCTAAGGGCGATCCTCACATTTTGGGTGGAATTTAGGTGGTAAAGGGTTTTTGTGCTAGTCATGCAATTTCCTATCCGTGAGATGCTTTTGTTAAGACTAATGGCCCACTCCTATTTTAAATTTGGTGCCAAAATTACCCTAACCGACATTTTCTCATGGTTTATTACACAAATACAATTGGACAAAGCAAATAATCAAGGATAAGCATAGTTTCTAAGTTCCCGTTTTATTTTCCCTCCCTACACTTAAACTGAACATTGTCCCCAATGTTCCCCGAAAGTATCAAAGTTATGATAATGGAAGGTAATTAAAAACGAAAGAAACTAGTACTCCCCTGATTAGCTCGGTAGGATCCGTGTAAAGTGGTGGTTAAATCCTTTCCTAGAAAAATGTATGCGTGAAAAGCTCCTTCCAATCTTTTGTTTCTTCTTCTTGATAAATAAAACCTGCACATTCGAAGAAAACAAACGAAACCTTCACGTAAAATCGGCGGTAATATTATATATAAGACTCTACTAAACTAGGATATAATGCTTGTGGAATTGATGTTTACGGAATTTCTGGAAAATTAAGACCTGGAAAATTCCAAAAATTTTATAGTTAGCTCAGAAAACGAGAAAAAAGTAATCTGTTGTTTTTACTCCTTCCTGACGCCGTCAGGTTGCGATCCTGACGCCGTCAGGTTATCCTGACAAAAACTGGTCTGCGATTTATTGGAAAAAATTCTGGAAAATTTACATCTTTAGAATCTGGAAAAATTTCTGCAAAACATCCATTATGACTCGATACAAGCATTTGACTCGAACAAACACACATATATATCTTTTAATTAATTGCTATTCTCATGTTTATGTTTCTTTGAAAACGTGTGTAATCCTCCCTACACTTATCCTTTATGTAAAATACCTTTATTATGCAATTAAGACGAGGTTAAAAACAAAATAAATCATTTTTACAAATTTAAACATGAGAATAAACGATCAATAAAAGATATATGACACTAACATGGACAATCCAACCACACAAGCTAGATAAATCACACCACATGCAAATATACATAAACATCACATAGTTCAAAGTTCACCACAAAGTTAAGATGTCCTAGATTATTACATGCCCAAATAAAAATTGTTTCAACAACCAAACATATTTAACCATAAACAACCCATAAACAAATACATGAGTCACTGGGGAGGGGGTCCATAACGATAGTCATAACCAGGGGGAGATGGCCCAAATACCCATAGGGTGGATAATCCTCCTCCCGCCCTGGGAAAGGATCAATCTGGAGATGTGGATCAAGCTGATCACGCATGGACAGATGCTGCATCTGCCTGACAGTATGGTCATAGGTCCAGCTAGCTCTCTGGTCCTGCTGTGCCATCCATGTATCCATGCGGCCCATCCATGCTCCCTGGTAGGCCTGCCAATCCCCACTGGGCATTTGTCGGTAGACATCAGCGGAGCTTCCTGCTTCTCCCCCCTGCCGGTGTGCTGGTATCTGTGGTTCCTCATCATCGTTGTCTTCACCATCCTGAATGGTGGGCTGAGCATGGAACCAAGCGTAACCTCTACCATAATCCATGAGGACATCCATAGCTTTCAGAGACTTAGCTTTGACGACCCTTGGTGCTGCCACTGCATTAAGGTACGCGGGTACCTCCCCTGCCAATACACCCAAGGATCGGGCTAACCGGGTGATGAGCATGCCTCCATATACCCTATCCTCCATCCTTATTCCACTAGCAGTCCTCAAGTAGTCGGCCAACCAGAATGGGATGTTGCTGTGCACACCCTCGGCCAATATGCAGTAAAGATAGAATAGGTCAGGCAAGGTGACACGATGACCCGTGGCATGGCATCCTATGATAGAGAAGGTGAGGCAGCGTTGTACGAGCCTAACCCTCGGATCCTGGATCTGTGAAGCGAGGGTACTCCCAGTAATGTACTCCCCATCAGCTATCGTGTTCAAGAATTGAATACCCAACATCTCGTCCTTATGGGTAATCCCAGCTGCCAATTGAGTCCTAAACACATCACTCTCAGCATTCTCAGATGTATATAATCCCAACCTCCATCCAAACTCAAGTGTCTACATAGCCCTCCATTCCCCTCCTAACCTAAATCGGATCCCCTGAAAATCAATGTTATCTCGACATGCATTGATATTCGACAGATAAGATGCGTGAAATTCACGCACCAACTCGCCATACACGGGCTCTCGTATCTTAAACAGCCTTTCCCATTGGGGATCAGTGAACTTGTCCCTTCTAAAACTATTTGAAAACTCCCTAGCCAAATCATTCTCCTCGAGAAATGCCCAGTCTAAAACAGCCCCGGAGTCAATAGTCTGATGAAGTAACTCATTGTAACGGGCTTGACATCCTTCCTCGACAAATACTCCCCACCCAACGATTGTGTCAATAATGTTTTCCTGAGCGCTAGAAGATTGTCCCCTAGTTCTCTTTACCCTTCTGCTCATCTGAAACAGGAAATCAAATAAGTGGAGAGCAAATGAGTAACATTCGTGATGAAAAAGATGACACTAGCAGATTCTGACGGCGTCGTAGAATACACCTGACGCCGTCAGCTCGGCTTAATTCTGAATCCGACATTTGCGAGGGAAAAGTCCAAGTTTTTAACCATAACCCTTGACCCAAACACCCTTGCTGCAGCAACAATGGCATAATGGCTAGGTGGTTTTGACCCCTAAGCCGTCAAGGCTTCTCGCAAGGTTAACCCCCATATGATAACACTATTATTCGCCTAATCTTAAGCCTAGTCAACAAGATTCAAAGGCGGAATAGATCAAATTAGTTGGGGTTTTCGGATTGAAAAAGAGGGGAAAACAAAATTGAGCATGAATTAGGACAATTGAATAGACAAAGATCAACGTAAATTACTTCCCTTGTGGAGATTGACGTGGCAAAATAGTGAATTTGATGTGGGGAAATCGTTTTGGTATGGTGTGGGGCGGATAAAAAATGTGTAGGGTAAAGAATGAAAGAGATGGGTGATGTATTTATCCGTCTGATCTGGCTTAGCGACGGCGTCACACTTTATATGTGACGGCGTCACGCCCAGTTTTTTGCAAAAGAAAACGGTTTTGTTAATCCGCCTGGATCAAAGGTCTGGTTACTATTTTTGACAAAGATTTTAGTTTTTATTTTAAAATCAATTTGGCTAATCCACCAATAATCTCCACGACGGTAAGTAATGCATATATCAAATTGTTGTTCAATCGTGATCTCAGAAATTCCGAAGTCTTGGAGGTGAGGGTTCTTTGTCCCAGGTTTAAAACCGAAAGAACTTTCCCTAACATTGGGGAAGTTGGGAAGTGACACGTGCACCATTCCAATGAATATGTTTCTAGGGAGCATGCGGGGAACGTCAAGACAGGAATTTAAGCAAGAATATGATTCTTTGACGAGGTTTGTTCTACTTAATGGAGAAGGTTCGGGAGTCATCCCAATGTGTCCCGGTATCGCATACACCTTTTCTAGCTTTTTAGGTATATTGTTCTTTGCGATTTCTTCACGGATGCTCAACATGAAGTTGTCAGCTAGTCCTAAGAAGGTGTTGTGAGTTTTCCGCATTTGAGCTTCGAGGTGTTTTATTTCCTTTTCTTGCTTGTGGACAAATGTCAACATTATGTCCTCGAATTCATCTTGCCGAGACTTTCTTGGGAGCAAAAATTCCTTGACCGCGTTTACATGCTTAATAGCGTGGGTAGTTACTCCCATTAACGCATTCACTTGTGCCTCCATATTCATAATTGCTTGTGCGCGGGAGGTCGGCCCGTTTTCCGGAACTATCAGAATTTTCCAACCTTCTTCTTCATATTGAGCCAGGTCCTCGATGACTTCCCAACATGCTTTATCAGTGAGGTCACTTAGCCTTCCTCCGACGGCATAATTAATGGTTCGTTGAAGGGAGGGACTGACGTGATCATAGAAAAGCTGGACTTGGAGCCAAAGATCAATGCCGTGATGAGGGACTTTATGGAGTAAGTCCTTGAATCGAGTCCATGCTTTGTAGAGAGATTCACCTTGACGTTGTTGGAACATTAAGATGTCATTCCTAAGCTTAGTGGTTCTCCCCGGTGGGAAAAATTGAGCAAGGAAGCGAGAGGTAAGATCATCCTAACTTGAGATGGAGTCGGCGGGAAGTCGCTCAAGCCAATTACTAGCTTGGTCTCGTAGAGAGAATTGGAAGAGACACAGGCGCGTGGTCTCCAGAGTAGTAGCATCAAGGTTAATGGAATCGACAATTTTGAGGAAATCCCTCAGATGCTGATTAGGATCTTCGGAACGAAGTCCATGGAATGCACATCCGTTTTGCACCAACCGGATGGTGTCGGATCGCAGGGCCGTAGTTTAGGCTTGGTCGGGAAGCTCAATGGTGTTCCTATAGCCTAGGTGGCTTGGTCTCGAGTATTCACCAAGAGTACGGGCTCTTGGCGGGATTTGGTGGTAGGTTGATGAATGGTGGTTGGTTATCACCTTCCATGATGAAAAGTGATGAGGTTACGAACAAAGGTCACGAAGAAGGGGGATAGACTATGAGAAAGTTAAAAATTGAGAAAAATTTACTTGATAGGAATCAAGCAAAGAAACCTAAACGAGGTGGACTACTAACTAGCTATTCTATTCCCCGGCAACGGCGCCAAAAACTTGATAACGCTACACGCGTCGTTCGGGGTCAAAGGAACTTCCTTTTCTTCGAGCAAGTTTTATAACACCCTAGGCGGTGAACCTAATCGTTGTAGTGTAGTATTAGGGTAAGCCACGGGTATTGATATCGTTCTCTAGGGGAATAGGAATGCTAGTGAGAAGTTACTACGCTAAGGTTGGGGTTGAGGAAGATTATTTTTTATCTTTTTTATGTTTTTTAGAAAATGGAAAGGTACGAATCTCGGGGTTTGGATTTGGGGGATGGTATTTCTACCGATTACTCTACTTATCTAATTATCTAATCTAAGGTGTATGTAGTCTATGTCTAATTATTGTGTGCTCGTATGATAGTTTAAAGATGTGTTCACTTAGGTTTTATTACTCCTTAATTATCTCCTATTGATGGTTGAATTGTCACGTCCTTATTCTTAATCACGTTGTGTGTCTAAAGTCGTAGGGTATGCGTTTATCCCTAACTCTTTCAACTTACCAAAGAGTCTCGTCTACAAAACCCTCTAGGGATTATAAACTCTAACTCTAAGGCCTTCTTTGGATGGTTTAGCCTACAACCGCTCTAAGTGCTATAGCCTAAGGTTCACAAAGATTAATCAAGCATTAATTACACAACGAATGACCTATCGCATTGCTAGATCATTAATCAATTAAGATAAGAGACAACCAATCAATATTTAATAATTAAGTTTCATATTTCCGAAGGAAATACACAAGTAAATTAGTCGGACATGGAGAACATGCAAGCATACACATAAATAATTGAAGACATAATTGAATTAATGAAGTAAAACACTTATCTTGGTTTAAGATAGGGTTTGGAACCCTAAAATATTGTACAAGACAGCCTTGGTTCGGTTTAGGTTTTTACTCCAAAAGACTACACACTAATACTGAAAAATTCGGATTGTATATATAAGATTACATATGCGACGGCGTCACCTTATGATTTGTGACGCCGTCGGGTCGCCGTCATTAGGGTTTCGTCTTGGCCACGTTAGTCTTGCGACGACGTCACCTTGTGCTTGTGACGCCGTCCTCTTCAGCTTCTGACGCCGTCTGGATCAAATCTAGGCCGTCTGAGTTGCGACGGCCTACTCTTTTAAAGCCTGACACCGTCACTTGAAAATAAGAAATTTGGCTTCTGTGCCGTCACAAAATGCTCCAACGGCATCGCAGTTAAGCAGTGACAATGTCACCCTTGTATTTCAGCAGCTTGAGTGTCTCGATTCTTGACTTTGGCCATTTTCTTCGTATATCCGCGCCTTTTCGTCCAAATAAGAGCCATTACAGCAATTTGCCTTCAAGCGACCTAAAAAGTGAAAAGGAACGATATTAAGTAATAACGGATACAAAATTGATCAAATAAGGGCTTAAACGACCCCTCAAAAAGGTACATTTTAAAACTTTATCAGATGGCAAACTTCTTAAGAACTTCAGGTTTGCATCTTCAACAGATACTTCTGCTTTGTATAACACTAGCATACTAAGGAGATTTTGGAATCTGTCATAGGCAGCATCAAGACCTTCTCTTTCACCAACAGTGAATGTTTCAAACTATTGCTTCAACAGATTTCTATGCATCTTCTTGGAAGCATCATTACCTCCAAATCTTGTCTTGAGAGCAGCCCATAGTTGTTTTGCATCCTTAGCATCATGGAACTTGAGTAGGTGACCATCAGGAATAGCAGACAACAGTATGTTGAGAGCCTTTTCTTGATTTCTTACTGTAGTTGGTGGCAAGATAGGCTTAGGTGGTTTAGGTTGTCCAGGAACTTCTACATGTTCTTCAATAACTTCATTACCATTGACAATTACATTCCACAGTGCATGGTCTGTAATAGCAATGTACTGCCTCATCTTCATACTCCAGAGATCATATTCTCCCTTCTTGATGATAGGAATTCTAAGTGAGGTGATGGATGGGGGTGGTGCAGCTTCAGTCGACATCTTCAGGGTTTGTTTTTAAATCGGTTTTAAGGGTTTCTTCTTAATCAGAGTTTCCACACAAGCTCTGATACCACTTGATGGATCGATATACTCTGACCAAACTAACTATGTAGCTTGTAAGGGCTTAGCAACCTCGAATAAATCCTAAGTTACTAACAATGAAACACTGAATTTACTCTATTAAGTATGCGGAAACTACTTTAATAAAGCTAAGAAGAATAACTTAAAACTTCAACGATTTTATTAATACTTTGAACCTGCTTGATACACAGATTTACTAACAACCCTAATAACTCTAATATCGAACTTGCTTGTAAGTCGATCTCTAATATTCTCTAATGTTGCGTATGTAAGTCATACCTCTAATGCCAATCTAGGGGTCCTTTTATAGGCATAAGGAATACCCTAGTCGGTTTACAATTACAATCCTTGTACGACAAGTAATACTAAACTAAACTAAGAATATTCTATAATTACAAAACTTTCCATAAACGATATAGCAGTTCTTTAGCTTTGTAGTACTTTGATGTTGAGCAGTACTTTGACTTTATTCATAAGTAGTACTTTGACTTTCTTCAGCACTTTGACTTTCTTCAGTACTTTGTCTTTTATATCCCAACAATAGTCCAGGTAGTTACTTGATAAAGGTGGTAGACTTTAGCCCATGTAGAGTGGAAACTAATATAGGAGTAACCCATGACCTTACACCCTTATATCACCAATTCATGGTTGATAACAAGAAACATTATGGGTTTAAATCGGGTTTATTAGGTCAAGATGGATCATTAAATAAGAATCTTTTGAAGTTGATAGAAGATGATCCATTTTTAGGAGAGAGATTTGATTCACCCGCTACACCAATAGAATTAGGTAAGGTTATAATGAATGGAGCACACTCCTTTGAGCATATAAATCACCCATCACCCTCTCCTCACGTAGCAAATTTCCACCCTAAGGGTTTATATCGCTACTATCACCCGCACTTAAGCTTAAGTGTAGGAAAAACTTCCCCTTTATCCGTTAAATAAGGGTAGAGTCAAGCTCGTGACTCGAACAAAAACAAGCGCTTCGTGGAAGGCAACCCATGCTTAATTGTTTGCTTGATTGTGTGTTGTGTATCTTTTATTTATTATTTATTCTCATGTTTAAATTTGTAAAAATGATTTATTTTGTATTTAACCTCGTCTTAATTACATATAAAGGTATTTTACATAAGGGATAAGTGTAGGGAGGATTACACACGTTTTCAAAAGAAACGTGAACATGAGAATTACAATTAATTAAAAGATATACATGTGTATTTGTTCGAGTCAAATGCTTGTATCGAGTCATAATGGATGTTTTGCAGGAAATTTTTCCAGATTCTAAAGATGTAAATTTTCTAGAATTTTTTCCAGAAAATCGCATACCAGTTTCTGCCAGGATAACCTGACGGCGTCAGGATCGCAACCTGACAGCGTCAGGAGGAGCAGAAACAGCTTATCACTTTTTCTCGTTTTCTGAGCTACTTATAAATTTTTGGAATTTTCCAGGTCTTAATTTTCCAGAAAATCTGTAAACATCCATTCCACAAGCATTATATCCTAGTTTAGTAGAGTCTTATATATATTGTTACCGCCGATTTTACGCAAAGGTTTCGTTTGTTTTCTTCAAGTGTACAGGTTTAATTTACAAAGAAGAAGATACATAAGATGAGAAGGTGCTTTTAACGCAAACGTTCTTCTTGAAGAAAGATGTAACCACCACTTTACACGAATCCTACTGAGCTAATCAGGGGAGTATTAGTTTCTTTCGTCTTTAATTACCTTCCATTATCATAACTTTGATACTTTCGGGAAATATTGGGGACAATGTTCAGTTTAAGTGTAGGGAGCGAAAATAAAACGGGAACTTTGAAACTATGCTTATCCTTGACTATTTGCCTTGTCCAATTTCATTTGTGTAATAAACCATGAGAAATATCGGTTAGGGTAATTTTGGCACCAAATTTAAAATTTTTCATGACATGTAGAAGTGGGCCATTAGTCTTAATAAAGCGTCTCATGTGAGGAAGTTATATGACTAGCACAAAACCCTTCATCACTTAAATTCCACCCAAAATGTGAGGATTGCCCTTAGATTTGTAGGAATTAAAGCATTCCACTTTAATGCTTCGAGAGTGTACCGGTAGTATAATAGATTCTAGAACTTGTTTTGTGATGCATTCCGAGAGCGCTAGTAAGACTACACTTGTGTAGTTAGGAATAATTAAATGAAAAGAGGCATTAGGATAACCCTTGTTTAATACCCATAATATAATTACTTCTTCCACATCGGTTGAGTAATTCCCCCCACACCCTTGCGTTGTACTCATCTTTAGTACACGATACCCCTAGTTAACCCCTTAGAGCCTATCCTTTTTGCGGTACTCGTAATGTTTCGGTTTTCCGAAATATCAATGAAGAGCATTGTTTACAATCCACCCCCAAATGTACACCCAAATCGCTTTAGCCTACCTTGTATGCACTCACTTTTAGTGCATTATTGTTATCACACTAAACCCTTAGTTCAATTATCTTGTTGCTTGCATAAGTTGCTAAGTTGAGTCATATCCTTTGTACACAGTTTTGGGATGATTGGGACTCATGGGAAAAGTTAAATTTTATGAAATGACGGGAAGGGAACGTTAAATTCAAATTCCCTTTATTAGTGTAATAATGTACTCCAAGTGTTTTGATCTTTTCAATTCGGGTCAAATTAGTGTTAGAGTAATAAAAACTCAAGTGTAGGGATGTGCCTATAAATCCCTATCATTTTGATGTTATCGTAGAGGATGGTAGAGTAAAAGTGTATGAAAAAAAAATGAGTTGAAAAAAAAACGGGCTACCATCCTACATCTATCTTTAAATTTATGTTTTTTTATTTCAGTTATCTAGAGTTTAGAGTGTCGAGTCTTGGCTTAGCAACGCAATTCTTCGCATGCTTATAACATAAATATTTTTGACTTGCCGCCACTAAATCGCCTATCCCACCAAACCCTTTGTTTCCCTACCGTAAGCCTATCATTGCAACCCTTTAAAAGACCTCTTGGATAGTCTTTCCTAGGTGCTTACGCCAAAGCGATGGAGGTTTGATCTAGTCTCAAGCCTATGGTAATCTATGTACTAGGACCGGTTAATGAGTGTTTATCTTCCATTTCCAACTTGTTATATTTCATATACACCCGAGAGATGTGAGTATCCAAACACCCCATGTGAGGTGCTAGTATGTAATTTCCGTGCATGTTATGACTTTTGCGGGGCTTATATTTGTTGTGGATCGTTCTAAACTAATGCTTCATGACCCCTAACTTATAAATTAAGTGGCTAAAAGCACATTTGCTTGAGGACAAGCAAATACCAAGTGTAGGGATATTTGATAAGGATTTAAAATGTACCTTTTTGAGGGGTCGTTTAAGCCCTTATTTGATCACTTTTGTATCCGTTATTACTTAATATCGTTCCTTTTCACTTTTTAGGTCTCTTGAAGGCAAATTGCTAGAATGACACTTATTCGGACGAAAAGGCGCGAATATACGAAGAAAATGGCCAAAGTCAAGAATCGAGACACTCAAGCTGCTGAAACTGAAGGGGACGGCGTCAGGTTATACTTGTGACGCCGTCGGAACAAGTTTTGTGACGATACAGTAGCCAAATTGCTTATTTTCAAGTGACGGCATCAGGTTTTAAAAGAGTAGGGCGTCGCAGCTCAGACGGCCTAGATTTGATCCAGACGACGTCAGAGACTCAAGGCGACGGCATCACGGACATAAGGTGACGCCGTCACAATGATAACGTGGCCAAGACGAAACCCTAATAACGGCGACCCGACGGCGTCAGAAATTAAAGGGTGACGCCGTCGCAGTTGTAACCTTATATATTGTTGAAACTAAGATATTGATAGATCTTTGAGCACTCGTAGATCGTTAGTTATGCTTATGTAATCACAAACACACTAAAAGACAGTCTCTATAACTTGTATTCAAGCGGAAATAAAACACAAGTATAAACACGAATAACTAAGAATACGTTGATCCTCTATGGATCTTTTAATATTACTAAAACCTGTTTTTCAAACTCGTACATACTTCATACTATTGTGTTCCTTTTATAGACAAGGAACCCTAAACCGTTTCCCAAGAAACGTATAAACATAAAACTAAATAAGATATACATTATCACTTCCTAATAAAGCTCATGCATATCCTAACTAACTATAGAATACGCAGAATATCTATCTCCGCAGAAACCATCTACACGGTTATATTACTTCAGCAGAGTTACTTCTTCAGCAGAATCCTTGCACTTTAGCAGAATCCATCGGCAGTAACTTCAGCATAATTCATACTTGGTAGAATTCCCAACAATCCTCCCCTAAACTGGAATTTGACTAGGTTAAGTTCCAGTTTCTTGATAGATTTTAACTCTTCAGAACTAGAGGATTGTACTCAAATATCAGCAGCAAAGAACCAAAACATACATCTCTATGATGACACAACTGTGAAACACCAAATCTTTGCAGCAACAAATGACAAAATGTACATCAAAACATATTTATTTCATACTATTCTCATCACATCCAGGTGTGTTAACTCCTGTGAGAGGTGAATCATTGAAAATAATGGATTTGATGTCTCTTTACCAATAGCCATTACTACTGGAGTAGCCATATGTTTAAGTTCGAAAACTATGGTACACTGATAACCATCTGATTTATTAGCAAATCAGCAACTATAAACGGATTTGAGGTGTCTTTACCTGTAGTCGTTTGCTCAAGACTAGTCAATTCTTAGGGGAAAGAATCACCTTTGGTGAATTGAAAACCCAATATGGTATTCCACTGCCTTTACCACAAGCCATATACTTGTGGGCTAGCCAATTCTTGGATTCCAAAAAGAAATAAACCATGGTGAATTGATGACCATACAACTCTCAGCAATGAAGCATGGGTGAGTTGCATACCCTATGATTTTGAGCAAATCATTACAGCTATCAACAGATTTGATGTGTCTTTACCAAATTTGTACCCTTTGGACTAGCCAACTCTTTGATGTACATAAGGCACAGCTGGTGAGTCGATAACCATCAACAATGTACAACAAACCTGCAAGAAAAGTTAGAAGATGTAAGTGTAATAGGGTCCTCAGCTCCACCAGCAGATTGCTCTGTGGTAATGGGAGCTTCATTGGACCATTCAGGAGAAATATGGACATGCTCAAGGATAGGAGAGCTTTCATCAAGTGGCTCTCTCACTGGACTAGAGGTGGTCTGTCTATTAAGCTCATGCTCAAACTCATCAGGAGTAACATGAGAAGGTGGTGGACTAGGACTAGGTGTGGGTACATGTGTAGGTAGAGGTTGGTCAGGAGAAACATGTGATGCTTCAGCAGTTATGGAAGGGCCCTCATCAATGGCAACTGATGGATTACCATCAGCAGCAACATTAGTAGAGGGTGGAACACCAGCCACATTACCCTCATCAGTAGCCACATTGCCTTGTGGCAACATAGCTTCCAACAAAGGATGATGCGCCCCAACATAATGAGTCTTCATTGAAGCAAATAATTTAGCACTTAGAGCTCCTATGGGAAAAAATACTCTATCTTGGGTTGTTATGTCTAAAATCATTTGTAAAAACCTGGGATACATAAGAAACTTATGCTTTTTCTTTTGAACATTTTCAACCATATTATCAAAAATATACTAAGAAAAATTATAAGTTAAACCCTGTGAAATACATACAATACCACAACCCAATTGAGTAGATAATTGGTCCCATCCACCTGACTTGTTACTTATGCATTGAAGTAATGTGTGTAGCAAAAACCTCCACATGGGGCAAAGCTTGTTTTTGTGCCACATATCTGTGTTCGTACTTTGGTATCCAATAGCTCTTAGCCCAGCAAGTATCTCCACAGTATTAGAATGATAAACCCCATCTCCATCATCCAAACGAAGTTGTCTCCGAATCAACTCCTCAGTCACAACATACTCTGTTCCATCAATCGTAGCTTCTATCTCTGTGTCACTCCGTTTTCTAGCAGAAGCCCAAAATTGTTCAACCAATGATCCATATATCACATTTGGAGAGTTCGTTAAAGCATAATGAATCTTGGATCGCTTCAAGAACTCCACCATTGGTTTATATAATTCATGACCCTTTGCTTTTCCCAGAAAAGCAACTTTGTTATGATCTTTCTTAAATTGAAGTGCCATGTGAGAAATTGTGATAATGGGTTATGATTCACGCAACTGGAAGTGTGTTTACACCAAGTGAAGAGGGAATCGGTTAATTTTAGGCGAAGATGTGCAAATAAGGTATTAGTAGAAGTTACCCAATTTATAGTCAAAAGTATTTCGTTGACCATATCTTATGTGTAAAATAATCCCAATTCAAAATTAACACTTCAGCAGAAACCATGGTCAATCTGCTGAAGAAGGTCAATCAGCAGAAACAACTCAAGCGACTTAGTATCTTCAGTAAATATCTTGAGTGTTACTGTGACACCCAACTCGCATTAATTGTCATAAAGCCTTGAATCCGCCTATAAAACAATCCCAATGCACACTTAACACACATCAATTACCCCCAATTATCTTCACAAACCCTAATTTCTCCAAAAACTCCACAATCATCAACAATAACAATGTCTACCAAACCAGAAGTTATTGATCCAACCTCCTCTCCATCATCAACATCATCATCATCATCAGCCAGTGATGATTCACGTCTGTTATTTCGATATCCTTATCAAGATGAACCTCGATCTTTGAAATCCCCCTTTCTCCCTTCTTCTGAAGATGATAGTGTAGTGAATCCAAGTGAGTCTTCTAGTGATTCTGATGACTCCTCAGATCGTCTAGAGCCAACTGCTGTGGTGATTGCCCTTCCTGCTCCAAGAACTGGTACTTCATACCATGGAAGCAAGGGAAAGGGCAAGAGAGCTGAGGTGGCGGGAAAGGGAAAAGGGAAGATGGAGTGATGCTTTATGGTGGAACGAGTAGATGGAACAACCGAAGATTTTTCATATCACAAATCCATCTACCATGCCAAGAGCCAAAGATATAAAACTAGGTTCTTGAGCATCTTCATCGTCGTTTTCATCAATCCATCCTTTCTATTTTCATCTTCAGCTTCAGCTTCTTCGTCGTACTGGTCATGCATATTCACCAGCTTTTGTAATAGATGATAGGAACTAGTATAAGTTTGGTAGATCTTGTATAGAAATGGTCATGTCTTTTCATTTGAAGTTGATTGTAAGCTGTAAGCTGTAAACTGTTTCTTGAATGAATGAACAATTAAACTTCAGTACTTCTCTTCAGTAGAAATAATTAGATCACTTCAGTACTTCTTTTCAGTAGAAACAAGCTTTTAGCTTACTTGACCATATTCTATTAACCAACTTTGTGAACTTCAACTTATATAAGCAATCTGCAAAACAAACACAGAGCAGCAAACACACCAAACCAAAACAAACAAAACTCAAAGAACATTAGCAGGTTAGTAATGTTAGCAAACAAAAAGATAACCAAATATCTACAAAGTTTACAAAATATACAACGAAAATCCTCCCCTGAGGCATATGCCTCCCCTGAGGCCTATGTCTCCCCTTAAACTTTGCAGTCAAGGGTTAAGCATCCCAATATGGACAACTAGATGTTGAAACCTGGGTCCATCAAAAGCTTTAGTCAACAAATCTGCCACATTCTCATCTGTGTGAATCTTAACCACCTTTATCAAATGTTTTTCATATGCATCTCTTATAAAGTGGTGCTTGATCTCAATATGCTTAGTTCTATTATGAAAAATTAGATTTTTAACTATGCATATGGTACTTTGATTATCAATATAGATTGTGGTGTTCATAAAATTAAACCCATAATCCAACAACTGATTTTGGATCCATAGTACCTGACCACAACAATTTGCAGCAGCAACATACTCTGCTTCAGTAGTAGAGGTAGCAACAATAGTTTGTTTCTTACATTGCCAAGAAATCAATCTTCTACCAAGAAATTGGCAACCTCCAGATGTGGATCTTCTATCCAGATTCGCACCAGCATAATCATTGTCACTATATGCTTCCAATACAAAAGGAGACTCTTTTGGGTACCAAAGACCTAATTTAGGTTGGCCTTTCAGATACTTGAAGATCTTTTTTACTGCATTCAAGTTGGAAGTAAGTGGAGTGACCTGATGTCTAGAACAAGCACTCACAGCAAAGGTAATATCAGGCCTGGAAGCTGTTAAATACATTAAGGAACCAATCATGGATCTGTATAAGTGAACATTTACAGCTGGATCTGGTTCAATATTGTTCTTTGGTTTTGGAGCTTCATAAGGTGTAGTGGCAGTTCTGACATTTTCCATACCAAACTTCGTCAAGATGTCTCTCACATATTTATGGTTCAATATTGTTCTTTGGTTTTGGAGCTTCATATGGTAGATGAAGAATCAGGGTCTGGCAAGTCTCTTGACTTTTTTCCATAAAGATGGTGTGATCCATCAAAGTCAACATTGAGGGATAGGTCAATGGGCATATGTTCTCCTCTAATGGGTCCAGGGACAGCATGTAATGTTCCTTCTTTAACATAATAAGCTAAACCTGCTGGTGTAGTTTTACGCCTATCATTCCTAGCTTCTGATGAGTGTCTAAATACTCATCATTTTTATACTGTTAGAATGCCAAAAACATCTGAAAACACTCAGAAATGCTTCAAAATGATAAAAATATCACAAATCAGTGTTTTATGTGTTTTAAATGCAAAAAGATCAAAATCAGATGAAAAACGTATCAAGTTTGCATAATTGGCAGTTTTAGTCCCCCAAGTTACAAAAATTGTCAAAATCAGTCCCTGGTAATTCAAAAACTTGCAAAATATCATTTTAGGTCCATAAGATTCAAAAGTTGTCAAAATAAACCCTTTAAAGTTTAAAAATCACAAAATGACAACTTTAGCCCCTGAACTTTGAAAATTGTCAAAAATAGTCCTTGGTTAATTTAAAAAAATGAAAATTATCAAGTTTTAACCTTGTTCTATTAATAAATGGCAAAAATGGTCCTTATGATAAAACTTTGGAGAAAATTACAATATTGGTCCTTATAGTTTCTAAATTGGCAATTTTAGTCCCTGGATTTGTAAAAATGGAAAATTTCAACTATGGTCCTTGTTCTATTATCACTTGGCAGGTTTAGTCCTTATGAGAGCTTGGGAAAATGTTCAAGTCCAGTCCTTCATCTTTGGCTAAATTGCAAATATGGTCCTTGTTGTTAAAATAAGCCAAACCGGATCCAATATATGAACTAGCCCAAATCCAAGCCCAATCCATTGACCCGGCCCAAAATTTAAAATCAAATAAACCGCGGGTACTGTAGACCCGTCTCCCTCACACCTGTTTCACCAATACCAGTGGTTTTTAACCACTGGTTTTCTCCTTTACACCTCACCATCCCACTCAATTACACTCCACCTCCACCTATACATCAATCCAAAGCCATTTAATGGAAAAACCTGCTCGTTGGAATTTTGGCGCCAAAAAGTGACAAATGGCAAATCAATGATCTGGCTTATTTCAACGGCTGGATTTAGGTGGGATAACTTCAGAGGTCGACAAGAAGATATTTTCAAGTCAATAAATATCAAGAGGAGCAGTATTGTAATCAATCTAGAGTAATTTTAAATTTTAATGTCGTTTTAGCTTAATCTTCAAATTTCAGTGTTTGTAAAAGCTTTAAGCTTTGAATTTTATGTTTTTAAGGTGTAAGAAAACTTTTGTAAGCTTCAATTTCCATTTTCAAGTCTTATGTCAAGTTATGAAATTTTCTTATCATTCAAAAATCTCAATAAGTTGAATTGTTGTTAGAAACTGTTAAATTGGACTGAGAAGCACACATAAGCTCCATATAAAGCTTATACAAGCTTTTAGATACTCTAAAAAGCAGTTTGTTAGCAAAAGTCAGAAATTCACAAAAATAACAAATAAATAGCTTAAAAATAAAAATCCATGGTTCAAAGTTCTAGCAGGTTGGAGCAGGATATATAATGGATGGTCTTGGGATTAGTGCTTCATGGGAAGCTTTAGGATGAGTTTTCAGTTCTTGGTTCTGTGTTCTCAGTTCAAAACCATTTGTAAGCAATTCCTCATTTTTTGGTATTTCACTGTGTGACTTGTTCATTAGCCTAAATATCTGTTTCTTTAAGTTTATTAGTCTCATTTAAGTTAAAATAAACCATAAAACCTGTTACTTGTTCTTTTTAATTTGTAGTTTGTAAAATTTTTACTTTGACAGTTAAATTTGTATAATCACCATTTCCTAGTTAAATGTTGTTATTGTTGTTGCTTTATGCTCATTCAGTCTCAGTATAGGATAATATAAGGTCTGAAATCACCTGAATGGTCTTAAGCTATGATAAGCTTTGAAAAATCTCTAAACTGTTTAGTTAAGCAGTGTTTGGAATTGTTCAGTTAGCTGAGCTAAAGACCTGTTGTGATGTTATCTGTTGTTGATACATGTTGCATTAAGTCCTAATAACTCATATTAGCAGTAAAAACTTGTCTTCATTCAGTAAAAAAGTCAAAGTACCTTTAATCTCCTCTCATAAGCTCACTGTTAGGATTTGATAGGTAAAATTCATCATAGAGGCTTAGAACTTGTTACTGTTGCTTAATTCCATCTCACTTTAGCTTAATATTACATAACCAGTTAGTATAATCAGTTCAAAGTTAAGTTTAGTCAACTCTTTTGGTTCTTATAAAAAGTCAAATATTTCAGTTTCACAGTTTTTGGATTAAATAGATTAAGTCACATAGGGCTTACTGTTAGTATTCAATACTTGAGCTTCTGGAATAGCAAAATAGAACTGCTTATCTTTACAATAGTATTTTTCTTATTTTCTAAATAGCTTATTTAGTAGCTTAACTTTTAGCTTATTTCTAGTACCCTGTTAAAAAAAGTGCCCTGTGCACCTGTTTTACTTGCTCAATCATAAGCTCCTACAGAGCTTATCAGTTGGCCTTAGCTTGTAAACCTTGGTTCTTTGGATAGCCAATCAAGCCTTCTAGAGGTCCCAAGTTTATTTTTTCAATTTTTAGCTTGTTTAGTAGGGCTGCTATTGACTTGTATCTTGTCCCATTTTCTGTTATAACCAGCTACTCAGTAAATTGATCTCTTTTTCATAAGCTCTTTCTAAGCTCCACAGTGGACCCCACAGTGTGAGCTTTGGCTTTTTGGATAGCTCACCAACTCAGCTTGATACCCAAGTCTTTGTTTTGAGCTTTGGAGCTTATTTACCTAGCTTATTTTAGCCTGCAAAATGTCCTCAGGACTGTTTGGTTTCTCAGTTTGAGATTAGTGCTTATTTGCTTATAAATAGCTTATCAGTGTTCTTAATTGTGTTTTCTAGCTTAGTATTAGTAGCTTATAGCATATCTTAGCTTCTGTATCAAGTTGGTGGTCTTTGGTTATAAATTAGCTTTTTCAAAGTGCTTATTATTAAGCAGTTACAACTGCAGTTGCTTATTTCTCCACACAAGCCTATGTTTTTCTATTTTTCCTAGATTCTACATATTAAAATAGATTTTTCCTGAAATTTTCATTATTTTTCATAACTGTTTGCTATTTTTCTTAATTAAAAACAGTTTTTAGGTATTTTTAAATAGCTTTTAATACAAATAAATTATAAAAAGTCCAAAAAAATGATTTTTCAATTTTCTTAGGTTAAGATAAATATAAAAGTAATAAAAAGTATTTTTCCATAATTTTCTTAGTTTAAAAAGTATTTTTTAGCATTTTAATTAGTTTTAAATAGTTTTAAATTAATAATAAATACATAATAAGTCTAAAAAATATATTTTTAGTTTTAAAATAAGTTTTATCATATTTTAGATTTTTCCAAGTTATAATTTCATTTTTCTAGGTTAATCTTGTATTTTCTTGTATTTTAGTGCAATTTAAATACTTAATAAATAGTTTTTAATTAATAATAATTAAATAAATAGTTGTAAAAATAATTTTCTTTTTCTAATAATTTTCTTTTATTATTAGGATTGTTAAAATATCATTTTCATATTTTTAGGTCTTTTATTTCTTTAAAACTCACTTTTTATTTTATACGTAGACGTAATTTTATTTTAAACGTAAGTTTTAAGTTGTAGGTTTTAAACGTTCATCGATTTTAAAAATAGTGATAGCGTTTATTTAATAGATTTTAACTTTTTAATCTTTTTAATTTGCATTTAAGTCGCTGTTATTTGTTAATCTTTTCTTTTAGTATAATTTTCCATCGAAAACCTTACTGATCGCTATCCTTAGTGATCATTCTACCATCTGATTAAGTGTTTTAACACCAATTCATCCTCCGTGGGACTTAACGACCCAGGAATTCCCTATATTCCTCTGATCTTAATTGCATTTGTGTTTGAACTGTTTTAAGTCTATTTGACTTGACTGTTTTGCGCAGATCAAATTTTGGCGCCGCTGCCGGGGAGGCTGTAAGCGTGTTTCTAGCATTATCAGACCCGTACTTGCACATATACCACAGTTTGTAAAAAGTTTTCTGTAAAGATAATAAACCAAAAAGTTCATTAACACTTTTCCTAAAGTGTTAAAAACCCAAAAACAATATAAAACAACAAAACAATCGTAACGTTTTCTGTATTGTGTTTCTTTTAAGGTGATTCTTAAAGAAATTCGATTTGGTTAAACGGGACGATACCAAAAATATTTTCCAAAAGTTTTTAAACCCCATCAGCACAAATCATACCTACGTCTTTTCAGTGGTACCTAAATATACATAAAAATCAACCACCGCAAATCAAGGCAGTGCACTACCTAACTGGGGGTGCGACCATTAATAAGTTCCCGAACATCAGATTTAAAACTTGCCTTTGTGTCACTTGTGATTTGGTGTACCTTTTTCAAAGAAGCCATTTCATTTGTGATTATTGGTTAAAGTTCACTTGTGTTTTGCCTCATTTGTTTTGGAAATTGATTTTTATACTTAGTGCATGCGCACTCGTTCTTCCAGTTCTACAAGTCCACTTTCCGAACTTGGAAACATTCCTCGCAAACGTAGAGGACGTTCAGCTCCTTCAGCCGTGACTGAGGAACGTCTACCACCACCACCTCCTGTCGAAATGGCAGAAGACAAACCGATGAATGAGCTTCTCCAAGCACCCATTGAGGGTTACGGAGATGCCATTGTTGTCCCAGCCATTGTGGCTGATACCTTCGAGCTCAAGACCGGGTTGCTTAATCTAGTAACCCAAAGCCAATTCTACGGTTTTGAGCGGGATGATCCTCATGCACACATTCGATGGTTCAATAAGATAGCATCTACCATCAAGTACAAGAATGTCCCATCCGAAGCTATCAAGCTTCTTTTATTCCCATTTTCTCTAGAGGGACAAGCCCGGAATTGGCTTGAGAAACAACCCCCTCGTTCTATAGAGACATGGGAAGATCTAGTTACCAAGTTTGTTAATGAATTCTATCCTCCATCCCGAACCACAAGTCTTAAGAATGAGATAATGAAATTTTCTCAGAGATTTGATGAATCATTCGGGGAGGCATGGGATCGTTACAAAGAATTGCTCCGCAAGTGTCCACATCATGGTTTTACCGAGTTAATGCAAATGGATACTTTCTATAATGGTCTGAGACCAGCTGACCAAGACTCTCTGAATGCCTTCGCGGGAGGTAATTTCCTTAGCAAAACCACCAAAGAAGCCTTACAAATCATTGAAAACAAGTCCCAGGTCCGTTCTTTCCGCACAAAGACATATCAAAATCAGTCTAATGCTGGACCTTCTACTTCATCTCCTGTGAGTACATCTAGCACCGATGCTAAGATTGATAAACTCACAGATGCTGTTCAGGCTTTGGTTCTTGCTAACCAAAAGAAAGTCACCTTCACTCAAACACCAACACATGGTGAAGTGAAGAAAGTTGAAGTTTGTGTCACTTGTGGTGGTCCTCATGCATACTACAACTGTACTGCCACTGATGGTAGTCCGTTTGAAGCAAATGCTATAGCCGGTACTTCAAATCAAGGAGGTAATCAATACCGTCCTCAGAATGATCCAAACTACCGTGCTAGCACTTATCAGGAACCACCCGGTTTTAACCAGAATCCTAACCGGAATCAGAATCAACCTAGAATGAACCAAGGTTATCAAAACCAAGGTAATTTCTATCCTGGACCCAATCAAGGTTTCCAACAACAAGGGAACCTTCATCAAAACAATTTCAATCGTGGGAATCAATTTCATGGGAATGTGAATCCTAATCAAGGGAATTTTCAACAACAAGGTCATAATCAAAACATTCGACCTCAAAATTTCCCTCCTAATCCACCTCCCATCATTACTCCTCCAGGACCATCATCTGATGAGTTACTGAAGCAGTTTATGAAATCCCAAGATGAGATGAACAGATTGTTGGTCAGTCAGATCGCTGATCTGAAGAAGTCTTTAAATGATCGACCCTCGAGCTCAGGTACTTTACCGAGCAACACGATCGCTAACCCGAGGGGCGATGCTAAGGCGATCACGACCAGAAGTGGTGTTTCATACAATGGACCCGCTATTCCTACTACCTCTTCTTCTTCTTCTCCTCCAAAGGTAGTGGAAAGTGAACCTCCAACTCACAATGGACCTACGACTCCAATGCCCCCTCCTCCTGTGGCAATGAGTCAAGTTACCAAGGAAACAACGGACAAAGAGCATTATTCAAGTCCAAGTAATACCGCACAAGTCCCACCTTTGGTAGTCCATCCTCAAGTTGTCCAGAAACCCAAGTCTAATCCAGGAGTTGTTTTTGAACCACCTGTAGCTCCCGTTGAAAATATCAAATCCAAATCTTCTATTCCATATCCATCACGTTTGAATGAGCAAAAGCTCCGTGAAAAAGCTAGTCATCAAATGGATAAATTTTTCCAAATTTTCCAAGAGTTACATTTTGACATAAGCTTTGCGGATGCTATCATGCTGATGCCTAAGTTTGCATCGACTCTCAAACACATGTTAAGCAATAAGGAAAAGCTGTTTGAAATGGCAAAGACTCCTCTTAACGAGAACTGCTCTGCAGTTATTCTAAAGAAGCTTCCAGAAAAGCTAGGAGATCCTGGAAAATTTCTCTTACCTTGTGTATTTCCAGGAATGGTTGAATGCTTTGCCTTGGCAGATCTTGGTGCAAGCATAAACCTGATGCCTTATTCAGTTTGGAAGAAACTTTCTCTTCCGGAACTTATTCCTACATGCATGACTCTCGAGCTTGCAGATCGTACAATATCTCGTCCTCTTGGCATTGCCGAGGACGTATTTGTGAAAGTAGGAAAGTTCCATTTTCCAGCTGACTTCGTGATTGTTGATTTTGATGCCGATCATCGGGTTCCTCTCATTGTTGGTCGAGGATTCCTGAGAACGGGCCGTGCTCTCATAGATGTATTTGAGCAAGAAATCACATTACGTGTTGGAAATGAAGCTGTCACTTTTAACCTTGATCAGACTTCGAGGTACTCCGCAAATTATGATTCTGAATCGGTTAACCGAATAGATATCATTGATGTTGCTTCTGAAGAGTACTCGCAAGAAGTTCTTGGTTATGATCATAATTCTTCGAGTGATAATCTCACTCATTCATCTCAACCTATCATCGCCAATTCTACTCCTTCTCTCACCCCATTTGAGGAAAGTGACTTCATCTTAGAAGAGATTGAAGCATACTTATCCAGTGATTCTGTTCCATGGGAAATTGATCACGCTCCAATTGACATTGAGGGAGACATACTTCTCATTGAGAAGTTGCTTAATGATGATCCATCATCCACCCCTCACTCTAGTGATTCAATTCCTGATGAGATTAATCAAAATGAGATTAATCTGGAGGGAGATTTTCTTCTTGAGAAGTTGTTAAATCATGACATTTCTTCTCCTCTCCCTTCCATCAAACTTCATAACAAGGAAGTCAAATCAGTTGAGAAAACTGAAGAATTTCCTGAGGTTGAGCTTAAGGACTTACCACCTCATCTCGAGTATGCATTTCTTGAAGGTGATGATAAACTACCTGTCATTATTGCTCAAGATTTGAGTAAAGATGAAAAAGCTGCTCTCATTACAATCTTGAAGTCACACAAGCAAGCAATTGCTTGGAAACTCTCCGACATCAAAGGTATAAATCCTGAGTTTTGTACTCATAAAATCTTGATGGAGGATGACTTCAAGCCAGCAGTTCAACATCAGAGAAGAGTGAATCCAAAAATCCATGATGTTATCAAACAGGAGGTTATCAAACTTCTTGATGCAGGATTGATTTACCCAATCTCAGATAGTCCTTGGGTTAGCCCAATTCATTGTGTTCCGAAAAAGGGTGGCATAACTGTTATCACAAATGAAGATAACGAGTTAATTCCAACTCGATTGGTTACGGGATGGCGTGTTTGCATTGACTATCGTAAGTTGAATGACGCTACTCGTAAAGACCATTTTCCTCTGCCCTTTATGGACCAAATGCTTGAGAGATTAGCAGGGAACGAATACTACTGTTTCCTTGATGGTTTCTCGGGGTACTTTCAGATTCCCATTGATCCAAAGGATCAAGATAAAACCACATTCACCTGCCCATACGGAACTTTTGCCTATAGACGTATGCCTTTTGGCTTATGTAATGCTCCTGGCACGTTCCAACGATGTATGATGGCCATTTTCCACGACATGATCGGGGAAACAATGGAGGTGTTTATGGATGACTTCTCGGTCATTGGGGATTCGTTTCAAACATGTCTCTCCCATTTAGATAAAATGCTTCAAAGGTGTGAAGACACCAATCTTTGTCTAAACTGGGAGAAAAGTCACTTTATGGTCAAAGAAGGCATAGTCCTTGGCCATAAGATTTCAAAGAACGGGATTGAGGTAGATAGAGCAAAAGTCGATGTTATTGCTAAATTACCTCATCCTACTACCGTCAAAGGTATTAGGAGTTTTTTAGGTCATGCCGGTTTCTATCGTAGATTCATTCAAGATTTTTCCAAAATCGCCCGGCCAATGACCCATCTTCTTGAAAAGGATGCTCCTTTTATCTTTTCACCCGAGTGCATCGTAGCTTTTGAAACATTGAAGAAAAAGCTTACTGAAGCACCAATTCTCGTTGCTCCCGACTGGGATTTACCTTTTGAGCTAATGTGCGATGCAAGTGATTTTGCTATCGGCGCAGTCTTAGGGCAACGAAGAAACAAGCATTTTCAGCCAATTCACTACGCAAGTAAGACTATGACCGAAGCTCAAACTCATTACACCACCACAGAAAAAGAGCTATTAGCCGTGGTGTATGCTTTTGAGAAGTTTCGGCCGTACTTAATCTTGACCAAATGTGTAGTGTATACGGATCACTCGGCTCTTAAATATCTCTTTGCAAAACAAGATGCAAAGCCGAGATTGCTTCGTTGGGTTCTCCTCCTCCAAGAATTTGATATCATCATACGTGATAAAAAAGGAGCCGAGAACCTGGCTGCTGATCATCTGTCCAGATTAGAAAACCCTCACCAAGATGTTTTCGAGAAAAAGGATATAAATGAAACATTTCCTCTCGAGACACTCAATGCGGTTTCTTTTCGTGGAAACTCTTCTACCCCATGGTTTGCTGACTTTGCAAATTACCATGCGGGTAACTTCATTGTGAAAGGGATGTCGACCCAGCAGAAGAATAAATTCTTCAAGGATGTTAAACACTATTTCTGGGACGACACTTTCTTATTCAAAATCTGTGCGGATCAAGTCATCCGACGGTGTGTTTATGGACAAGAAGCTCTTGACATTCTCAAAGCTTGTCATGCTGGACCCACCGGGGGCCATCATAGTCCAAACTACACCGCGAAAAAGGTGTTTGATTCCGGGTTCTATTGGCCCACAATCTATAAAGATGCCCACGATTATGTCAAAACTTGTGATGCTTGTCAGCGTCATGGAAACATATCTCAAAGAAATGAAATGCCACAAAATGCCATTCAAGTTTGTGAGATATTTGACATCTGGGGTATTGATTTTATGGGGCCATTTCCTTCGTCTCGTGGTAACAAGTACATACTCGTGGCTGTTGACTATTTGTCAAAATGGGTTGAAGCAAAAGCTTTACCTACCAATGATGCCCGAGTTGTTGTGAAATTTTTGAAAGCTCTCTTTGCCAGATTTGGAACTCCTCGTGCAATAATCAGTGATCGTGGTACACATTTTTGTAATGACCAATTTGATCGTGTCATGCAAAAGTATGGTGTTACCCACCGTCTATCTACTGCATACCACCCCCAAACAAGTGGGCAGGTGGAAGTTTCAAATCGTGGTATTAAAAGAATACTTGAAAGGACAGTAGGTGAAAATCGTGCATCCTGGTCGGATAAACTGGATGACGCACTCTGGGCTTTTCGTACAGCTTACAAAACACCAATTGGGTGTACTCCATATAAGCTAGTGTACGGAAAAGCATGTCATCTTCCGATTGAACTAGAGCACAAGGCTTACTGGGCCTTAAAACATGCAAACTTCGATATACAGACAGCCGGTGATCACAGAAAAGTTCAAATGAATGAACTAAATGAACTTCGTGATCAAGCTTATGAGAACTCTTTGATCTACAAACAAAAGACAAAGAAGATTCATGACTCTAAAATCAAGAACCGCGTTTTCAACGTTGGTGATCGAGTCCTTCTTTTCAATTCCAGATTGAAGATTTTCTCGGGAAAGCTCAAGTCCCGCTGGTCTGGTCCATTTACTATCACTAAGGTTTATCCTTATGGCACCATTGAGTTATCTCAGCCTGATGGTCCTAATTTTAAAGTGAATGGTCATCGATTAAAGCATTACTTTGGAGAGGACATTCCATCTGTGGTTGTCCCGGATCTACAAACATTCCCCATGAACCAATGAATGCGGGGATCGAGTCAAGCTAGTGACTCGGGAATCAAAAACATTAGCACACACAATATGGGTTTTCACCCATATTTCTGTCTTCTTATCCCCTTTCTATCACCCTAGTGTGGGGGAGTCTACCCACACTGTTGTATATTCTCAATCTTTGTAAAAAAAAAAAAAAAAAAAAAAAAAAAAAAAAAAAAAAAAAAAAGTATATATCAAAAACAAAATAATGGCCGTAGTATTTCCCTTTTATGTTCTTTGTTTCGGCATAACCGCCGGTGCTTTGAATATTGAGGGCAATATTCATTTCTAAGTGTGGGGGGGAATTCTCACGAATTTCATGTAATTATTTCACCCAATTCCCCCGTTTTTGGCCAAAAAATTTTTTTTGGAGTAAGTGTTTTTCACTTACTCAGCAAATGGTAATCAGTCCGCCATGTCTAACCCACATAAGGATTGGCTAATCCAGGAGCAAACGGCTCTTGGTAAAGATATCTCAAATCCGTTTATGGCTTGCAATTTGCCTAAAATTGTATGGTGTTCAACTCACCATATCTTTAAACTAGTGAAAAGTTGGCTAGCCCGCAAGTTTATGGCTTGTGGTAAAGGCAGTGGAAAATCCATAATTGGTAATCAGCTCACCAAAGATAATATTGATAATTTATCTAAGAGTTGGCTAGTCCAGAAGGGTACGGCTTCTGGTAAAGACAAAATCAAATCCGTTGAAAGCTGGTGGTTTGCTCAAAATCACATGGTTATCATTGTACCAAAGTTCTTACTTGAACTTAAACAATTGGCTACTCCAGAAGTAATGGCTTTTGGTAAAGAGATAAAATCCATTAACTTTTCTCAAATCATTGCTAGGGACTAGCAATATCTTAGTGTGGGGGATTGATGAGTGTCTAAATACTCATCATTTTTATACTGTTAGAATGCCAAAAACATCTGAAAACACTCAGAAATGCTTCAAAATGATAAAAATATCACAAATCAGTGTTTTATGTGTTTTAAATGCAAAAAGATCAAAATTAGATGAAAAACGTATCAAGTTTGCATAATTGGCAGTTTTAGTCCCCCAAGTTACAAAAATTGTCAAAATCAGTCCCTGGTAATTCAAAAACTTGCAAAATATCATTTTAGGTCCATAAGATTCAAAAGTTGTCAAAATAAACCCTTTAAAGTTTAAAAATCACAAAATGACAACTTTAGCCCCTGAACTTTGAAAATTGTCAAAAATAGTCCTTGGTTAATTTAAAAAAATGAAAATTATCAAGTTTTAACCTTGTTCTATTAATAAATGGCAAAAATGGTCCTTATGATAAAACTTTGGAGAAAATTACAATATTGGTCCTTATAGTTTCTAAATTGGCAATTTTAGTCCCTGGATTTGTAAAAATGGAAAATTTCAACTATGGTCCTTGTTCTATTATCACTTGGCAGGTTTAGTCCTTATGAGAGCTTGGGAAAATGTTCAAGTCCAGTCCTTCATCTTTGGCTAAATTGCAAATATGGTCCTTGTTGTTAAAATAAGCCAAACCGGATCCAATATATGAACTAGCCCAAATCCAAGCCCAATCCATTGACCCGGCCCAAAATTTAAAATCAAATAAACCGCGGGTACTGTAGACCCGTCTCCCTCACACCTGTTGCACCAATACCAGTGGTTTTTAACCACTGGTTTTCTCCTTTACACCTCACCATCCCACTCAATTACACTCCACCTCCACCTATACATCAATCCAAAGCCATTTAATGGAAAAACCTGCTCGTTGGAATTTTGGCGCCAAAAAGTGACAAATGGCAAATCAATGATCTGGCTTATTTCAACGGCTGGATTTAGGTGGGATAACTTCAGAGGTCGACAAGAAGATATTTTCAAGTCAATAAATATCAAGAGGAGCAGTATTGTAATCAATCTAGAGTAATTTTAAATTTTAATGTCGTTTTAGCTTAATCTTCAAATTTCAGTGTTTGTAAAAGCTTTAAGCTTTGAATTTTATGTTTTTAAGGTGTAAGAAAACTTTTGTAAGCTTCAATTTCCATTTTCAAGTCTTATGTCAAGTTATGAAATTTTCTTATCATTCAAAAATCTCAATAAGTTGAATTGTTGTTAGAAACTGTTAAATTGGACTGAGAAGCACACATAAGCTCCATATAAAGCTTATACAAGCTTTTAGATACTCTAAAAAGCAGTTTGTTAGCAAAAGTCAGAAATTCACAAAAATAACAAATAAATAGCTTAAAAATAAAAATCCATGGTTCAAAGTTCTAGCAGGTTGGAGCAGGATATATAATGGATGGTCTTGGGATTAGTGCTTCATGGGAAGCTTTAGGATGAGTTTTCAGTTCTTGGTTCTGTGTTCTCAGTTCAAAACCATTTGTAAGCAATTCCTCATTTTTTGGTATTTCACTGTGTGACTTGTTCATTAGCCTAAATATCTGTTTCTTTAAGTTTATTAGTCTCATTTAAGTTAAAATAAACCATAAAACCTGTTACTTGTTCTTTTTAATTTGTAGTTTGTAAAATTTTTACTTTGACAGTTAAATTTGTATAATCACCATTTCCTAGTTAAATGTTGTTATTGTTGTTGCTTTATGCTCATTCAGTCTCAGTATAGGATAATATAAGGTCTGAAATCACCTGAATGGTCTTAAGCTATGATAAGCTTTGAAAAATCTCTAAACTGTTTAGTTAAGCAGTGTTTGGAATTGTTCAGTTAGCTGAGCTAAAGACCTGTTGTGATGTTATCTGTTGTTGATACATGTTGCATTAAGTCCTAATAACTCATATTAGCAGTAAAAACTTGTCTTCATTCAGTAAAAAAGTCAAAGTACCTTTAATCTCCTCTCATAAGCTCACTGTTAGGATTTGATAGGTAAAATTCATCATAGAGGCTTAGAACTTGTTACTGTTGCTTAATTCCATCTCACTTTAGCTTAATATTACATAACCAGTTAGTATAATCAGTTCAAAGTTAAGTTTAGTCAACTCTTTTGGTTCTTATAAAAAGTCAAATATTTCAGTTTCACAGTTTTTGGATTAAATAGATTAAGTCACATAGGGCTTACTGTTAGTATTCAATACTTGAGCTTCTGGAATAGCAAAATAGAACTGCTTATCTTTACAATAGTATTTTTCTTATTTTCTAAATAGCTTATTTAGTAGCTTAACTTTTAGCTTATTTCTAGTACCCTGTTAAAAAAAGTGCCCTGTGCACCTGTTTTACTTGCTCAATCATAAGCTCCTACAGAGCTTATCAGTTGGCCTTAGCTTGTAAACCTTGGTTCTTTGGATAGCCAATCAAGCCTTCTAGAGGTCCCAAGTTTATTTTTTCAATTTTTAGCTTGTTTAGTAGGGCTGCTATTGACTTGTATCTTGTCCCATTTTCTGTTATAACCAGCTACTCAGTAAATTGATCTCTTTTTCATAAGCTCTTTCTAAGCTCCACAGTGGACCCCACAGTGTGAGCTTTGGCTTTTTGGATAGCTCACCAACTCAGCTTGATACCCAAGTCTTTGTTTTGAGCTTTGGAGCTTATTTACCTAGCTTATTTTAGCCTGCAAAATGTCCTCAGGACTGTTTGGTTTCTCAGTTTGAGATTAGTGCTTATTTGCTTATAAATAGCTTATCAGTGTTCTTAATTGTGTTTTCTAGCTTAGTATTAGTAGCTTATAGCATATCTTAGCTTCTGTATCAAGTTGGTGGTCTTTGGTTATAAATTAGCTTTTTCAAAGTGCTTATTATTAAGCAGTTACAACTGCAGTTGCTTATTTCTCCACACAAGCCTATGTTTTTCTATTTTTCCTAGATTCTACATATTAAAATAGATTTTTCCTGAAATTTTCATTATTTTTCATAACTGTTTGCTATTTTTCTTAATTAAAAACAGTTTTTAGGTATTTTTAAATAGCTTTTAATACAAATAAATTATAAAAAGTCCAAAAAAATGATTTTTCAATTTTCTTAGGTTAAGATAAATATAAAAGTAATAAAAAGTATTTTTCCATAATTTTCTTAGTTTAAAAAGTATTTTTTAGCATTTTAATTAGTTTTAAATAGTTTTAAATTAATAATAAATACATAATAAGTCTAAAAAATATATTTTTAGTTTTAAAATAAGTTTTATCATATTTTAGATTTTTCCAAGTTATAATTTCATTTTTCTAGGTTAATCTTGTATTTTCTTGTATTTTAGTGCAATTTAAATACTTAATAAATAGTTTTTAATTAATAATAATTAAATAAATAGTTGTAAAAATAATTTTCTTTTTCTAATAATTTTCTTTTATTATTAGGATTGTTAAAATATCATTTTCATATTTTTAGGTCTTTTATTTCTTTAAAACTCACTTTTTATTTTATACGTAGACGTAATTTTATTTTAAACGTAAGTTTTAAGTTGTAGGTTTTAAACGTTCATCGATTTTAAAAATAGTGATAGCGTTTATTTAATAGATTTTAACTTTTTAATCTTTTTAATTTGCATTTAAGTCGCTGTTATTTGTTAATCTTTTCTTTTAGTATAATTTTCCATCGAAAACCTTACTGATCGCTATCCTTAGTGATCATTCTACCATCTGATTAAGTGTTTTAACACCAATTCATCCTCCGTGGGACTTAACGACCCAGGAATTCCCTATATTCCTCTGATCTTAATTGCATTTGTGTTTGAACTGTTTTAAGTCTATTTGACTTGACTGTTTTGCGCAGATCAGCTTCTAATCCTACATACTTTTGAAAACCTAAACCTATCCCAGAAGTCTCAGATTGACTACAATAGATATGTCTAGCTAGATTGTCTCCTGATATTAACCATTCTTTATTTCTAGCTACTTCCTTATCTAGTTTCTCTTTTAGCACTTGGTTTTCAGAAACTACCTCAGCTTTTTCTTTCTCAGTACGTTTTAAATCAATTTTAGCACAATCTAAATCACTTTGTAACACCCTGATCTTTTCATCATAAGCCAATTGATTCTTTTGAAACCAAACTTTTTGTCTTTCTAATGTTTTTAAAGCCTGTTTATAAGCCTCAACTTCGACATAACATTAATTATATTTAGGTTTCAATTCATCATAGGCTTCTTTAAGTTCATTATAGCGTTCACTACAGCCAAAAACACAATTATGTACCTGAGAGATGCCCATTAAGGCAACTTGATCATGCCCATCCTCTGAAGTACAGCTAGCCAGCAATCCAATATTCTCCGAACCAGGACCTTCATCATTATCAGGCTCATGCAGATTCCAATTAACATGGTCATCCATAGTGACAAGAGCTGTGGAGGGTCCAACCTTCAAAGTTCCAGCTTCTTTTTTAATCTGCTGATAGGAAGAATATCTCACCTCATCACCAGCCTTCCTATCCTTGCATTCTCTAGAGAAGTGACCCATCTGCCCACAAGTAAATCACTTGACCTTGCTTCTGTTAAATCTTGCTGGATCTCTTCCCTGGAAACCAAACTTTCTCCCAGACTTACTCTCAAACTTCTTGATGTTCATTGAAAGCATAGCCAGTTGCCACTTCAAGTTCATCTCTTCCATGTCAAATGGATCCACCTGTTCAAGGTCCTCAAAGGCTAGTTGCTGCTGAGTGTCATAATCCAAAACAAAAGAGTGAATCACATCTTCCAATACACCACTGGATTTAGGTTGAGAACTTGATGAAGTTGTAGTATAGGATGATGATGCTGAGGAAACAGGACTTGGAGCATAAGTCATCCTATTTGAGGAGGCCCCAACAAAAGCTGTGTGACTAGGAGTGGATGAACGAAATGGACTTCTCACATCAGGCTCAAGAGATTTAAGTCTGTTGTATAGTTCATCAAAAGTGAGCATATCCAGCCCACCTTTAGCTTTGAGGGCAATGCTTACTTGCAACCAAGATGAAGGTAAAGATCACAAGAACTTTGAGTTGCAGTCATCATTATCTGGCTTTGCCTTCAGTTGATTCAATTGACTCAATATCTTATGGAACCTGTCATACCCCTTGTGGATACCTTCCTCTTCAGAGATTTGGAATTCTTGAATCTATTGTTTCAGCATTGATTTCCTCATTCTCCTTGACTCCTCATTCCCACCAAACCTAGCCTTGACTGCCATCCAAATGTCCTTAGCATCCTGCATGTACTGAAAGTCACCCAAGTGATCCTTAGGTATAGCCTGAAGGAGAATAGTTCTGACTTTATTCTCTCTCTGGACAGCAAATATCTCTTCAGCAGATTTGGGAGGAAGGACGGTAACCTTACCATCAGGATCTGTGATATGCCTCTTCAAATTGTTCCCCTTCTTCACAATTTCCCAGAGATTCTAATCAATGTTGGAGACCCAGTTCTGCATCTTCATTGTCCACAAATCATACTCCTCCTTCTTTAGGTATGGGAACTTTGCATTGATGTTTGAGAGACTAAGTTGTTGTAGAGATGTGTTGTTTTGGTTGTTGGTGACTTCAATTTCATCATCTGATCCAGGCATGGTGAAGGTTGTTTTGGTTGTATGTGTGTAAAGAAAAGACTGTTCTTAGTATCGTAGAGACTCTCCCGAGGCTCTGATACCACTTGTTGAACCTAAGATCTTGATAGATCTTTGAGCACTCGTAGATCGTTAGTTATGCTTATGTAATCACAAACACACTAAAAGACAGTCTCTATAACTTGTATTCAAGCAGAAATCAAACACAAGTATAAACACGAATAACTAAGAATACGTTGATCCTCTATGGATCTTTTAATATGACTAAAACTTGTTTTTCAAACTCGTACATAATTCATACTATTGTGTTCCTTTTATAGACAAGGAACCCTAAACCGTTTCCCAAGAAACGTATAAACATAAAACTAAATAAGATATTCATTATCACTTCCTAATAAAGCTCATGCATATCCTAACTAACTATAGAATACGCGGAATATCTATCTCCGCAGAAACCATCTACACGGTTATATTACTTTAGCAGAATTACTTCTTCAGCAGAATCCTTGCACTTCAGCAGAATCCATCGGCAGTAACTTCAGCATAATTCATACTTGGTAGAATTCCCAACATATATAGAATCCGAATTTTTTAGTTTTTAGTGTGTAGTTTTGTGGAGTAAAAACCTAAACCGAACCAAGGCTGTCTTGTACAGTATTTTAGGGTTCCATACCCTATCTTACATCAAGATAAGTGTTTTACTTCATTAATTTAATTATGTCTTCAATTGATTGTGTGTATGCTTGCATCTTCCCCATGTCCGGCTAATTTATTTGTGTGTTTTCTTAGGTAATATGAAACTTAGTTATTGAATATTGATTGGTTGTCTCTTATCTTAATTGTGATTGACTTAGTATTGCGGTAGGTCATTCGTTGTGTTGTTAATGCTTGATTAATCTTTGTTGAACCTTAGTTTATAATCACCTAGAGTAATTGTAGGCTATACATCCAAAGAATACCTTAGAGTTAAAGTTTATAAATCCTAAAGATTTTTTAGTCATTAACCTTTGGTAGCTTCAAAGAGTTAGGGATAAACGCATACCTTACGACCTTAGAGACACAACGCGATTAAGAATAAGGACGTGACAATTCAACCTTCAATAGGAGATAACTAGGGAGTAATAAAGCCTAAGCAAATACATTTATAATCATCATACGAACACACAACAATAGAAATAAACTCACCTTAGTTAATTAGATAATTAGATAAGTAGAAGTAATCGGTAGAAATACCAACCCCCAAATCCAAACCCAGAGATTCGTACCTTTCCATTTCCTAAAAAACATAAAAAGATAAAAAATAATCTTCCTCAAACCCAACCTTGGCGTAGTAACTTCTCACTAGCATTCCTATTCCCCTAGAGAACGATATCAATTCCTGTGGCTTACCCTAATACTACACTACAACGATTAGGTTCACTGCCTAGAGTGTTGAAAAACTTGCTCGACGAAAAGGAAGTTCCTTTGACCCCGAACTCGCTGTGTAAGCGTATCAACTACTTGTAATGTTGAAGGATTGGTAATGAAGTCTTAAGTGACTTGAGTTGATTTAAACTCAAGAAGATCACTTAAACTTGCTAGAGATTTGATGTAGTAACTTGTTACTTGCAACTTCTTAGCATAAACTTGGAGTCATGAATCAAGTATGGAATGTGTGCTTGTGTTGTGATAATAACGACCAAGGAGGGGGGAGGATGAGGAATTTATGAAGTTTTCTCTTGCTATTTACAGGAGGAAAGGTTTGGTTAACCATATATTGGGTTAAATAATAACCATGGTTACGTTTAGGACACTTGTAAGGTTTACAAGTAAAATAGCTAAGATTAAGCCACCACTATGGTGACTCACATCATAAGAGGTGGTCACATAGTGTGAGTGGGCTAGGGTGATGATTTTGGTATTATCCTATTTACGGAGTGAGTTTTGGTTCCGTTAAATGCCAACCGTAAGCTATTAAGCCATAAAACGTAAAACCAGGTATGGTAAAAATACAAAACTTGCAGGAATGATGAAACTCATTATTATACTCCATATAAAAATATAAAATGGGTGATAAGTCTCATTGGGTGCTAAAACGCTGTTTAGAGCTGGAAACGCGGGTCAAAAACTCGTAATTCGCGTAAAACGCAGAACTGGAAAACGTAAAATTTCAAAACTTGTGGAATTGTCGTAAAATGGTAGAATTACATATTTTTAATGTTTATAGTGTTTTATGGACATAACGGGATGCCCGAATGACGTTTAAACCCTAAAGTAGTTCTCAAACACGATTTTATGAAATTGGTTCTGAATGGATTCAACGTACGTCTTAGGACGACTTGTCGAGTATCAACATTCTTGTCATGATGGTAAAATAAGAATAAAAATTTATACGGGATGAATAGTAAAAGTCAAATAGTCAAAAGTCAAAGTCAAAGGTCAACTTTAAGAAGTCAAAGGGTAAAATAGTCATTTTACCTTATGAAAAATTACGGGTTGCTAAAGTCTCTGCCCCTTAAGGGAATTTCGTCCCGGAATTCAGTGTGTGTTATCCGATGTTGAAGTGTTCTAGGAAAATGTGGGTGTATGCGCCGAATTTTAATCTTTGCGTTCTCAAGTTTCTGGTCATAGAATGTGTTATGTACCATTATAAGTTTTTGGTGGTGGCTTAAGTTGATAATCTAAAGGGTTTTGTTAAAATCTTATAGAGTCCAATATACCTTAAGTTTGGCTTTTCCCGATTCTTAAAACGAATCATATCTTATTGTATCGAGGCTTTCAACAAAACCTTAATTTCTAACATGGAGTTTTTGTTAAATTTTAACGTCTTACATCTATGTAATTTTTGTTTCTAGTGATAGTGTGCAGCATGCAGCCAAATTTGTATTTGTATTGTTTCCTTAGTTGTTTCATGGGTGATCTCTGAACACCTTAGTCCAGCAAATGGTTGATTGACACTTTCGCCAATATAGTGCCTAAAATGGAATAGTTTTGTTGTTGTTAGGGTAACTGTTGTTAATCAAAATTGTAAGATATGGTTGATGTGAAATGGTTTATAATGATGTGATAATTGTCGTTGTAGGAAGGTCTTGCTAGTGGCAAGTGATTATCCAAACCATTTCCAAAGTTGATCATGTCTTAGGTGGTTTCGAGATGAAGGCTATATCATATAGTGTTTACATCTACTAGTGTTTGAAAGAAACGTGATACTGTGAAGTTTTACATACTGACTTACAATGGGGTTCGGATAATGATGTGATATGTTGATGATTAGATTAGTGTAGTGTATTATTCTTAGGTAGAGATGTCAAGTTTGCTTTTAAAATCATAAGTAAATTTTAAAGGAATATGGCGGAATGATATCCTTGAAACCTAAACAGGCTAGTACTTCTAAGAAATTGACGAGAAGATTTGATGACTTTCCCAAGATAATAGTTAGGATTATTTCATAAATGAAAACTTTCAAGAATGAAATTAGGTAGTATAAATAAGTGTTAAGATCTCGCTGAGTGGTAAGACACTATCATGTCTCTAGATCTTTTTAATGAATTCTGGTGGTTTATTGAGTTTAAGTAGAAAATTAACCTGAATATAACCCTTGTATAACTATTCTCAGTGTTTGAAAAATTTAAGTCGAACATAGTTAGTCAGACTATGTTCCACTGTCCCTAGGTTAAATATAGGTGACTAGACTATATTTAGCCGAGGTTCGATAAATTTTCCAAATACCTAAATTAGGTGACTAGACTTTTCGATCATAAAACTAGCAAAAGCTTACAAAATGGATCTTCATATTCAATTTGTTCCAAAAGATTGTGATTTAAAGCCAAATGATTATTTTCCAAAAGAATCGAGTCCGTTAGAGTGAGTTCGTCGGTGAACTCTTCGAAATACTTCTTATCAATTGATGGATCTTGATTCAACAAATTTTCAATTTCTCGTAAATCGGCTTCACAATCAAAGACGTCGTTCTCACTTCCTGGTGGAAGAGGATCGATGCGAGCGAGTTCATCGGCGAACTCCTCGAGAAGTAAATTGATAGACGAATCCTTGAGCTCGGGCTCCAGAGGATTAGTAGACGGCTTGACTTCTTTAATTTCCTCGATATTAGGTTTTTCCTGAGGGAGTGACAAATCCATATTAAGCATTTCTTCAATCAAATGAATATCTCGCTCCGGATCACAAACGGCAAAATCAATTTCCGGTGAAATTAAATCTCTTTTTAAATAAGCCTCAATTTCTTCTAAGATGGAATCATTCCCCTTAAACAGAGTGAGGAAAGGGGAAGAATCAGAAATGATTGGTTTAGATGAAGGTTCCATAATTTCAGAAGAAGGAGTGGGATTGCCACTCGAAGAAAGCTCAACTTCATTAATATCTTCAATTTCAATTTCCTTCGGATGGAGTGAAGATGACGGGTCTTCATTAAGTAATTGTTCAAGGCGAAAACGGTCTCCCTCCGGGTCAGATTCATCGCTATCAATTTCTGACGGAAAATAATAAGCTTCGATCTCTTCCAAATTGAGGTCACTTCCCTCAAACGGAGTGAGGAAATGGGAAGAGTCGGAAATCATAGAATTAGAAGATGGAGTGGGATTGTCACTCAAAGAAAGTTCAATTTTTTTAGGAAAAAGATCAATACGATAAACCGAATGCAGAGGTGGGACAAGTGGTGTGCTCTGAGAGCTAGCAGTTTCCACCAATTCCATTATGGTCTCCAGTTCTTGTTTCTTTTTTCGCTCAACACGTATAGTCGACAAACTCTTAACCTTAAATCGTGAAAGACTCGGATCAATTCTAGATGGTTTAAGCTCAACTTTTTGGACAACCGTAGGTTGGACATTTTTAGTACTTCCGTTATTAGTGGGAAGTACCGGGTCGTTTGTCACCTCGGTGTCACTAATTTTTGCTACATCACATTGGTTATTTAAATATTTAGAAGTTTGGTTAACATTGAATGTGACAGCCTCTTTATCCACTCTTAAAGTGATTTCTCCTTCATAGACATCAATTAACGCATGGCCCGTTCTCAGGAAACACCTTCCGAGAATGAGAGGTACTCGAGGATCGGCATCAAAATCATCTATAACGAAATCAGCAGGGAAATCGAACTTCCCCACTTTAACAAAAACATCCTCGGCTATACCGATTGGGCGAGTCGTAGAACGGTCGGCAAACACGAAGGTCATACACGTTGGGGAAAGTTCGGGCAATGAAAGCTTCTTGTAAATTGACAGCGGCATTAAATTGATACTCGCGCCAAGATCAGCCAAGGCGGAGCACTGAACGATTCCTTGAAAATCACATGGAATAAGAAATTTGACGGGGTCACCCAACTTTTTGGGATGTTTCTTAAGGATAACCGCCGAACAATTCTCGTTCAAAGACGTTTTCGCAAGCTCATAAAGTAATTCCTTGTTTGTTAATAAACCCTTAAGCGTAGAAGCAAGTTTTGGCATTAATAAAAGAGCATCCACAAAACTGATTTCAACATTTAAATCTTTGAAAATTTGAAAGAATGTTTCCATTTGCTGATTAGATTTTTCACGAAGCGTTTGATCTTTCAGACGTGAGGGATATGGAATTGTCGTTTTCGGGTAAGGCTTCGTAGCACTAACAGGAGCATCCTTTGGCTCAGAAGTCGGGACAAACACGGGTTGGACATTCTCAGCACTCCCCTTATTAGTAGGAAGTACCGGGTCCTTTGTCACCCAGGTCTCACGGTCTACCACATGAGAGAGAGAAGAAGTAGTAGCAGGCATCGTGGGTCCATCGTAAGCTACACCACTTCGGGTGGTAATCGCTTTCATGTCACCTCTCGGATTGAGAATGGTGTTGCTTGGAAGAGAACCGGATCCCGAGGGTTCATTCATTAGCATGAAACTACTCATCATATTCTTTAATTCGTTCGTTTGCTTGCTCAAAGTTGTATCAATCTACTTCTTGAATTCAACCCTCGTGTTATTTATCTGAGTTTGCATCGCTCTGATTGTGACATCATTGTTTTTGATATAGTTCAATATATCTGAATTTGGAGCAACTTGAGGAGGCGGTTGGTGATAAACTTGATGAGGTGGAGGTTGTTGGTAAATTTGAGGTGGAGGTTGTTGGTAAACTTGCGGCGGAGGAGCTTAGTAATTTTGATTAACATGAATTATCTCCTCGGTTTTGATTCACATTTTGGTTACCATTGAATGCTTGGTTTTGAAAATGGTTTTGATTATTATTTGGAATGGGTGCAAAACCGGGTGGTCCCATTTGGTTGGCACGGTATCCTTGATTCAGATTATGATTAGCAGATGCCACGGTGGCATTTCTAATATCGCCATCGGTGGCTTGACAATTGTAGTACGGATGAGGACCACCGCAAATAACACAAGTTTCGGTAACAGATTTGACAGTTTCAGTTTTCTGATTATGATTCTTAAATTCTCTCATCATGCATCGAATAGCATCGGTAAGCTTAGTTATCTCAGTTTTTTGTGTAGACAGATTGTTGGCATTGATCTTAGAAATAACCGGTTTGTTTCTAGACGTAAGAACCTTTGACTTATTCTCGATGATCATTCTAATATCTTTGGGCATACGACTCAAGATATTGCCACCGGCGGCTGCATTAAGCAAATCTTGGTCGGTCTGGCTTAAAGCATTGTAGAACGCATCAATCTGATGGAGGTCGGAGAAGCCGTGGTTTGGGCATTTTCATATAAGTTCATTGAATCTATCCCATGCTTCACCAAAACTTTCGTCGAATTTTTGTTGGAAATTTGTTATTTCATTTCGTAACATTGTAGTTCTTGATGGAGGGAAACACTGGTTAACAAATTTCTTAGAGAGGTCTTCCCATGTTGTAATTGAATGAGGGGGCTCTTTCTCAAGCCAAGTCCGGGCTGCCCCCTCTAGGGAAAACGGGAATAACATCAACTTAATAAACTCATGAGGGATGCCCCGAAATTTTATAGTGGAAGCCACTTTATTAAACCAACTGATATGTGCTGAATCAAATTAGTTTTAAGTTCAAAGTTTTCGGAAGAAATTGGTGGAACAACGATAACATCGCCGTAGCCGTCTATGGGAGCTTGAAGTAACTCGAAAATTGTGCGAGTATCCGCCATGACAGGTTCTTCAACGATAGTACGTAACTGGGGTACATCTATTCTTCAACTACGATTGCGTCTCGATTGAGACCGAGTCCGCATGCACTAAAATCAAATCAAAAGAAAATAGAAAAATAAATTTGAAAAGGAAAATCTTTTTGGTTTCTATATTTATGAAAACTTGAAAACACAATATTTTTGGTAACTGTCCCGTCAACCGATGCTCGGTAGCTCTCTAAAGTACTCACAGCGTGGCAGGAAAGAAGAGTGGATCTTTCTTCAGTCTGCAATTTAATGTCAAGACCTCCTTAAACCCCGTGTATAGGTTGTACTCTAAAGGTGAACCGATGTTTCAATTTCTTTTGTTGGTTTTTTAATTTTTTTGGTGTTTTAAACACTTTAGGAAGAATGTTTTGTTTTTTTAGATTTTTTTTAGATTTTTAGAAAATAATATTCACAAAAACAATAATAACTTCACTCGGGGAAGGATCTTCAAAAACACGTGAATCGAGACAAAATTAAAACTCTCTACAAGCCTTCTCCGGCAGCGGCACCAAAAATTAATTTTCAAAATAAGCTACAAATCAGCTTATCAGTGGCTTAAGGCTTAAAAGGAAAAGAGTATTTAAGTGAGTTGTGTATGCAAACTATGACGCGGGAAAACACTTGGCTCAGATGGTTGGGTGCGTGTGTTAAAGAGTTGAGGTCTTGTTGAGGTCTGGGGTTCGAGTCCCACTCACCCCTTACTTCCAAGACTTCCTCTTTTTCACTTTTTTTTTATTTTTATTTTTCTTTTTGAGAGCTTATAGAATAAGCTTATACAAGCTTATAAAAATTTTGAAATCACTAAAAATATTTGAAAATAAGCTGGTAATGAGATAAATAAGTTGATAATTAACTAAACTGAACTAAAACTTATTAAAGCTTAACTGATGGGTTTTTTAAACTAAGAACAAACTTCTAAAGGCTAAGGAAATCTAAGGAAAATCTAAAATGCTGACTAATAAGATACTAACACTGGAATTAATCTCAAATAAGCAAGTAAAAAGCTTAAAACCACAAATAAGCACTTATGACACCACTGTGCACAGAACAGTCTACCCTATTGATTTTGAGCTTAAATTTGGACTTATTGCTAAAAGCTACTAGACAAATTCCAATTGAAACCTTGAGTTAACACTACTGAGAGCTTATACACTAAAAATTAGACACTAAGGAAGCTTTTAGAAGCTTGATATCAGCTTATGAAAAGGATGTTGTGGACAGAAAGCTGCTGGTGCAGGACATTTTTCTTCCACTTTAAGCTAATCAAAAGCTTTGTAAAAAAATCTTAAAATTAAACCAAAAAAACTAGCTTATAGAATAGCTTCCAGACTCTAAAATCCCCAAGTTTGAGAAAATTTGGACTTAAAATGAGGAAATTAAAAATATAAAAATATACCTAATTGAAACTGATTTGTTTTTTTTGAGTTTTTGTAAAAACTTGTAAATTGACTTTTTTGACTTTTGATTCACTCTAAATGACTGAAAATGAAGTTTTAAGCTAAAATAAGACCAAATGAATCTATTTTAACTACTTATGCAACTTAATTGATGATTATGCAACTATATCTAACAGTTATGATGCAAAAATTATAGATGAATCCTGATTTTGACTTTTGATGAAATAAACTATGGATATTATGCAATTTCTGACTTATAAACCAATATGACTTACTCAAACACCCTAGAACACAGAATCACTATCAAAACCAAACACTCCTTTTTATGGACTGATTTTGAGATTTTGTAGCAAACAAGTGAGAAGGACCGTGTGATCTTTAAGACAGATTAGGACTATTATTTTAAGCAATTCAGAGCACAAATAAGCTAAGTCTACTATCTATATCTACTTAATGCAGAATTAACACAGATTGTTCAAATTATGATGCAAATGAGATCAAACAAGCTACAAACTATAAGATCAACTATGATAAGCTAAAACTAACTAATATAAGCAGTAATAAGCTAATAACAATATATCTAAGCTAATGAAACAGTAGCATGCAAATTTAAAGCTATAAATGAAAAATTCAACTCACTTGAGACCCTAGCTTAACAAGGGCTCCAACTTAATGGCAGCTACAAGCTCCAGCTTAATCAGAGATTAAGCTGGTAAAAGTACCTCTTGCCAATCCCTTACGGCAACTTCCAAAGCTTTCCACAATTTAGCATAGGTATTTGTTTGACTTTTGTTGACTGAAATGGTGTTTTGTGTGAAAAAGGAGATTAGATCTAATCAAAGCTTATAATAAGCTATATTGAGCTTATCTAAACTTATCTAAACAACATAAAAGCTTATTGAAGCTTAAAAACAGATTTGAGAAATATTTTTGTATTTTTGAAGATTTTTCTTATTTTTTTGAATTTTTGGTTTTAAAGACAGGAATAAAAGTAAATGAGTTATAAAAAAACTATAAGTTGAGATTAAAAAGAGCTTTTAGAACAGTAATAAGAGATTATGACAGAATTTAGATTGAAAACTAAACACTATAATTCAACAAAAATAACGAGTGAAACTGAATTTCATTAACAATAAAACTGATTACACTATTTAGAAACAGAAATACAATTAACTAGAAGCTTAAATTGATAAAAACAGTTAAAGGAAATTACACTCTAAAAAACATACACTACTATGTGAATACAAGAGAGGTATTTATAGCCTAAATCTAGGGTTTCAGGAGCTCCTCTGAAGCTTCTGGATCAAATCCCACTTCTAATCTTAGCCCTTGATTGTTAGCTTCATTTGTAAATATGAATTGGAGTCGTAGGATCAATTTCATTCACTGGATGCACACGGATTGCCAACATGGCATCTGTGCACGTGTCAGAGAGGGTGTCAGGGTGTTTCTAGAAGGACCAATCATTGGGTAATTATTTTGGTTAAGCATGGTAAAAGGTAGAAGATGGCGAATAGCGATTTTGTGAAAAAGGCGCGAGTGTTAAGTCAAATTTGGAATTTCAAGGGACTAACAATGTAATTTGGTGAAAGTGAAAGGGTGATTATGGTAAATGGTATAATCAATGTTGCAAAAGAAGGTCTACAAGGCCGATTAATCGCCGCTTAGGCACTACAGGGTCACCAACCTTGCCGATTTATGTAACTGGGTCAAAAAAATAGGTCAACCGTGGTCAACGGTGATCAACGGCGGTCAATGATGGTCAAACTTCCCGGAAACCCACAAATCTTGCCAAAAGTACCCAAAACTCACCGTAAACTTATTTTGATCACTTATAATAACCGTTTTAGTTTATTACAAGTTTTTTTTAGAAAAATTCTTGCCGAAAATACATAAAACTGGCCAAAAATACACAAAACTTGGCGGAAATACCTAAAATTTTCTGAAAATACCAATCCGATTAATCCCGCCTAGACCGATTACAAGCTACAAGGTGGTCGACCGTCCGACTACCGATTCGCGATTTTTGCAACCTTGGGTATAATGGAGGTACAAAGGTGTAAAGTGTAAATAGGGAAAGATGAGGGGTGAAAATGACAATGATGATATTTTGAGGGTAATTTGTGTAATTTTGCTAAAGTTGAGGGGCTGTTTTGTAAACTTGGATTAGGTGAGGGTTTGTTATGCAATTCCTTTAAACATGATCCAATTCTTCAAAAATCATCTTCTGAGCATTCAAAAATCTTCAAACTGACTCAACTGATTCCCCGGCTTTGGCTTTTGCACTCTTTTCCTTCTCGTGTTCGGTTTTCTTTTGTTTTGTCTTTCTTTTGTCTATTTTGAGATATCCGGACCTGCACATGCATAAACTCAAGAAATACACAAATGTTAAGCATTAATGGCTGATTTCTGGTTATTTTGGGCCTGTTTTGATCAAGAAAATGTATGTGTTTTCACACATACCAGTGACATGTGAGATATTTCAAAGATTAAACTTGTCACAAATGGATAGAAACAATGGGGCGATTCACTCTTGAATCAACCTTGGCCCCGGTTATGAATTGGTGGATACTTTTGGTAAAACCTTTCGATGTGCTCAAAATTGTTTTCCAGCACATCGAATGCGCATTACTTTTTACGAACAAAAGTATTTTTTAGTGAAGCTTGATTTAATTCATAAAACCTTTGTCGTATTGCAAAACTCTTTATTCAGCAATACGCGATTGTTTATCAAATCAATTTCTCATCAATCAGTGAATGTCAATTCGCTTATTCACTCACTCCGTGTTGTTTGCTTTGAGATGCCCCGGTTTGAGAACGGCTAGTACAGCTGCGAAACCCTGTCAAGGAGATTCTTCGGAATTCTACCTGATCACAAGCATTATTTATAATGATCAACAGGGAATCGTAGTTCTTGCAACCATATTCAACGAAAGTGAACAAAGACACTTTTTTGTGTTTTATTGCTAACTGTCATTTGCAAGAACTCCCGATAATTGCAGCTGAAAGGCAATGAGAC
The DNA here is from genome assembly GCA_019973895.1 of Chrysanthemum seticuspe. NCBI lineage: Eukaryota > Viridiplantae > Streptophyta > Magnoliopsida > Asterales > Asteraceae > Chrysanthemum > Chrysanthemum seticuspe. The sequence goes on from BPTQ01000006.1 coordinate 213,801,467, forward strand.
GTCAATTCATAACCGCATGCTCACATATCACACTCATATTTGAAGAAAATCATGATGATCAAAACATACAATAAAGCTTCCGCAACTCTGATGAAAAGATGTCATGATCCAAATCAGTGAGCATATCAGTCCAAAAGTCACAACATCACATAATGGCAATACGACTGTCCATATGACTCTCCAACACCTAATGTTTCACTTACTAAGGATAACTGGGATTTATTGTTTGGGATTCATTGTTTCAAGATATGTTTGATGAGTAGTTTCAACCTCCAACGAATGTTGATAATCCAGTTTCTAAAGCTCCTGCTCTAGTTCCTGCTGACTCAACTGGTTCACCTTCTTCAATTACCAATAATCAAGATGCACCATCTAGAAGTACAACTCAAACTACTCAAGAAACCCATTCTCCAGTTATTCCTCAAGACGTTGATAATGACTATCATAATATTGCAGTTGAACTCATGAATAATGATCCGCTCTTTTGTATTCCATTCCTAGATCTTCACGGATTATTGTTCCTCTCAATGTGCATGCTATAAATCAACCACATGAACATAAAGGAAAATGACAACCTCATCCGCTTGAAGACATTATTGGTGAATCTTCCATATCAGTCTCTACACGCCTCCAACTACCCACTCAAGCCATGGTTTTGTTACTATGATGCTTTCCTATCCTCAAATGAACCTAAAACTTACAAAGAAGCATTGGCTTAATCTTGATGGATTGAAGCTATGCAATAAAAGCTCAATGAGTTTGAAATAATTGAAGTTTGGGAGCTCATTCCTCATCCAGATCACGCTATGATCATGACTGTAAAGTGGATACTTAATGTCAAGCTTGATGAACCCGAGGAGGGTTGAAAAACAAGGCAAGGTTGGTAGCTCGTGAATATCGTTAGGAAGAAGGCATTGATGTTGAGGAATCATTTGCTCCGGTTCATTCAGTGGATCGATGTACATCTAACTGTATGTTTATTCAAGTGTTGGGCATTTGACACAAAGTTCTTACTTCAGAGTTAATTGTTTATCACTTATTTGAGATTGAAGTTAAATTTCACAAAGGCGTATTCTTATTTTATCTTTAAGTCAGGGATGGTTGGATGCATGACTTTCAACGATAACTTGCTCAGATTTAAGTATTTAAGTTGAAGACTTGGTTTATCAAGTTACTAACAGTCGGTATGGATGGTTGAAGACCTGGTTAACTATCACTTAAGGAGTTACATTGTATTACTCAGTGTCACACACATATGATGTTGTGGATAATCGCAAGAGGTGTTAATGTCTCATACTTTGATTGAGTATTGAGTACTTAGAGATTTGCTTGCAGCTCATAAATTCTCGACACTGTTCTTCCAACATTAGTGCAAGCTTAAGATACAAATGCGGGGAATTCGACTTCAGTTTCAAGTTTGGTATATCGGGTTTTCTTCATCAGTGGTCACTTTAAATTGTCTACATATGGGTTGATAAAGATAGTTAGAGAGAGTTTTTGTAGCAGTTGATTCTCATTTGATACATTTGAGCTAATCTTGTTCTTCTCTATTTCAAGAATATTTGGTATGTATTATGTTTTGCTGATTCTGAGGTATCAAAACCAGCAAGGGGGAAGGAGACATACATCTAAACGCAAAGCGAGTAAACTTGATGAACTTTATACCTCTTCTTAATTGAAGTAATCAGGGGAAGACAAATGTCATAACCACAGAGAAACTCAGTGTTTAACTCGTAGCCTTTGGTGTATTATTCTAACTATTTGGGGGAAAGATGTATTATTCCAACTATTTGGGGTAAGTGGTCTCTTGACACCTTTGGTATGCATCACTTCAGACTTCAGTGGAAAGAAATATGAGAAGCTTGTTTCAAGCGTGAGATGATACGTAGTTGTTCTATTTGATGAAACCCCGAACGGAGAATCATGATGATCATCTTTAAAAGGAGCAGCATGATTTATGATATGGTGTGCTCCGCTGTGCACCTAGCTAAGGCAAGCTTGAAAGAAAGATTTGAAACTGCTCAACAAGAAGATTTTCGGTTTGGGGGGAAGCTACCAAAGTCTCACTTTTAGAAGGCTCAAGTTATGAGGACGATTCAGGAGCCTCGAAAGCTTTGGTGGTTAAAGTTTAAGAGATGATGATTTCTATCTTCTACAACGTGCTGAACGATATCCTTATCTCGGTTCTCGTATCATCATCTTCTTAAATTATATCATATTCTTTGTAAATATTTTTCAAAAACCAAAATACAAAATTATAAAACCAGCAAAAAGAAAATAGAAAAATATAAAACCAAAAAAAATCCATAAAAATCAAAAAATTTGAAAATACAAAAAATATTGTTTTCTCAAGGCATGTCTTCTGTTATCGATAACATCTACGGTCTTAGAAATGTCATTCAATAATGGCACGGGACTTTAGATGAAGTTCGAGCAGAAGGTGTAAATATTTTCAAAACATGTCTCAAACTATGGCTTGCAGTTACTTTAGACTGTAACCCATGCTTAAACAATGGTTTGCTATTATTTCAAATATGTAACCCATTTTTTAAAAAGGGAAAGTGCTACGCTTAATCGATTATCATACATTCCGTGCACTTATCCCAAAACAAAATGAGGAAAGAACGTCGACAAAAAGACGGTTGTTCCTACATAAATGTTTTTCTTTCTAAAATTATTCAGAAAAATATTTGTTTCTCAAAATGGTGGAAAATGAGTTGTTTGAAAAATCAATCAGAAATGGAGTTTTCATAAAATTTGGAAACCCAATCAATGACTTCAGCATTTTTATATCTTTTATAAAATGTGTCATTGATTGAGGGGGCGAATGTTTTCAAATTTATATCATCTAATGGGCTTATTTAATCATCCTATATACTTAACTAAAAAAGGTGTTTGCCAACTTTGAATGGCTAGGAGCCTAGGATATGATTGTTAGGACTAGATGATTTGAGTTTGATGTTCACACATAATCCCACGCCTTTATATGATCTGAGTGAATGATTTTCTATGTTGGATTGACTTTTATTAGTCGATTGTTGTTTAAGTGTTGTCGGCCACCATATATCTGTATGTATGTCTGTTTGCGTTGACTAACGTATGCAGATAACATGGTTTATGAGAATGTTCCCACCCCTGCTTCCACAAAAGAAGAAAAGGAAAGGGCAACTATATCTTGGGTCGACAAAAGAAGAAACGGAACTTAATCAAATCTATGTGGATATTTTGCATGATATATACAACTTCAGAGGTCTCACTGCATCAGCAGATGGTTTCTTCCATCCTTACAACAACAACTGGAGCAGCTTATGTTTTCTCAACCACATAACGTATCTTTGTGCAGGACAAGTAGTGGATGATACCATGTTTGTATTTCTCATGGTGGAAAAATATTGTTTGAAAATAAATCAGACTCAAAATTTGGAAAATCAATCTGACCACATTTTGTCAAAACATATGTCACTTAATCATCGACTACGGTCATCGATTGAGGGGTAGAGTGCTTTCAAATTAAATATTTTCAAACGATTTTTCTTCAAAAGAGTCCATTTGTACATTATGAAGTGGTGATCTAAAGTTTTTGATGTTACGTGTCAGCGTATGATTTTTATTTTACTTAAAGATCTCTTAAAATTATCATACCTGACACTAACAATCTTAAATAACAAAAATTGTTCCTTATCAGTTAATTTCAAAATCTAGCCACGTCTTTCCCAAAAATTTTCTAAATGATTTAAATCAATTGGGATCACAAATCTCAAAAGGTTTGAAATTTTTGATTGGGTAATAGATCGTGATTTAAATCTCAAATCTGATAAAATGGTGATTGTTTCAGTCTTTTAAAGGCACTCCTTCCTCCATGTGCCAAATGATTTCAAACATACGATGCACATGTTAAGGGGGAGCATTTATCCAAAAATCCAGAAGAGCATTTAATGTGGTCTGATTAAGAATTACATTTTCTCCCATGTTTTCTAAACCTATTTAAATCACTTGGGATACAAAATCTCAAAGGGTTGATATTTTTTATCGGGGGAGAGAATGTGATTTAAGTACAGGCTGCTCTCCCATATGTGCTAAACGTTTTCATTAATTGATGCACATATTGAGGGGGGGGCATTTCAAAAGATAATAAACTATCGAAGTACAAAGGCTTCAATGTTTTAACATAAGTACCTTTATTGATTTTGAAATGGTTTCTCTATGGCAAGTGTGATCGTGGAAGTACTTCAAATACCTCCTTCCTCTATGTGCTAAATGATTTCAAATAAACAACGCACATACTGAGGGGGAGCGTTTACAAAAAATCAAATGGCTTTTTTATGAAAATTGTGATCAAGGAAATACTTCAAAGTCCTCTTTCCTCCATGTGCTAAACAATTTCAAAATCATATCACACATGTTGAGGGGGAGCATTTATAAAATTGATCAAAAAATTAAGGTACTAAATGCTTTGATATTATATCACAAGTACCTTGACTGATTTTCCTAATGATTTTTCAATTGGTTTTAAAGAGGAAAGAACTATACCACAAGACCGACCATTTTACTTTATGCATTGGAGTTATAAGGATGGTAAGGTTAGGTATTCGTTCCCACAATCCTGCCAGAGACGGAGGATCTACCCAGGGATAATCCACTAGATAGTATAGAAGTCATATGATGAAAAAAGGAGAAAAGGTGAGAATAAGGGAAGAGTGTCGACTGAGATAGAGCTAGAACTGGAATAAACCCAACAAGATTCTAGTAATGAAGTCTTGGTAAGCACTGAAGGGGTTGAAGAATGAAAAAGAAATGAAAAGTGAAAATGGTGAAAAGAAACCTTCTGTTAAGAGGTTATGGCGTAACTCACATCAACTCTATGGCGGAGCTGCAAACTACGTCGTAACCATTCCTTATTGTTACGCCGTATTCACTTTAACAAGGCGTATGTTTTGAAGATAATTAAGTTACGGCGTAAATCTCAAATTAAGTTACGCCGTAACTGTGATCAGGCCTACAAATACACGCTCTAAAATCTGAATTTCGCATCATTCACTCACAACTCAAAGGCAGAGAACGTGAAGAGGGTTCCAAAGGCATATCACATGGAGCATACGGAGCCATATCCAAAGGAGGAATCACACCATATCGATAAGCTTTAACGATCATTTCTATCTTTCCCTTTAATTCATGTCTTTCATTATGTTAAACATTGAAATTATTGTATCTTTTAATATGATCGGCTAAGCACCTTTGGTGCTAGCCTAGTTATGATTCCTTGATTGTATTGTTTGTGTTTTCCTGCTTTCATATAATTGTTTCTAGTGTATCCATGCATAGTTCGATGGTAGTTACCCTAGCTTCGGTACTTTTGAAATGCAGAAGTATCTAGTCGCTTAGGAGAATTGACCAACTGACCCTAAGTAAGTAGGTAGAGGATGGAATGGTAAGAATTGACCAACTAACGACCTTTCCCCTCTTGTACGAACTTACTAAATGATTACCATTCATATGGACGAACTTAAGAAGTTAGAGATGATTGTCTAAGATGCTAGCGCCCGTGCACTCATTATTTCGAATCTTGCATGTAGGGTACTTAATGACTTGGCTTAGGTGACTTAAGACCCTCGACTCCCCAAAGGGTTGGCCTTTGACGTCAGGTAGGAGCCTTTGTTGATAGGTTAGGACGAATTAACCAAATGTTGTCCTAGCGACTTAAACCCCCACTTGAATCAATTGAAAGTAATTTAGAGAACATAGACATTACATGATAGGATGATTAATTAGGTTAGCACACTTTCTCTCCATTGTTCACAACCTTTATTTATTTTGCGCATTTATTTCTTTAGATTAATTAATCATTTCAACCTCAAAACCAGATAAAAAAAGTGACACTTAGACTTAATAGGATCCTCATCTACACAACTCTTGGAAACGACCTCGGCTTTACCACTCTCTATATTGCGCAAGATCGGGTTCACTGCTCGTTAGTGCATTAGGTAGACCTTAGGTAGACGAGACTTATAAATATTAAATCCTGGTGGGAATACCTGCATTACCTATCTATAACCTCCTAGACTCTCCTAGGAGAGTGAGCTAGTTCTTGTTTTAATGCATGCACCTTCTTAATCTATCTAGTTCATTTCACTCGCTAGAAACTAACCATGGTTTTCTTATGGGTTTCTAATACATGACCACCCAAATAAATGGATCTTGATACGATGTTGGAGACCTTACAAGTGGTATCAGAGCCTACATATGTTTGTGTGGTTAGCTTGTTTGAATATCGTCCAAAAAATGCTTTTTTGTGTGTGTTTTTACACATTTTGTTAGTGTTCTCTAAAAACATGTACTTTCTTTCTTATAAACGTGTTTTTAATGTTTAAATCTTGAAAAAGCTTTCAATTTTATGACTTTAAGTATTTTTAAAGGAATCAATGAAAAATGAAAAAAAAACCATCAAAAATATTATTTTTGGGTTGTTTTTGGTGAAAAACTCGTATATCAGCCTTTACCGAGTTTCAGTCTTCAAGTTTAACGAGTTTATCATCTTCGAATTTACCGAGTTTGTTTGAAATTCAAATTTACCGAGTTTAAGAGACTTGATATACCGAGTTTGGACTTTCGAATATATCGAGTTTAGGTGAAACAGTTTTACCAAGTTTGGTTCTATTCGAATATAACGAGTTTGGGTTATGAGCATATATCGAGTTTGGTCAGGGGTTTCATTCATAATGTTTTATTAGGTTAATTTTTACCAAGTTTTGGTGCTTTTTAAAGAAACCCTAAATACATAAATACCTAACTCACCAAAAACACGCCATGGAAATTATTGGGTATACACGATTTGTTTTGTCATGTCAAGAACCAATATATCTATTATCAAAACAAACCAACTCTCACAAACTACATATGAGGTCTTTTATCGAGATCCGTTTTTGGTATAACATGGCTAAAATGGGAATTTGAACGTCATTATGACTACGGGGTTTGTATTCTATACCAAGCGATTGGAAATGAGGTTGTATTTCGCAAGTTCGTGCACTTATGTATCTTCTTTTTTTTCTTTCTACTACACGAAGATGACTTGTTTGGGCGTTTATGGTTCATGATTAAGACTTGACTATCTAGTTACTTTTGTGTTTCTTTCTTTCGATCAGAGTTGTCAAAATCGCGCCTAAGGCGCGCCTAGGCGCTAAGGCGCACGAGGCTCTAGCCTTTGGGCTTTTTTTAAATCGAGGCTCACGACATGCATGAATCCCACAAAAAGCGCGCGCCTTAGGGCTTTTTGCGCCTTTGCGCCTCGGGGGATTTTTGCGCCTAGGGCATGTTTTTGCGCCTTGGAACTTTTTTGGATTTTTTTTTTTTTTTTTTTTTTTTTTTTTTAATGTCATTTGCTCTTATTTCTTTACTTTCTCACCTACACACATGCACTTGCCGGGGGTCTCGTTGGAAGCAGTCTCTCTACCCACGGGTTTACCCTGGTGTAGGGGTAGGATCTGTCTACATTTTACCTCCCCCATACCCTGCCTCGGCGGGATTGGGTCTGTTGTTGTTGTTGTTGTAGGATAAGAAACATGGGCCTTATAAGTTCTATACATGGACATGAGCATATATAGTCTAATATAGATTTTAATCTCTATATAGGTCATCGAGCCAAAGAGTTTATCCATTTGAGAAGTGACAACTGATCTATTTTAATATTTATATTGACAATATGTGTCATGTATTAAGTATTTTTATGTTATTTTGTGTTATTTAAGCTACATATATGGTAACATATGTGATAAAAAATTTAATTTATTTAGTGCGCCTCGTATTCATGAATCCCGCGCCTTGAAATGCGCCTCGCCTCGAGGCTCTATGCCCCCCTTTGCGCCTTAGTGCGCCTTGAGCCTTTCAGAACTATGCTTTCGATATACAAAAAGTAGCTATCACTTTAAGGAGTTACATAGTAGTGCTCAGTATCTCACCTAGTTGAAGATAGGTCAAGTGGTTTAATACTTTTATACGTTTGATATTGGGGTATATAGTATACAACCTTCTGAGTCACGAGTTTAGCACCAATATATGTTTGAGGGATTTGTGTAATATGCTTCATCAAGAGATCGTGGTACAAGGTTATTTCTCCAGATGTGGTCACTACAGTTAGTCATTTGGATTGATAGATGGGTTTATGAGTTGAGACTGTTCAAGAGAATAGTAAAGAGAGTATTTATAGACATCTTCTCATGGGAGAGTGCTTATGGATTCACAGGGTTTCATGTTTACTTCTAATTAATCCAGTTTTTCATGTACATAGTATTATGTTGATACCAAAAGATCGAAACCATTAGGAGGGAGAAATGTGTACATCATCGAGTATATAAGAGGTATTAAGCTTAATTGTTTACTTTGGTGTTATCATTTCGAACTTAGTATTATATGGGGGAAGAAATAGTGTACTCGTAGAGGGATTTATCAAGTATTTTGAATATTGGCTGTATGGATTCGTGCCGAGTATGACTAATACATGTTGAGGGATTTATCGGGTCGATGAACATTGCTTGGATAGATTTGTTTTGGGTATTACAATTCAAATTATGTATGTATAGTTATTGGAAAACACTCAATTGATGATGATGTTGATATTATCTTTCATGAACGTACTGCCATCAGTTCAATGAGTACTTATTTATATTTTAGTAAAGCTGGTTGGCTGAATGTATGGCTCAAAATACATGCTTGAATGTTTATCTCATTGAAAAAGCCAGAGAAGTTTGCTAAGTGTGTATTACAATATATACATTAGTTTTAGCTGCTACGAAAAGGTCAAAGATATAATATCTTCAAAAATTTTAGATGTGCACTTAAACTCAGAAGATATGTCCACAACAAGCTTGTAATCTACTAAACATGGGTTGTCAGTTCGGGAGGGAGAAAAATAAATAGGCACACTAATTGGGAGGAAGTAATAACCCAATTAGAAATCTTTACAAAGTTTCGTCTGCAAGTAATGAAGAAGAAGAAGCAAGCTCAAGATTCAAGAAGAACAAGAGTCGTCATGTCATCCTTGAAGCTATTGTATTTAATGTTTATTTTACTTGTAGGAAACGTTCTAAGCAGTTCACGTATGTTATCACTTGGAGGGAGATTTTTAGCCTTAAAAGTGAAGGCATTTACTTGAATTGTATTAGCTATCATGTAAGCGTATAACACAGGGACTTATATCGTTAAGTTGTAGAAGATAACACATTGTAAGCCTATATATACCCTCCTAGACTCTCCTAGGAGGGTGATCTAGTTCTTGTTGTAGTACATTCACCTTCTTAATCTACCTAGTTCCTTTCTCTCTTTAGTTTCTCTCACTAGAAACTAACCATGGTTTTCTTATGGTTTTCTAATACACGACCACCCGAATATATGGATCTTGATATGTTGTTGGAGGCCTAACATTCTTAAATAACCTTGAAGGAATCTTTGAAGAACTAATAATATCTCTTTAAAAACCTTTAAAGAGTCTTGAAGAAATAAGTTTGGCAATTGAAGTCCTTTGTTGAAGTTGAAGTAGTCTTTTTGTAACAAACTTTGTGCAAAAACACTTCTGTCTTCAAAATAATTACATTCTTCAAGCTTTGAGATCTATGATGATATCATGAAGATAACAACTTTGTTGAAGTTAACTAATAAAGAACTTTGAAAAATATGAAAAACAAAAATGTCAGTTTTAGTCCTTGTGAGAAGAGATGTATCACAAAACAAGTCATTTAGTTAAATAATAATAATAATAATAATAATAATAATAAAGTGATGTTAAAAAAATAATAATAATAAAAAATAAATAATAATAATAATAATAATAATAATAATAATAATAATAATAATAATAATAATAATAATAATAATAATAATAATAAAGGTGTGGGAGCTACTCATATCGGATTCGGAAGTTCTCTATAACTCAAGACATTGGGGCGCGTGCTGCTACTCATATCTTTAGTAGGATTAGTTTTGCAATTGCTAAAGGTGTGGGAGCCCATATTGTTTTGAGGCTCCCCACTAATTTCCTGTAATCCTATTGTTTTGTTTTCTAATGAAAGTGATGATTATAATAAAAAAAATAAAAATAAATAATAATAATAATAATAATAATAATAATAATAATAATAATAATAATAAAAGTGTTGTTTAAAAAATAATAATAATAATAATAATAATAATAATAATAATAATAATAATAATAATAATAATAATAATAAGCTCCATTCTTTCCCCGACTCAAAAGTGGCGCATGATCTTTATCTAAATTAAAAGTAGCGCATGGGTGTGTAAGGAAGTTAAAAGATGTGCATGACATCCATTCTTTAAAATATAGTTGTTTAAAAAAAAAGGAGCATGATTTTTGAAAAAATGGACTCCCTTCCATTTTCTTTTCAAAAGTGGCGCATGGGAGGACCTTTTGAATCAAAAATGACGCATGCAACTTTCCTAAGAACTTGAGAATGGCACAAAAAACTTATTTTAGTGGCACATGGGTTTCTTACTTCCTTCTTTTGTCCAAAATCTTCATTTCTACTCCAAAGTAGCGCATCATTCTTTTCCAAGCAATATTTGTTTTCCAAGATAAAATATGGCGGATGTGTCTTCAAGAAATCCAAAATATCCAATTCCTTCAAAGCTTGTCCTAAATCTTCTCTTTTGCTTGAAAGTTAGATCTTTTTCTTTACCAAAGTGGCATCTATCTTCATAATCTTCAACACTTCACTGTTTCTTCTTCTTTTCTTCTTCAAAAGTGGCGCACCTCTATTCTCCACTTTTCCATTTCGTCACTTTCTTCTTTCTTTTGATGATCTTCAAACTCAAACTTGCACTTTTCTTTAATTCTTCAAATAAAATCAACAAATCACTAAAAGAATCACAAATCAATCAACTTTAATCATATTAGTGTCTAATAAACTCATTATCTTCACTCTCATAATAGTCCTAACACTAATTATCACTTTTTTCTCAAGTTCAACTAAATTTAACCATAAAAATCACAAATTCAGCACTCTAAATCAATCGTAACACGTTTTCCCAACTATAAGCACTTAGAAAGATCTAATTTGATGAATTGATGAAAATATGACTTGTGTGAAGTGGTGATGAAATAAGATGTGAACAAACTCTCAAATTGAAAGTAGATATGACTATAAGCACTTGTAAACTTCAAATCTCTATCTAACGTAGATTTCATACCGCTTGTTGGAGAGAGAGAGAGAGAGAGAGAGAGAGAGAGAGAGAGAGAGAGAGTAATGAGTTTCTTGATTATGAATTATTGAAGTGTTAGAAACTACGACATAAAATGACTTATTTATACTTAGTGAAACTAAGTATATTTGATAAATTACAATAATAGTCCTCTAACTATTTCCCACTTATTAATTCTCTCGTAATCTAGTATTATATATCTTTACATCAAAACTTTGTATTCAAACAAGATTAGCAAATTAAAAAGGTAGAATACAAGTCTATGTTTCGTTACACGTAACATACAAATGGTTTGTTGTGGTATGATAAAAATCTATGTAAATTGTGTAATTGAGTTTTTACTCACTTCGCAAGGAGTTTTAGTTCTTTACAGTTTTTAGCATTACCTACCAACATATATATAGACTGCGGGGATCAACTAATTAACAATATCAAGAATCACACCTCACAATTCTCTGAGCCAATGTACATTTTTTTTATTAGTTCTTTACAGTTTTTAGCATTACCTACCAACATATATATAGACTGCGGGGATCAACTAATTAACAATATCAAGAATCACACCTCACAATTCTCTGAGCCAATGTACATTTTTTTTATATAATAAAAGAATTACATCATTTCGGAGTGTTTTTGCAAAACCCTTTTCATTAAAAAAAAATTTATACCAATAGGAGAGGTTGATTTTGCCACGTAAGCGAAATCGAGCGACGTGATTGGTTAATAAAAGTCAAAATTAAATTGATTTTGGTCAACCTTTAGTTTAGTGTAGAAATTAGGTTGAGAAGAAAAACACATAAAAATATAGGTGTCAAATTTGTGAAAACAAAAACTTTAAAAAAGATGGGGTAATTAAAAAAAACTTTAATGGTTAAATTTTTAAAAATTGTATAGAGTTAAGTGTAATATTATAAGTTTCCATGTTTTTTAATAACTTTGTAAATTAAACAAATACCCCCTTATATTTGATACCCATGTACTTTATAACTTAAAAATACAATATATATGTTGTTTTAAAAGTGATTAAAACTCCAACATATAAATATATATAAGATTATGAATGTCATTTTTTTTTAACTATATATGTTTACTAAGGACTCATCTATTTCATATTAAAAGTATGAAAAATGTGGACACGAATTTGAATATTAAATACTGCTAAATTATTGAAAATGAGAATATAATTATCAAATTGTAAGTACGAGCTACTCTAATATTAAAAAAAATGTGATTGTACTTATAACAAATACTCATGTAACTTTTATTTCTTTATATAAGGATATGTAGAAAAATATTTTTAAAAAACTTTAATGAGTATATTTTAACTTCATCAACGTTTATTATGTGCAACTAAACTCGCATCTTGTGTACATCATAATATCAATAGTGAAATTTAAATAGGATCATCAACATCTATATATAACAAAATTTTTTTTACAAAATTTGATTATACAAAATTATAATGGATATAATGAATAATGAAAAACTCGTGCATAAGTATATAATTATATGTAATTAGTTTTAAAGAAATAAAATTTAGCATTGATACAATTTTTTTTTTTTTTTTTTTTTTTTTTTTGTCAAAACCCTGTGCGTGCGCAGGTATTATAACTAGTAGTTTCCTACAAAGTAAGCATAAATTTGTAATATAATATTATGTATATGTATATGACAAATCATTTATTGAACCCATATATGACCAAAACTAAGGTGACATTGTCCGGGGCGTAAAGCAAACCTCTTTAGCTATACAACATCGAGGGCTTCGACTAGGTGTTGCTGTAACTGAATTATTACTTGTTTCGTCCATTATCAATGCTGAATATGATGCCTTTTCAGCTTTTAACAAACTAAATTTCCCCTCTATGTTATCAATCAGTGTGCTTCTTGCACTTTTATTAGACATAGAAATACTCGAGATACCATAAACATTTACCCCAGGAAGGCTATTTGTTGCCAAGGGGGAATTAGGATCTGTTGATACATCTTCTTGACAAATATCCTCGATTCTGGCGAGTATCTTGAATGCCAAGTTTCCAAGAACACGCGAATAAGCTTCCAAAATCGCATGTGAGATATCCTGTATGCATTTAATGAGCAGTTACATATTACTGAACTAAATATAGAATTTATCTCTAACGGGTCAAAAAGAGAATTTAGCTAAATGGAAACGGGTCAATAAGGTTGAAAGTTGTCCAAGTTTCTAAGAACACGCAAATAAGCTTCCAAATCAAGGTAGTTAAAAAAATATATTGTTATTAAACTAATATAATCCTTGTAAAGTTTAAAACCTTAATAGTCTTAAAAATGTAGAAACTTAAGACAAAAGTGTTTCAAGTGCACAATCAGAACCATACCCAGAGTTATCGGTCTTGACCCGAATTATAAAAAATATATTCTTGAAAGAATCAGGTCAAATAGGCTAAAGGTCATTAAAACTATATTTTAAAGCAAAAAACCTGTTCTTTTTGTGATAATGTTTGACATTGATTATTTACGAAAATCATATTTTCTTGGATACGTTTTGGATTTAGCCAACCTGCAGGCAACAATGAATTACTCAGTTTGTCCAATTACCTTTTGGCCAAGCACAACCAGTTTAACCCACCCATTTTTCTACCTTTACAGAACGAGCTAGATAAATAGATAATGTATAGTTTTGATGATTTGCTCACCTTTCCGTATTGGATTTTCATGACATCAAGAAAGGTTTGAGTGAGGTTCGGGTATCTGATTCTGATTTGCTGCAAAAGAACTTCAGCTCGGTTGATTAAAAACTCAATCTTTTCAAGCACCATAGAGGGATCCTTTAAGGACCATGATGTTCTGGCTTGTGACTTAGTGCTGGATTGAATCAAGATACTTTCTTTCCACGCATATATGGCTGCTTCTAATCTGTTAATGGTATCCAAGGCACTGTGTTCGGATTGTATGTTCAGTGAATTGAGCATTCCAATATTTGAGGAAGATATCGTATTCAGTGCCGAATAAAGATCATCACCAAGGCTTGCCTTTCCAGACTGCAATATTTAAAAAGAATACATTTAGATTTTTTTTTTTTTTTTTTTTTTTTTTTTTTTATTATTGTTTTTTCTTTTTCATTTCGGTAAAAGTTCAGACATGTAATGGTGAAACATGTGTGTCTCATAACAGGTTCGGCTTGAAACAGTCTTGGTCGGGTTAGGTTGACCCTCAAACTCTTTTGTGTTTTTGTCCTTTTCTTTTATTCTTAAATTAACCAATGTGTGATTAACTTTATTATGATTACAAAGACAATATTCTCAAATTAATATTGTTTATTATAAGATTAGAAGATTGGATTCATTAAAAATAGACTTTGAGCAACTAAACTGCGAACTCATTTAACCTGTTCCCTGATAGCTAACTTCGGATTTGACTCGTTTATAATAAGTCACAACCCAAATCAGCAAAATCATAAGTAACTGGGTCGAGATTGCCTCCTCATTATGGAAACTCTTACTTTAGGAAGTGCTTCTCCAATGATTTTTGGTATTGGCATTTCGAGCAGGATAGTTTCGTTTATAGATTTGGCAGCCTTGAAGACTTGGTGAACCAATCTTGCCTGTTTGATCAACTTCTTTCTCTCGCCATTAGAAAGTCCGCCTATGGGTACTTGTGGCATAGGATAGTTTCCTTGTGCCTCTTCATACCAAAATTCTGTATTTGTCATTGCGTCTAGCGTTTCCTGTTGATGCATTTATCCCATATTAATGGTTTAGGCGAACATAGCTATTCAAAGTCATCTGATGACAGTAGAAGTGGCAATAATTTTGTAGGTTATGTCAGCCTAGCTCTTTAAAATATGATTTATGGGATTTTAAGTATTTAAATTATACTGGCTTCTCTTGGTCTGTCATTTTTAAAAGCAAAGTGTTCTGACTTTACAGGCTAGATATATAATATAACCCGAAATGACACATTCATAAAGGGTGAATAAAAAGTAAGTGAAGAGACCACATACAAGAAGCATAGAGTCTAACTTCCGTAGCGCCGGGAGATTCATGTGAACATCTCCACGAGGTTTTGGTTTCATGATCTGCATCAATGTCAAATGCAATATTGAACATTCTTAACACTTTGTTACAAAAACATTGAAAGTTTCAATAAGTTTGAGTAGGGAAAGAAATAGTTGCCTCTAAAGTTTGGCCGTTTGCACCATATTGCTGAGCAGGTACCAACTCAACCATATAGTTGGTAGGTGCAAGTGACCACTCCATCTCTCTTCTCCACTTGGTTTTTTTCTCCTCTGGCAAAGGTTCTAGTTTCCATAGCTCCCCAAATACTGCTCCTGTCAGTTGATACATATCAAATGCAGTTGGCACTCATTATGGTCACCTGACAGACTTCGTAGGAGGTGTTTGGATGTGTATTTTGAAAGTACGTATGTGATATTGAACAAAGACAATCAGCTAATAATTCATAATCGAATGGTCTGTAGACAATAATATCAATTTGAAGTTATAACAATTACATACAGTAGAGTTTGAGTGTTTGAAGTGACTTTGATTATGTAAGAAGTTACGGAGTACTAACATTACCAAATGGCACAATCTGTGACAAAAGAAAAGGAAAGGTTTTCTACAATTAGATAACCCTTGGAAAATAATAGATAACCCTTAGAAAATTAGGTTCAAAAGCGCTATGTAATTATAGACAACCCTTAGAAAATAGCTGATTGTTTGACCTCTAAACGGGTAAACGGAGAAGGATCCCTATTCTGGTTACCCGGGGATGTCGAGCCTTTTTTACTCTGATGTACATCGCTAACCCGGTATTCATGCGGCCGTTTAAAGACTTTTCCCGTGGCATCCCAATATGTTCACGAAGCAAGGTTTGAGACCATGGGGACAACTTACCACTAGGCCACCTGTTTGACCACTAAGGATACCATAATTAGACAACAACAACAACAACAAAACCCAATCCCGCCGGGGCGGGGTATGGGGGAGGTAAAATGTAGACATATCCTACCCCTGCCCAAGGATAAACCCGGGAGTAGAGAGACTGCTTCCAACGAGACCTCCGGCAAGTGCAGGTGTGAGGGTGAGATAGAAAAGAGAAGAACGCAGAAGACGGAAAACAAACAAGCACAAGCATGAACGGAAGCAAGTAAAACAAGGCAAGGGAGCACAAACAAAAGAACAAAGGACCAAAGCCCTAAGGCAGACCAAAGGGGAGCAACAAAGAGCAAGGCAAAAAAACACGCACGGGCCTAAAGCAACGGCAGAGCAAAACAAGGCACCAAAAACAAAAACAAGGCAAGAAAAGCAGGCAAACCAAACCTAAGAACACAGAGCAAAAGCAAAGAAACGCACTGGGCCTAAAGCTACGGCAGAGCAAAAAGGGCCTAAAAAGCCTAACCCACCCAAACCACCTAAAACCCACCTAAGACCCTAGCCAAATCTAACCGCAAATCCTAATCCTATCTCTCCACCCCTTCCTATCTTAGGTCATGTCCTCCGACAAGAGAAGCTCCGACATGTCTAGCTTAAGTCTATCCTCCCACCTAAGATTGGGTCTCAAAGAACGCATTGTTGTGATCTCAAGTAAGGATACCATAATTAAAGATACCATAATTAGAAATATAAGTTTTCCCAAAGAACGCATTGTTGTGATCTCAAGTATGATTACCATAAGAAAAGTCATAATGGGTTTGTTATAATTCGCAGGATTTGGTCAAGCTTGACTTATGCCATAGTTGTTTTTTGACACGTTACAAACACTATGGTAAAAAGAGAAAGGGAAAGCATACCAGCAAGCTTTGTTATGGAATTGGACAAAGCTAAAGCAGATGAGTGACCCTTACTCCCTCCTGTACTATCTTCACCCAACAATAGTTTTGCGAATCTTTCTTTCATTTCAGATAGTTGTGCCGTAAGTGATGGTTTTTCTTTAATGACGAACTTTCGTGGGCTATCTGAGTTGTCCCATTCATCTGATTTCTGAACATCCGCTTTCATCATTGTCCAATGAGAAGAAAACGATCCCGAAGCGTTGCTGCTAGAAGAACAACTTGAAGTATCTTCATCAAGGGAGTCATCTCCTCTACTTGTTACACTCTCACCTTCGAAAGGGTTAGCATTGAGAATACAGCTCTCAAGCCCATTGTATGTCATAATGCCTGGAATATGTGTAGTTTTGTTTAGTTATGTAAAGTATCTCTATACATATTGTACAAGTGGGGAATGTTTAAGGTTAGATTCGGAAGAATGTAAATAATAGTACACTACCAAATTCTATGCTTATTGGGATCAGTTTAAAGATCAAGCACAATCATGTTATGATATGTGCAACTCATGCATTAAATATGAGGTTATATCTTGACTTGAAATTGATAATTTGGATACTTGCCAAAAAAATATATACCGTATTATATTATAAAGCATTTGGGACATTTCTAAAATAGAATGCTTAAAAAAAATAAGATTCAACACTTGCTTATAATGGCAAATTTTAATAAGTACATCTATAATAGCTTTGCTTGCAACACTTTAAAGCACTTTTTGTAAACATGTTTTAAAAAAATAATAAATAAAATACAATGTAATTTAATATAAGAAAAAAAAAACGTCTAAAAACAATAATTACATAATAAATGTTATTTTAAAACACCCCTAACATGAAAAGTACGTGTTATTATACATATTGTACAAACGAATAAAACACACAAAGCTTCATGCAATTTATATGTAAACAAGTTGATGGTACATATGTTTTAAAAAATGGACCGGACCAACAGGTTTAATCGGGAACCGGAGTCACCACCGGTTCTGCTAGCCAAGTCGTCCGGAAACGATATTATTAAATAAATAGAGTTTCAAAATGCATAATAAATTGCAATGTTCAAAAAATATTTTTAAATCGCAAGAGTGTCTCGAGAACCAACATATACATCTTTTAGAATTTTGTTGATAAAACTTACTTTAAAAACTAAAAACTTTGTTTTATATTATTTGGACGATTTTTTCAAAGCAAATGATGCAAAGGCGCAAAGTGCTAAGTGCTAATTATATATTTAATATTTAATATATATATTTGTATAATAATATTTATACTCTTTAAAGTAAATCACATGACTTCTTGAATATATAGTTTTTCTTTATCTTTATAAGTATTCTTTTACTTGTATCATATATCTATATGGGACAAATATAACAAACATTGTTTTTAGTAAACTAAATTTTCTTAGTATAATGTAAGTGATTTTCAAAATTCGCTATGGTGTTATTATTTAATGATAACTTACGACTATGAACCATTGTAAACTACATTAACATGCAGCTACCAACTAAATATTGTCACTACCTCACGTGGATAATCTACAGTTTTTATATGAAGTATATTGTTATTGCGTAAAATTATTTCTAAAATTGTCGTCATTCGTATATCTATTGTATCGTAAAATATAGAACTAAAAATATCGTTGAATATTTTAATTGCATGGTACCCGCCGCTGCAAGGCGCGGGTACCCTGCTAGTTATCAATAATATATGATGGAAGTAGAGGTGTAATAATTGACTTGTAGTTTTTGTTCGGGTTGGGTTGACCAGTGATAATCTTATGAAAAGTTTAAACATTCAGTGTGTCCAATATATTTTCTTAAATATTACTCGCGCATAGTGGCGACTGTGTATAGCAGCGGTATTTTAGTCTTATAACATTACTTATTTTTTAAGTTTTAAGCAAATATATTTTCTCTTACAACATTTGTGGAAAACGTAGAGGAATGGTGAATACGTTCCCATTTAAAAACTAAAAAACTTTTGTATCAAACGCCCTATCAAGTGTGCTTAGTATAAAAGTATCAACACTAGTCATACAAGAACTAGAGATAATATAAAGCAACAAGTAAGGCTTGTCACAATAATACAAACTTAGAAATTTTGTAAGTAACATACCATGACACAAACACAACTAACATAATATAAGCAACAAATCACATAAATATAAATGCAATGCCCACTATAAATGTAAAGCGGTAAATGCAAAAATAAACGTAAAGAGATAAGTAAAGAAGGCGCAAACCGGACACGAAGATTTATAGTGGTTCGGTCACTAAGATCCTCTTTGCCCTACTCCACTCCTCGAGTACCCAAATCGAGAGTTACTTCACTAATCAACAAGCTCCCTTCTCGGCGGAGAAAACCATACAACGTCGCTTACAGTATTTTCCGACACTAAGCTAAATGTCGAGTACTAATCTAGCTAGTACCAATCTCACACACGATCTACCCGATCCTTGCAAAGCACACAAGCTACAAGATCCCCACGATCTATACTCGATCTACCCGATCAATACGATCTACACGATCTACCCGATCTACACATGATCTACCCGATCTACAGACTAACAACCCAAACCACACGAGATCTTCTTGATCTCAACAAGATCACAATGATCTACCCAATCTAACTAAACAAGATTATGGACAACTTGATGTATATCTAGATACAACAAGTACATACCAAGTGTTACAGACATACTACACTAACACTACAACACTTTGTATCTTCTTGATACGGTGTGTTCTTCTCTTGGACTAGTAGAGGAATGAAGGTGATCTCTTGGTTGGATGATTGGATCACTCTTAAACAAAAATAAACTAATTACATGATCAAATAAAGTGGATTGGAGTGGGTGGATAAAGAATATAAAGTTCCTTGTGAAAAAACCTTGCCAAAATATGCAAAATGGTCCACTATTTATAGGCAAAGAAAAAACTAGCCGTTACAGACCGGCGGCACCACTAAAGTTTAGACGGCACCACTAAATTTATTGTGCAGTCGTGCAATTAGTAGTACCGTCAGTACCAAAGATGCTCCATTTTTGTTTTTAGTGGCGAAGGTTTATTTAGGGATGTTTGGAGCTGTTTTGGGGGGGAAAATAGTTGTTGGGATTTTTTAAACTAATTTTTCAAAATAAAACATTTCTTTTTAATTCAAAAATAATTTGTAAAATGTATTTTTGAAAAAATATTTTGTCACATTAAAAATGTGAAGTCTTTGAACAAAAATTTAATCCTTTGATCATTTGTCAAGTGTTAAATTTGTTTGTTCATACCTTGAGTGATTTACGTCGGAATGGAAATCTGCGACTGAGTTAAAGCAAACTTGAGACATCGAGAGATGTTGATGTAAGTATGCATTGATGATTTGTGTTTACAAGTAACTTGCACATTTTACGTTATGCATTACAAGTTACATGTTTGTCATTATTAAAACAGAAGAAACTGTTTAGTTTAAATATTGTAATATTTGCACTAAAATGTAAAAGTTACCTGTTTACACTTCCTTCTGCCCTTTTTGTCGAAGCACAAAGGTGGTTGCAATAGCTTTAAGATTTCCCTTCTCTTCTCCCCTTACTACAATAGCTTCCTTTCTCCCCAGAAAGGCGAGCTTGCATCATCCCAGTGAAGTCTTCTATCACAATTGTTAGAAAAACTTCATGCTCCCCCTAGCTTAATGCTCCCCTATGGTAATTGTATCCCCTTCTAAAGTTACCTTTGTTTCTATCGAATTCATGGATCCAATTCTTACACAGGCATTTCCTACATCAAGGATTAGCTTCGTGCAACATAATATATAACAGAATAGGAGCAATCACAATAGAACATCTAGCGAGGCATACAAGGGATAAACTATGTTAAAATATAGCTACCTAAAATCAATGAGTTTGTTGAGATATGTGAGCATATCAAAGTATGCTAGAGGTTGGACACGTGATGAAAGTGTGCCAAAAGGATAAAAGAAAGAAGAAAGGCCAAGAAAGTTGAGGGACTAAAAAAATGAATGTGTATTGTAATTCAAATACACTTGAGTGCCATAACCTAACCGAAAACCTAAGGTGTAATTGTTCAACCAATCATGGGAATGACACATGAAATTATGGGAATGGCTTCTTCCAAGTTGTCATTGGGAAGGTGAGTTCTAACAAACCTTTTGAACGACATAATCATCTACCTAATATGATTGGCGTAAAGAATAGTTTATTGATGAGACATACTCTACATGAGGTAGATATATGTCACTAATATTATAACAAGTCATGTCATAATATAGACTCAAAGAAGAAAAAAAAAATGATAATGAGAGTGATATGCACCTGGATGCGAATGGAAGTAATTCCATAAGACGGGAAAGTGTTGGATTTGATCTTTCAGAAAAGGTGGGCAAAGATGGTTTAGATTAATATATCGTTTGCACTGAAAATTAGATGCATGATATATTTCAAATTAGAAAAGGATGTGCATGTAATCCTTAAAGGGGTGAATTTCTCTAACGGGGTTGAGGTAATGAAGTTCTAGAGTTCTAGTTTTGGATGATCCTAGTTATGTGTTAGAGATAATTTGGTGCATGAAGGATTTTGTGTGATTGTGTAGTTATACACTTTGGGTATAATGATTGTGAGGATTGAAGGTTATTGAACTAACTATAACTATCAAGAGTGAAGACTAGTTGTAAGGTTTGAGTGTAATGATCGATGTATTTCTTATAGGGTTTGTATAAGATCGATATATGGTTTGAAGGTTCTAAAGCTAATGATCACAATCAAGAGTGAAGTGTAGCTATAAGGTTTGAGTGTAAGGATCGATGGGTTAAAGGTTCTTAAACTAAATATCACTGTCAAGAGTGAAGTTTAATTAAAAGGGTTGAGTGTGATGATGAATGATATTATTGTGAGATTTGATGTGAAGGTTGAAGGTGATTATATAGAACAAATTTCTAGGTGATCACAAAGAGTAGAGGTGAAGCTAGAACCGATTGTGTTTTTGTAACTAGGGTTTTTCTAAGTAGCGGGTACTTAAGAAGTAAGTGTTTTAGTAAAGAATTATAGAGAATAAGAACCACATTTGTGTGTTCTTGAGAGTGTTTGGTGAAAGACTATATGTATATGGATGTGTTTTAGCTCCCCCTTAATTGTTGGCCATCCGGACAAGATGTGTTAAAGAATAAATCAGAGATAGAGAAGAAAACAAATGTTGGCGAAAGCGATGAGCTTAGTAACGTCATGACAAGTGATGGATAGCATACAATGAACTTCACCTTTGAAGTTATGTAGCTCTTCTCGATCATTGTAAATATTGACAGAACATTCATATGATGAGGCATGTGATTACGCGGAAGAGTGCTAAAGGTTAAGAAGACATAATTTTCAAGGATGTAGAGTGATGAGGTTATAGTAGGGTATATTTGATAGAGGAAACTATGTTGATGAAGAAGGGTTGTCTCACACTTATCCTAGAGTTTCTTTGCTCAAAGTGTGTGGAAGATGAGTGGGATGCGGAAGCATTGGTAATGTAGAACGAGGGTTGAGAATCGAAGATAAATTGAGAAAATGATGGATACAGAAGTAACCAAACATATTGTATGTTTTGAACTATGTGGAATTTTTGTTTGACTCAAGGATCAAGAGGATGATTGTAAAAGGTTGTGAAAGTGGAAAAGCTAAGGAATTAAAAAATAAGCAGAATCTATTCCGATAAGAGACGGTTTTGGTTCAAGACTGCAGCAAGTGGATTTTAATAGTGTTTTTGAAACTGTGAGAAATGAAAAAAAAATAAACTGTCAACGGTAAGGTTAAATTTAGCAATACCGTCCCCTAGGGTACCGTGACCTACTGAGGTCAGTTTTCACCCAGAATTTGATTTTCGACAAAGAAATTTCACATATGTTGTGATCTTTCTGAACCTTAGATTAAAGGAATTTATACCAAATAAATTCTTGTATGAATGAATCCAACGGGATTCGATTAGCATTGATCGAGAACGAGAGATGACATTTAATTGCATTTTGCAAATTAAATATACTTTAAATATTTCAGATGAAATATTTAAGTTGTCATTGGAAGCTTGAGAGGATTTGACTCTTATCTTGAGAGGATTTGACGAATAAATCTCGCTCATTTAGTGAGACTTTTAGGCACGATAAAGGAGCTTATACCTAATAAATTCTTTAAAGGATAAATCCAACGGGATTTGACGAACAACACTTGACAACTAGAGATGACTTGAATATTTCTAATGAAACATATAAATAGTCATTAGATGTGACTTGAAAGACGTTTTGAACACAAGTAAATTATGAAATTTAGAGAATGTGTTCCATCATTCCTAGACCTAAGCGTAAGTAGTTGAATGATTCACATTTGAGAGGTTTGGTTAAAATGTCAGTGATGGTATCTTCTGTCGGAACCTTCTCGATGAAGATGTTTCCTTTTTGGACATTATTGCGAAGAAAACGATGACGGATTTTGATGAGTTTCATATGCGAGTGTTGCATGGGATTTTGAAAGGCATAAAGCCAGGCTAATGGTGCTAATTCATAGCAGGTTTTAGGATCTAAAAGAATGAAGTATTTTACTGACACAATGGTGGTAGATGTGTAGGTGAGATTCCATTTGGAACATAAGGATTGCTTCAAGTTGATTGAGATTTGGTGTTATTAGGGTGATTGATGGGATTTTTGGGATGAACATCCATTGTTGTTGTGAGATTGTTGCACGTCGGTAGGTGATTAAGATTGACGACGAAAAAGAAGAGACTCAAAAATACCAATCTTCGTATAGGCATATTGCCCGTTATTCGAAAGAAAGAGAGTTGGTTTTCTACCCTAAATGTACTCTTTGTGAGATAGGATGATATGTTGGTTTTCTACCCTAAAACCAATGGATAAAGTTCGATCCTCATTACATATGAGGTGAGCTCGACGATAAAATACCATGACGAATAAATCTCGATGATTTAGAGACTTTTAGGCACGATAGAGGAACTTATACCTAATAAATTCTTTAAATGATAAATCCAACGAGATTTGATGCACAACACTTGACAACTAGTGATGACTTGAATATTTCAACTGAAATATTTAAATAGTCATTAGACATGACTCAAAAGACGTTTTGAACACATGTAAATTATGAAATTTACAGAATGTGTTCCATCATTCCTAGACCTAAGCGTAAGTAGTTGAATAGTTCATGTTTGAGAGGTTTGGTTAAAATGTCGACGATGTTATCTTCCGTCGGAACCTTCTCGATGGAGATATTTTTTTTGGACGTTGTTGCGAAGGAAATGATGACGGATTTCGATGAGTTTCATATGTGAGTGTTGCATGGGATTTTTAAAGGCGCAAAGCAAGGCTAATGGTGCTAATTCGCAGCAGGTTTTAGGATCTAAAAGAATGAAATATTTTACCAACACAATGGTGGTAGATGTGTAGGTGAGACTCGATTAGGAACATAAGGATGGCTTCAAGTTGATTGAGGTTTGGTGTTCTTAGGGTGATTGATGGGATTTTTGGGATGAACATCCATTGTTGTTTTGAGATCTCTGCACGTTGGTAGGTAATTAAGAATGACGACGAAAAAGAAGAGACTCAAAAATATCAATCTTCGTTTAGGCATACTGCCCGTTATTCAGAAGAAAGAGAGTATCAACGAAATCTTGGCAAGATAGTATGATACGTTGGTTTTCTACCCTACAACCAATGGATAAAGTTTGATCCTCATTATATACGAGGTGAGCTTGGCGATAAAATACCATGACAAAATTATGGGGATGAAAGGGACATACGGAAAGAATATACTTGGTCTCAAGGAGTGTATATTCAGACGAGGATGAAAGAAACTAATAATCCCTTAATGTAGGAATTCGTGAGTCCTTTGTGACCCAAAGGTTGATGTTAGCTTTTAGTTTGGATGAGCGTTTTAACATATGCTGTTAAAAGGCTTGAATATGATGTTTCGAATATGACATTTAATAATGACGATCGCAAGTTAAACTTACTTGAACATTTAAGATGAAATATTTAAGTTATCAAACCTACTCCGCGTTCTACTAGGTTTGTATCTAATCTCCCCTTGAAAAAAGGGTGTATCACTGGAAAGAAAGTAAAGTGATGACCAAGGAATTAGGACAATTTCGCGACTACTTTAATTTTTAGATTTTGATACTAGTGTAAGACTATATGACGTCTAAAAATTTATAGTGATAGGCATACCTAATTCATTATGTGTCTATACAACATAGTGTGGGTGCACAATTAACAAGCAAATCATGTAAAATGCGCATAAGGAAAAACTGCAAACATCATACAAAACATGATAACATTTAGCATTTAAGAGCATGTATCATAGATATACATATCAAGAGATATTATATCGGAATATCTAAACGAAAGAAAAATCTTTCTAATAAACATGCATTCAATAATTAATCAAGTAATTACTGGGCATTAAGAAAGTACGAAGACATTTAATCATATCTCACAAGAACATGTTATCACTTTGAAACACATATGTGGGATGCAAGTAATCTAGGTTCGCTAAGGAGGATCCTAATTTCTACTTGTTCAAAATGAAATCCTAATGGGAGACAAAGTTCACCGATGCAAACTATCTTTAGTCAAATGTAGGAATGAAAAATTTTCAAGTTAGAGAATGAGTATGAGACTATCACTAGTGGTGCTCAATTCAGGCTAAACACGACCATTTTTACGGGTTATACCACGAACCTAACTTCTCTCCTAGAAGCAATTCAACCGTTAGGTCAAATTGAATTCTAGTGCGATAGGTTCTCTAGTAGTCATTCTCATGTTAGAAAAACTAAAATTCCTATATTTGTCTATCGAAGTGTAGCAAAGATGATATTAGCTTATTCCGCTAATACATGGCCTAATATGACTCAACTAACCATATTTTAAAAGTCGGTTAATGAAGATGACATGTCTTACACAATATCCTAACAAAGGGAAGTACAATGTTTCAATTTCGTGTTTAAGATTTATAGGTTATTTGGTTTAGATGGTGCATTTCATGATCTCTTGGACAACATCTTTGTTTGCTGAGTCGTTACATGTTCTTTTAACACGATATGATTTTCTAGAGCCAAGAGATGCCTTAATGAAGAATCTACTACATTGAGAGTGTTTCATGAATGCTCCTTTGCATATCTTGAGAAAAGAATCTAGTAAAGGTTAATTACCTCAATAGATCTTGTGATTATCATATGATGTATGATTGAAATGAGACATATTGTATCTTTCAACAAATATGCTTTTCTAAGAGGTAACTTATCATTCTTACGAATGCTTAGTAAAACGCGTATTTTAGTGTATGACCAATTTTACTTGTTTTTGCAATGACACATGTTGTATTGGTTATTATTCAAATCTAATATCCTATATTGTTAAACAAGATGCAATGTATTCTTTTGTAACATAACCATTCATGTTACAAGGAAATAAGATAAATAAGACATAAGTTATCCTTTGTCAATTTTTTGATAAGAGAAATACATGTGATCTTCTCGAAGATTGATGATGTACATAATAGTTAATAACATATTAAGTGTGACACTTTTACTAGACATGTGATTTTGAGTGTTGAGTCGTTCATGAGCAAAGTTTATAGTTGTTTGCTCGTGTTTGGTTTTTCGGAAATGACACATTTACTAATTGCAATGCAAAGTAAATGACTTGAATATTTCGATGAAACAAACAAGTTGTCAATCGTACTTAGTTGTGTATTTTATGCATCTTTTAAACATATTAGTTTAATGTTTGGAACACAACCATTGAACAAGAAGACTCAATATGACATCTTCAACACAAGTGTGAGTTATGATCCGATGCATATTATTTTTGTCTTGAGAGGACGACATTATTTACCTAACAACCGAGTGTGATTGAGTATGTAGATTCAAGATAATATATTTCGTTATATGTTGATGTTATCTTGAAGCTAGACAAATAATGACTCCAATTTCATGTCCATATTCGAAAACTTGTCAATTATATTCGATGGTGATATCAATCATAATTTGAATAATGAATTGAAATTTACTCGAAATCTTTCTTGACCCTCACGATCACTCCTTTTAAAAAAAAAATTAAGGAATGTGTTCCATTTATTTTAATACTAGTTGTATGTGCGAGGTTAATAACATATTAACTTACTACTTCGAGATTGTCATTTATTTTTATGTGCGAGAAACTATTTATTATTAAGTATAATATTCTTAGTTTTTGACATATCATAAGTATAAAAATACTTATCTTAACCATTTTTATACAACATATGTAAAATACTAAATGTTTAAAACATTTTTGTGTGTGTGTGTTTGATCAACGCAAGTTTAATACATTTTCTTTACTTAAATACTAATGTATTAATACGATATTTTATCTTGTTTAGACAACCCATGGTTAAGCAAGACAATGTTTTAGAGATCATGTTACAAATTTAATGAAAATGTTAAATATTTTGAGGTGATATATTTTTTACACTTAAACCTTTGGAAAAATAATTGTGTAAGGGTGTGTTTGTTTGATTAAGATGTTTCGCATCTGAATCTGGCTACCACATCTTACTAGCAAGAGGTGGCTATAATGTCTGGATCTAAATGAAAAAGTGTTGTTTGTTTTTTTATAATTGTCTGGATGGTTTTAATTTTCCTTTTTTTTAAGTATATATTAAACTATTGCAAATACGATTAATAAGTAGATAGTGTAAACTTGAAAGTAAACATTTTTATCATAGAGTTAACACAATTATAAATTATTAAATAAATTATCTTAATACATATCCAAATTTTAAAATAATAAAAATTATTACATAAATCGTTTAAAATAAAACATAAGCTTAACGCAATGAAACAACAATTAAGTAACTTAACCAATACCAAATAATTTAAAACCTAGCTTTGCATAATTTGAAGATGAATGGGTTGAAGGGTTTTGAAGATGAATGATTTGAAGGGGTGTTAATAAGAGGTAGTAAAATCTTTTCGCCACCTCTTACCGAGTTAGACATATTAGCTCTTACCATGTCTGACTGGTGATGAAAAACAAACAAGTAAAACGTCTGACCGTCTCTTACTGGTAAGAGTAAGAGGGTTAGTAAGCCCTTTTTTTTTTTCTTTTTTTTAATAAAAACAAACACACCCTAAGACTTTTCGACACACATGATCAACCAACTTAGTTTCTATTCCTAAGAAGGTTACTAAGGCATTTTAAAATTTCCAAGATGTTGAAAACACATATTCAAGAAAAGTGGTCTATGCCTATGTGCAATGCAAAACTAATTACGCAACTTACTGCAAGAAGTCTAGTCTAAGTCCTATTGACGCATAAACCGGAAAACTAATAATAAACACATAGCAACAAGGCATGTAAAACGATTATGATTATAGATATAATTAGCTCAATTAAAGATAACTATAAACACTCAAAAATATTAACTAACAATGCTAAGACACAAAGAAAAAAAAAATAGTCATTTAGCATAACACACCAATCTCACACACGATCTACCTGATTCTTGCAAAGTACATAAGCTACAAGATCCCCACGATCTATACTCGATCTACCCGATCTACACGATCAACACAATCTACCCGATCTACACGATCTACCCGATCTACACAGGATCTACCCGATCTATACACTAACAACACAAGCCACACGAGATCTTCTTGATCTCAACAAGATCACAATGATCTACCCAATCTAACTAAACAAGATTATGGACAACTTGATGTATATCTAGATACAACAAGTACGTAACATGGTCAAATAAAGTGGATTGGAGTGGGTGGATAAAGAACAGAAAGTTCTGTGTGAAAAAACCTTGCCAAAATGTGTAAAATGGTCCACTATTTATAGGTAAAGAAAAAACTAGCCGTTATATACTGACGGCACCACTAAATTTAACGGTGCCGTCATACAATTAGTGGTACCGTCCGTACCAAAGACACTCCCCTTTTTGTTTTTAGTGGTGAAGGTTTATTCGGGGATGTTTGGAGCTGTTTTGGGGGAAATAGCTGTTGGGATTTTTTAAACTAATTTTTCAATATAAAACATTTCTTTTTAATTCAAAAATAATTTGTAAAATGTATTTTTGAACAAATGTTTTGTCGCATTAAAAATGTGAAGTCTTTGAACAAAAATTTAATCCTTTGATCATTTGTCAAGTGTTAAATTTGTTTGTTCATACCTTGAGTGGTTTACGTCGGAATGGAAATCTGCGACTGAGTTGAAGCATACTTGAGACTTTGAGAGATGTTGATGTAAGTATGCATTGATGATTTGTGTTTACAAGTAACTTGCACATTTTACGTTATGCATTATAAATTACATGTTTGTCATTATTAAAACTGAAAAAACTGTGTAGTTTAAATATCGTAATATTTACACTAAAAACATTTACACTATAACTGATAGCAAAAAATATGCTCATTTGGACCAATAACCAATTTAAGCACAATCATGTTATAATATTTGTAATTCATGCATTATATGTAAAGTTTTCTCTTGATTTGAATTTGATCACTTTGATGCTGACATAAATATTTACTATAAATAAGATGATAGTAGATGTGGAAAAATTGGGCAGGGCTGGATAAGTTGGTAAGGTTCGGAACAGGTAGCTTTTGGCCAGCCCATGATGGGTTGACCCGAAATAATTTTAAAAAAAAATCATTTAGTTTTTTTTTAGAAACAACTAGTTTCGAATTTGACTACATAATTATGTATTATATTACACTAAAATGAATTTTAATTTTTTAATAAATGATTTATAGAGAGTTTTATGCATTATAAACAAAATTCATGTGGCCTCAATCTCGTTTGACGTGTTTCCATTTTGGCTGTTACTGTAATTTAGAGATGCACATTTGATTTGTTTGCTAGGAATAGCTATGTTTGGCGAAGGCTTATGAGGGGTTTATTGGGGCTTGGACTTTTAAAATAAACCGGCTTATAAAATAAGTCTCGTTTATCACACAAGCTTATGGAGGTTTACGGCTTCTATAAGACAAGCACATAAAATGGACCTTATGACTAGTTAAATTATTTAAATACCCTTAAAAATATAATGAATTATTAAGTAAAATCTGTAAATATATGTGAATTTAGTTTGATGTATTTTTATGTGATTTTACATTAATAAGCTTCAGCTCCAACTAATTCGCAAAACAACATTATGAAATTATAAGTTTCAACTTTCGGCTTATAAGAAAAACCCCAGCCCCAACCCAACTCTAGCCCCAACCCCAGCCCGTTGCGCCAAACATACCCTAAGTCATAAGCCTCCATAAGCCTATGACAAACGAGACATATTAATAAGCCGACTTATTTTAAAAGCTCAAGCCCCCATAAGCCCCGTTGCCAAACGCAGTTATGACTAGTTAAATTACTTATATACCGTTAAAAATAAAATGAATTATCATCTAAAAGCTAGAAATATATGTGAATTTAATTTGATGTATTTTTATGCGATTTTACATTAATAAGCTTCGGTTCCAATTAATTCACCAAACAGCTTTATAAAAATATAAGCTTCAGTTTTCGGCTTATAATATAAGCCAACTTCAGCCCTAGCCCCAGTCCCAACCCATTGCGCCAAACATACCAATAGCCCGAGTTAACCCATTTACAGGTAAATGAGTTGAATCAGAAAATTCCATAAGTCATCTTAACATGATCTTGCCGCATTCCATAATGAGCCGAAGACTATAAAACTCGATGCGTTTATGTTTATAAAACTTTGTATATAAATTTGTTTCTTGATAACCAAATATCCCAACAAACAGTAGCCACAACGATTGGGTGTTTTCGATGAAGCTTTGAATACGGTGTGAGACGTTAGTACGAGAATGGTGAGACCTGAAAGATAATGGAGAACCAAACCACACAGGGCGCGTCCAAGCACACTCGAATAATAGATGTTCAATTGATTCCACGTGTTCATTGCAAATTAGACATGACGAAGACGAAGAACAATTTCTTTTAAACACATTCTCCAATGTTGCTGCATGGAGCCGTCTCGTGGATTTCAGTGGCGCCGTGCCATTACCACAAAGAGGTCCTCAAACACACACATAATATACATATGTATAAGTAGTGCATGAATTAATTAAGCTCGAGTCTCATATTGTGTTCATATATATAATAGACGTGCATGAAATTTAGTGGCCCTCATCAAGCGGTGGCCCTGTGCAATCGCACCTCTTGCACTCCCCTAAAGCCGGCTTTCTCCAGAGAATCTGAAATGACTTTCCATAATGTATGTCTATACCAATTGTATGACTCCAACCGAATCTTAAGTTGCATTTTATTAATTTAAATCCATAAGTTTGACGGGTTATACTATTAGGGGAGCTCCTTGCTGCCACTCTTAGAAATAATATTATACTTTCGATAGCTTTTATTGAACTAAGAGACATTAGCTAGTTTAGCAAGTCAAGTGTTAGGAAAACCACACAAACAAGTCGCGCCAAAGGATATCTCTAACGGGAGGTGAGTTGTACACTACTAAAAGTATGTGGCGTGCCATAGATTAGAAGATGAACAACATATATTATAGAGGATGGTACAAGAAAACGAAACATGTGATTTTTATTATTGCCAACAGACTTCCCATAGATTTTAGTCCAATTGGTATCAGAATGTGTAGAAGATATAACCATATTGTGCAGTATATTTGTGTGAGATAAGTGTAGAAATCTGTGCAGAGAATTTGTGCACTGTATATGGAAATATGGAGGGAAAAATAACAATAAAATAACTGTTAAATTGATTATGAATAACCATCATGTCTGTTGGAATCCTTAAACCAATACATTGGTGCCTTTTGGTGAGATATAAATATGTGCCATAAATCTGTAGACAATTCATTCAATCAATATTAAAGTTAGTTATATTTAAATTTCCCTCCATATCTCTTTCATACTGTTTTATTCATATCTGCACATCTTGCATTTGTACAAACGTATCAAACTATGGCCTATCAAAATTCCAGTCATGATCAAAGATGGGAAAGGCATAATCCTGCCTTCTCCACAACTAAGAATGAATGGGTGTGATGGTTCAGTTTGACCCATAAGTCACAACCATTCATTGTTAACTGTCATAAACTGTATTCTAAACTGCAAAAAACGACAAACTAACAGATAACTAACTAATGTACATGTCATCAATCCTATTCTAAAGTTTGTCTGATATAAAACATAGAATATGAAGAGCATTTGAACTTATGAAATCCAACAGTGATGTGCTGTAGGAAGTAATTTTGTATGTCTTTTTATCGAGTAAATAAAACTAGCATTTGTCAAGTCATCTCAGTGTCGGTTTTCACTGAGCTAAATTTTGTATTTGAAGTAAAGGTAGAGAAAAGGTATCATGGAAGGAATCCCAAAAACTAGAGATGATCCAACTACAAAGTTTCATGTTTGATAACTTTCTAAAAGTTGGAAAATGACTAGTAAGTCCCCACCACGACTTGGGCATCTTGTAGTTATTTCTTTTGTGGTTATGGTACAACTAATCTCACAACACAAAGCAGAAAAGAATGAAGGACCACCATCTCTATGTCGGTCATTTAAATTTTCGCAAATAAGAACCATGCAACTTTGATGTATTCTGTTATGGGTAGATATATCATATATATGTCATTTCAGACACAAAATAGATGGTTGTTTTTTATGTTTTTGTTTTTTATCTGGTAAGGGTTCAGTTCTTACCTGTAATTGTGTGTGTATGCATTAGGTGGTACAAACTTATCATTAGACCGTCTAAATAATCATGAGTAATTTCGATAGGTTTGAGTTTAAGCTGAAACTGTTGAATTGTATGAAAGTTAAAGTGTGTAGAACTGGAATAATTCTATAATCATAAACATTAGGCAAGTTCTCTGTTTTAAACGTTTTCTTAACAATTTGAATCAAAATGGTGACACATACAATACTGCACTTACAAGACGTTTAAAACATATTAGTTGTTGCTTTCAAACATTTGATGGTAGTGGGTAAAAAGATCAAAGTCCATACACTATGGAGACAAGAAATATTATTACTGGTTTATATAGTCATTAAATAGCATAAATCAAGGAAATTTTCAAAATTAACCAGCATATTTATATTTGGATTTTTGAACGTTCATTTGTCTGCCTACAGTGTTCAACTTTGATTAGTGTATAACACACCAGATGTGAATATGTAATGTATACACGCAGTGGCGGAGCTAGAAAAATTTTCGTGGGAGGGCCAAACAAATTTTTTTCGGGAAATACATTAAATGGGAGGGCCGAAATAATTTCCCCCCCCAAAAATACACATGAAATCGCGAAAAAAATACACTAACGGGCTTAGGCCTAGGGGGGCCGGGACCCTTCCCGGTCCCTTAATAGCTCCGCCCTTGTATACACGTATAAAAAGCCAAAATTAAACAGACATATACCGGCTTTGAGAGTTGCTCAAGTTGAAGTTTTGGTCAAATAACTTAAAGGTTTTTAATTCGAGTCCTGCATATGTTGTTTATTCTGTATTTGTAGACTGCCTAGTAACAAGATTATATTCATAATCATCTACAATACCTCATGTTTCATAAATCAATGATACTTTATAACAATAGTACAATACCAAAGACTGATTTATGAGTTTTCACAACTAGTTTCCTTATATGCAAAGAAATGGAACTATGGGTGATAGCAGATGAATTTATCTCAGTTTTGAATCAAATAGTTAAAACCTTGGTGGAAGAGAAATAATACCGTTTGATGGTTGATCAAAGTCAATGATATTGCTGATTTCTCTGTTCCTTGTACAGCAAGTGAGCCTCCTCCTCAACAACACTATCTTTAATCGACTATTAATAATATATAAGGGGAATTGCATTTATATCCCTCCAAAGGTGAATAATTCCATATATATCCTTCTTACAAGTTTTTGATGCATATAGTGCAATAGTTTTTATGCATGCAAAGGATATATATGCAATTTTGGTTTCACAGATGTTTCACAGATGCATATAGTGCAATGGTTTCACAGATGCTTTTTTGGACGGGGAATACGAAAACTAGGAAGCAATGTCCTGTATTACAACGACCATCCATAAAAAGTATTAATTTCTTTGGTATCTCCATACTTAGACATCGACTTATTTTGGTTTTTAGCATAAACAATTACAACAAAAAATTGAATATTTAGTGACATAGCTTGATTGTATTAGTTGACAAAAGAACAAGCTGCAGCAAGCCGTTTAAGGAAATTATTGGCAAAACGACGTGTGACTATCACTTTAAGATGTGTGAAGTATCAAGTTCAGTTGTTGCTAGAGACCACACTACATACCATACACCTTGTAAGATTATCCATGACCCTTTTTTGTCGGCAACTTGTAGCACCATTTTCTACCATATATTATTATATTTCATAAAAGAATCGAGCATGATCATACGTCGTATCATTTGTCATCTGGGATCCATGTTATATTGCTATTTGGATCGGTGTAATTTGAATCGGCATTCAAGAAATAAACAGTGCACTTGGGCATATTGGCCAACACATTCATTACGATCTGCATTGCTGGTGAATAAAAGTGCACCTGAACAGTCTGAACATGAGGAAACTGCTGAAAACTACTTATTGGAACTCGTAAACAAAAACAGTTCTTTGAACAACAAACAAACTCCGAACCAATGAAGTAGCAAGTTGGATTGATAACAATACCATAGCGTTTACAATAAAAAAGATATTTGCAAACATTATAATTTTCTTGATAGCATACAATTCTAAAATATGCGTGAAAAACAAAACATCTGAAGGATTATTTCATGATCTCCAAAAAAGGCCTTGTGATCTCCCAGTTCACAATTCCAATATTGAGTTTCTCATTAGCAGTCTTGCAAGACATGAACGTTAACGGAACGCATTGACTTTAATGTAGTCTTAAGTAGCAAATAGTTGCCCGATTCATAGCTTAGCCTCGATCAACATAAAAGATATTTCACCATGCTTTCGTTTAGCTTAAACTCGAAGTTTAATATTAGCAAAATCCCAGCAACGCATAGAATATTTGCCTCAGCATAAAATTACCTTTAATTTGATATCCCACATCATATACTTTCGACGAAATTTTTTTTCCGACTTTTTTGTGGGTTTAGGGTTTACGGTTAGGGTTTAGGTGTTTAGGGTTTAGGGGTTTGACTTTTTTGGGTTAATCTTTTTAGGGGTTAAGTGTTTAGGTTTCTTACGGTTTAGCGGATATGGTTTAGGTTTTTTGGTTTAGTGGTTAGGGTTTTAGGGGTTAGGGTTTTTTAGGGGTTAGGGGTTAGGGTTTTTAGGGGTTAGGGGTTAGGGTTTTTTAAGTTTAGGGGTTAGGGTTTTTAGGGTTTACGGGTTGTGTTAACACAAAAGAGTATTTTTAAAATTTTCATTTATAGTGTAATTTATCGAAACCCGCAAAAAACGATAAAAAATAAGTTCGTCGAAAGTATACAATATTGGATCTCTATAGAAAGATAATTTTATTCTTGTCGCAATGGTATAATTAGTTTTATCTAACTATTAACGGTTTGTGAGACGCTTAATAAAAGATTAAATAGCAACCAACAACTTCATGTAAGAGCTCAAAGACTTACTTACCTAAAAAGAAAAAGTAAAAATAAAAAAATGTTCAATGGTCATACTTTTATGCGATTACACACATAAGAAATTTATTTAAATGCTATTAATCCTATTATGTCTAACTACAATGCAGTTTTTGTTTTTTCTATATAAGTCTTCAAAACATAATAAACTTTTGTTATGAAATGTATATTTAAATACAACAATCGAACTATCCAACTCACGGTCCATTTACATGATATTATTTGATATACTGAATCACTATATGGGTCAATCATCTTGATCTGTTAGATGAACTAAATGGGCAAAAGTCACATAAGTTCTAAATCATCATGAGCCATGATTGAACTGTAGCTAACCAGCTACTTACTTACTCTTGCAATACATTTCACACATACTTCATTCTATTGGCCAACATACTAAGCTTATTATTAAACACTACATAGCATATTGGCTATTATAATCCATTGGACTGTGTTCCTGTCCAATATCTTTTATAATTATACATAATTAATGTTATATGATCATAAAAACTATATTATTCACATACAACCAGTTCTTTATATAATTTAAAGCGAAAATTACTTGTAAGGCCCTGCGGGGGCTTCTTTGTCCCGCAGAGGACCTATTTTCTTTGTCTTTCGAAAAAGGCCACTCATTTCGCTACAAACTTGTGTAGAAATGCTTAATGGACACGTGTCGCTTCCCTATTAAATTAATGTCCGTGATAAAAAAAAAAAAAAAAAAAAAAAGGCAATTCGCCTAAACATTGCAGCGAAATCTGACAAAATGTGGGACCCCGACTTACACATGAGAGAGAAACCGGCCTCTCACCTAAACATTGCAGCGAAATCCGACACATGTGGGCCAGCTTAGAACGTGGGCCACACCCAATTTTTGACAAAATTATTTTTTTGCGTTTGAGATCTTTGATGCTACAAATTTTACTCACATGTCATCTTTGATCAAATTTTACTCACATGTCATCCCTGGAATGCCAAAGAATATATTTGTTACCAATATTTTGTATGCTACCAAAAATATATTTGTATTTGATGTTACCAATATTTTGCTACAATATATTTGGACTTATTTTTGTTATAAAATTTCTGTTATAAAAATGTAATTTAATTTTTGTTACCAATATTTTGTATGCTACCAAAAATATATTTGTATTTGATGTTACCAATATTTTGCTACAATATATTTGGACTTATTTTTGTTATAAAATTTCTGTTATAAAAATGTAATTTAATTTTTGTTACCAATATTTTGTATGCTACCAATATTTTGTATGCTACCAAAAATATATTTGTATTTGATGTTACCAATATTTTGCTACAATATATTTGGACTTATTTTTGTTATAAAATTTCTGTTATAAAAATGTAATTTAATTTTTGTTATAAAAATGTAATGAACTTATTTTTGTGTTTATGATGGTGTATAAAGTTAGAGATGACACAGAAAAACAAAATGTATCAGATATTGTAATTATAAAAAACGTATGTTATTATTGCCTCATATACTTGTAAATTTGTTACTTTAAATTATTTTTACACAAAACACATGCTCAAATAATGTCTATTCAATACAAACATGACTTGTAAAATTCAAATACATAGACAGAACAGACATCAGTTGGATAATTGAGAATGAAAAGCATGATGCACAGAAAAAACAAAACATACTACTAGTCACATACAGCTTCTACCTTATTAAAAACCAAACCGATTAAACCAACTATTTGAATCCTGCATTTGTTGATCATCTAGATGTTGAGAGTTGTATTGCTGGGAAGTGTATTGAAGATCATTTTCAAGTGGTTGCGTTCGGTTTTGCTGAGATAGGTTGAAATGTTGTTGTGTGTTATGTTGATCATATGTTTGTGATGTGTGTGTGTTTTCAGCATATTGTTGAGATGGGTATGGGTTGTGGTGGTAAGTTTGTGAAGCGTATTGGTTTGTGGGGTATGTGTTGTCACCATATGGTTGCCAAAAGAACGAGTTTTGACCATTTGCTTGATCAGTGTATGTGTTTTGGCCAAATGGTTGCCATGAGAATTGATTGTTTCCCATAAAAGTTTGATCGAACGGGTGATGTTGGTCATAAAAAGGTGCAGTGTCATGTTGCTCATTAGTTGGAAATTCCCCTTGCTTTTGTTTACCCTTGCGGTTAGGTGGATCTGGGACAAATGATTTTTTGCAATTCTGACGGTTATGCCCCGCTTGTTTGCACCTGCTACAGTGTACAGTTCTTGGCTCTTCTCCTTGAGATAGTATACGGTTTGTGTTTTTTGGACGACCTGGCTGAGGGTTGTCCATTGTTGGAGGAGTAAGAGGATGTATATGGCTTGGATACTCCCATTCGTTAAAATTTCCAACAAATTGAATTGACTCTGCATAGGTTGCTTGATATTTTTCCTTTTTGAACCAGTCATGTACATATTCCACACAATCTGTTAGGTTCAAAAACCTTGTAACAGCAATAACGTGACCACAAGGTATCCCGGAAATTTTCCATTTCCGACATTCACATTCACCGGTCGTAAAGTTCACCTCACGGTTATATTGGCCATCATAAACTTGATACCGAAATTGAGTAATTCCGTGTACAACCCAACTTACGCTTTTCATTCTTCTTTTCTCCACCTTATGCGCTGCCCAATCTGTGATGTCGTACTTCATTTTTGCTACACGAAAAATGCAAAAATTAAATTAATTAACTTATCTAATATATTTTTCAAAATGATTACTGAGTACGTTATGTTTTAAACAATAAATACCTGCAGCTTCCCGACGTTTAAAATACCACTTTTGAACCATACTTCGGTACGTGTCGGTCAACACTGTCACTGGTAGCTTTCTGTACAATACAGTACATGCATTAACAGACTCGACACTGTTAGATGTACAATAATTGTAACGTCTACGTGGGCAATGTGCTCGAGACCAGCGTCTAGGATCAGCCTCCATTAGCCAGAGCTCGTGTAACGGGTGCATCTGCAATGTTAATAACATGTAGATTGTCACAGCTCAGACAATTACGTACATGACATAACATGTCTTTCGATGGTCACTGTCACAACTGGCTGTGCATGGCTTCATACCAAGTTTTCACCATAAAATTTGCAGCCCTTCGACGTCCATAAATAACAAATTTTGTATTGCATGAGTCATTAGTAAAACTTTTTATATAATCTATTCAATTAATTAAATTAAAAACGTAAAAAGCACATCGTTTTTACTTCATGCTGTAGTGTCTAACCCGTCGCGTATTCCACCTCTTTTCTTCTTACTTTTCGCATTCAACCCAACATGTGCCTTAATGAGTTAAAGCCATAGTTCAAATACTACCGGTTATATTGG
>BPTQ01000006.1:213843161-213854362 GCA_019973895.1 Chrysanthemum seticuspe
CAGTTTGGAACTTTGGTCACTGTTTTGAGTTTCTGTCAAAAACAGATTTCTAAGTCATTTTGTCTAGCCATTCTACTGTCTAAATCATCTTAAAAGTTCATAAAAATTAGTTTAGG
Source organism: Chrysanthemum seticuspe (assembly GCA_019973895.1). Taxonomy (NCBI): domain Eukaryota; kingdom Viridiplantae; phylum Streptophyta; class Magnoliopsida; order Asterales; family Asteraceae; genus Chrysanthemum; species Chrysanthemum seticuspe. The sequence continues at coordinate 213,843,278 of BPTQ01000006.1, forward strand.
GTAGATTTTAGCAGTCATATTCTGCTTATAATCAGTTTTTACAAACCTTCAATAGCTTTTACAAGCTCAAAATTGGCTTTTCAAATCTGTCCAAACTGCTTATCAGCAAACCAGTTGCTTAACAGTCCTCAAAACACCCCTTTTATCAGATCTTGTAAAATCCTTATTTGAGTTTCAAAAGTTTTGAAACTTGGTTTTTTGTAGACCCTGGAACCTAATCTAAATCTGATCTAGCTTATTTAGGCATAAGAAGCTTGTTTGCTAGCTTATTAATAAGCTCAAAGGTTGTCCCACTTTCTGCTTTACTGTTGGAATTAGAGGTTTCATAGTTAGCTTATAGAGCTTATTAGACTTATAGATTAGCTTAAATTACTCCTAGATACCTTAGTTTAGATAGCTTATTAGGTCTCCCTTCATAAATAGCTTATTTGAATGATCCCTTAGCTTATTAGCTTATAGCTTTAAGTAGTTTCCATCTTAGCTTAATCATTCCTTAATAACTATCCTATTGTATGCTCCCATAGCTCTATCTCTGTCATTTCTAGGTTGCTTTAAGATCCCCTTAGCTTAAGATCAGTTTATAGCTTGTAGCTTATTTTTAAAGTGCTTATTTTAGCTTAATTTACACTGCAGCCCTTGATTTCTACACATAAGCCCCACATTTCTCATTTTTCATAGAACAAGAATAACTTTTTAGAATTTTCCTGAAAATTTCATTAATTTTGGTCACCATTTAGTATTTTTCTTAATTAAAAATAGATTTTAATCACTTTTAAATAGGTTTTATTGCAAATAATTAAGAAAAAGTTCAAAAAAATAATTTTTCAATTTTAATAGTTTAAGATAAATATAAAAAGCATAAAAAAGATTTTTCCATATTTTTCCCCTTTTATTTTGTATTTTTCACAATTTAAATTAGATTAAATTAGTTTTAAATTAGTATAAAATAGGAAAATTAATCTGAAAAATATAAAAATAGTTTTAAAAAGTCTTTAGTGATATTTTAGATTTTTAGAAAGTATTTCCATAATTTTCTCCTTAAATTTCATAATTTTTAGAATTTAATTTAGATTAATTAGTTAAAAATTAGTTTTTAATTTAAATAAAATTCAGAAAAATCCAAAAAAATAGTTTTAATTCTAAATTAGTTTTTACATATCATTTTTAGTATAAAAGTAGATTTAGGCATTTTTAGGATATAATTTAGACTTAGTTGCATTTTTAATTACGTTTTGTTAATTACGTTTTAGTTATAATCGCACTTAGGATTTCCCGTAAAATAGATTCCCTTAATTACTTTCCCTATTCCCGTAGTTTAATAATCAAAAACAAACAAATCAAAACATCGAGCATTAAATTCCGAACCAAAAACGACGTTGGCAATTCACGCCTCGTTGGGAAAACGATTCGGGTTGTCTAATCCGTATACACAATCACACATGGGATTTGATTTTTTATTCTTTTTCCTAAGAGAATTTGAATCTATCTTCGTGATTATTTTTGATATCGATATTGAGGTTTTATCCACACACATAACTCCATAACCCTAAATCAAATTTTGGCGCCGCTGCCGGGGAGGTTGTGTCACGACAATATCGTTTGAGGTTTGACGATTAGTGACTCGAGATCCTTCATTCGTGAAGTTACTATTTTCTATAATATAAAAAAGTAAAAAAATATTTTCCTTTTTCTTTTGTATATATATATATCATATTAAAAATACAAAAAGATTTTCTCTTTGTTTTTGATAATAAATAGAAGACACCAATTATATAACATTCTCAACGGAGGTGTTATCATTATAAGTTCCCGAACAAAAGATCAAAAACTTGCCTTTGTGTCGCTTGTGAGTTTATTTATTTCTATCGGACAAACAAACTGTGTGGTGGGTATAAGGACGGCTTGACATTAAATTGCAGCTGTAAAGAAGCGGGTTTTTAATAAGCTTCGCGCTGACCTACAAAGCTTCTCCGCTCGCTTGTGCGTTTGTCTTGTAGAGGTGATTTATTCACTTGGGATTATTGGTTAAGTTCACTGTGTTTTCGAATACCGCTCTCTTTTAATTGCCTTGGTTTTTGAAAGTGCATGCGCACTCGTTCTAATAACTACAGAGAGAACCTTGCAACCGCTACAATTCCGAGAAGGCGTAACAGACGTGGTCCATTAGTCGAACCCGAGATTCGAACTAATCAGAACCCGCCCATCATCGAAATGGCGGAGGACAACCGATCCATGCTAGAACAACTCCAGGCACCCACCGAGGGTTATGGAGAAGCCATCGTCGTCCCGGCAATCGTTGCCGATAACTTTGAGCTTAAACATGGCTTGATCAACTTGGTATCATCAAGCCAGTTTTACGGATTTGAGAGGGACGATCCTCACTCTCATATCCGACGGTTTAACAAGCTCACGTCTACGATCAAGTACCGTAACGTTCCGGAAGAGGCTATCAAGCTACTACTCTTCCCGTTTTCACTCGAGGGGGGCCGGATTTGGCTCGAAAAACTACCCCCTCGATCGATAACCACGTGGGAGGATTTAGTTTCAAAATTCGTGAACGAATTCTTCCCACCGTCTAAAACCACAAACTTAAAGAATGAAATAACAAAATTCACACAAAGATTTGATGAATCATTTAGTGAGGCATGGGACCGATTCAAAGATTTGCTTAGGCAATGTCCCCATCATGGTTTTTCTGAGTTGCATCAACTTGATACGTTTTATAACGGTTTGAATGAGAATGATCAAGACTCTCTCAATGCCGCCGCGGGTGGTAATTTGTTGACCCGATCAACGAGAGATGCCTTGTCGATTATTGAGAACAAATCCAAAGTTCGTTCCTCACGTAGCAAATCGGTTGCTGCCCGAGTGAATGATACACCCTCGTCCTCGTCTAACGGAAATACGTCTAGCACCGATGCTAAGATTGATAAGCTTGCGGATTTGATCCATGCTTTGGTTAAGAGTAATTCTTCTCCACCCGCTCAAGTCAAAGCGGTGGAAACGACTTGTACTACTTGTGGAGGCCCGCATGCCTACTACAATTGTACCGCCACCGATGGCAATCCTTTCCAAGCTAATGTCGTAACCGGAGGTGCCCAATACCGTCCTCAAGTTGAAACAAACCCTCGTGTTAGTAATCAAATGGGACCTCCGGGATTTTCTCCATCGAACAATCAGAATCGTTTCAATCAGAATCAAGTTCGTGGACCAAATGTTCAAAACCAATTCAAAGCTCCACCAAATCAATACCCAAACCAAGGAGTTAACTACAACCAAGGATATCAAAATCCAAGCTTTCAAGCTTCACCTTTGCCTCCAAATGAATTCACAACTTATGTTCAGAACACCAACTCTACCATCCACACTATGCAAAATCAGATTGCAAGTTTGAGGAACGAGTTTCAATCTTCGTTAACTAAACAAAATAATGAGTTTAGGAATGAGATTCGACTTCAGAACAACAAATTGGAGACTTCACAGAATAAACTCGAAAACATGATGCATGCTGTTTTGTGCCAACTAAGTCAACCCTCGAGTTCCGGTTCTCTCCCAAGTAACACGATTCCAAACCCGAAGGGAGAAATGAAATCCGTAACCATTCGAGATGATGGGCCCTCGATGACTACTTCTTCTCCGGTGATGAATGTAGCACGAGAGACCGAGGTGACAAAGGACCCGGTAATTCCTCGTGATAATGGAAAAGCCAAATACGTCCAACCTCTGGTTGCCCAAGTTCCTTCTATCTCCATCATAACACCGAGTTCTAATCTTACACCGTGCAAATCGATTCAATCACGCTTCGACAAAATGAAAGTTGTTTCTGGAACAAAGTTTAAACTCACGACTGATATGATCAAAGCTGCTGATATGATTTATGAACAAAAATTGGAACAAATTTCAAAGATTTCACTTGAGCCTACACCGTTTAATTCTTCCTCAAACCAAGCTCCCGAGAAGCTTGGTGATCCCGGGAAATTTCTCCTTCCTTGCTCTTTAAATGATACTGAGGAATGTAATGCCTTGACCGACTCAGGTGCAAGCATAAGTCTCATGCCTCTTGCGATATATCATAAGCTTGGATTGAAGACTCTTATACCGACTCGTATGACTATCGAATTAGCTAATCGAACAATTGCTCACACGGTTGGTGTAGTCAACGATGTTATGGTACAAGTGGATAAATTCCATTTTCCCGTGGATTTCGCCGTCATTGATATAGAGGTTGACGCCCGAGTCCCTCTCACTCTTGGAAGACCATTCTTGAGAACCGCAAAAGTCCTTGTGGATCATTACCAAGGAACGTTAACGATCAGAAAAGGAAATGATAAGATTGTGTTTTATGCCGAACAAACGTCAAAACCTCCACCCGATGATCATTCGATTCATAGCATCGGTGTGGTTGATTTCTCTGAAGAAAGTGGCAATCCCACTGTACCGTCTAATCCGATTATGACCGACTCTTTCCCGTCTCTCACTACGGAAAGTGACCCTACTTGGGAAGAGATCGAGGCCTTTCTTAATGATGATTCAATTCCCGTTGGGATTGATGATGCTACTTTTGACCCAGAGGGGGACATTCTTTTTCTTGAAAAATTGTTACATGACGAGCCATCTTCTTACCCCCCTCCGGATGATCCGGATGATGTGAAGAAAGTTGAACCTATAGTGGTGGAAACTGCTAGCTCTAAGAGCACACCACTTGGCCCACCTCCGATTATTAAGAAAATCAACCTTCCTTTGAGTGGCAATCCCACTCCTTCTTCTGAAATTATGGAAACTTCTTCTGAGACATCTTTCAATCCAGAATCTTTCAAAACGACATTCACAAATCCCTTGTTTGAATTCGATTCTGAAGATAATCAAATTTTTGAGAATCAACTCTTTGACGTAGAAAGTGAGGAGTTCACCGATGAACTTGCTCCTACCGACTCGATTTTCTCTGAAAATGAATACGATGATCCATTTTTTCCAAAGAAAGAAAAGGAAGTGAAGTTTTCGGCAGATGAACTTGTTGATCCCGAGGTCCAACACTATTTTTTATCCGAGAGTGATTCCTCTCCTCGTGAGGATTTTCACGTAGATGATACTTTGATTTCCTTCCTCTCCGAGGACAAGATTTTCAATCCCGGGATACTCTTCGGAGAGGACATTCTTATCACAAAAATTAACCGGAAAAAGGATCCTCTCTTGGATGCCTTCGTTGATGAACCTTTGGAATACACCTTTCTTTACCATGGACTCCCTTCTCTTATGGAGTATTCTTATTGTGATCCGTCATCCCGACGTCCGCCCGCAAAACCGCCGGATGATGGATCATTCTTTCATGTTATCCCTTATGTGCTGATGCCCGACATTTTCTTCCCCACCCAACCCACCCATTCTCTTTTCCTCCGGAGTGAGGATACCGTCTTTGATCCGGGTATCCCTTCCGTTTGCTTCCCCAAGGACAAATGAATTCGGGGACGAGTCAGGCTAGCGACTCGGTGATCAAAAACAGTAGCGCTTCGTGGGAGGCACCCCATGCTTATCCCTCTCTTCTTTCTATTTTCTAATAAGTGACGCGAAGGGGTCTGCCTCTTCGATTTCTCGTGTTTGGTTGTTTGTGATGTTGTGTGTAGGATTGTCCCGATATGAAGACTCTCGTGCTCGAAGTTTGTCTTTTCTCCACTCGAGTCTCATGATCGATGCTGATGGAAATCCGATATCCTAATCTTATCGACTAACGTTTATCTTCTAGCATACTTAATAAACGGCTTTTAGATTTTCGTGATACCCTTGCTTTAAACATTGAGGACAATGTTCCATTCTAGTCTGGGGTAGGGTAATCTTCGATTTGATTTGACCGCACTTGCTTATTTCGTCGTGTTTCTCTCGTAACCCCGTTTTTCCTTAGAAAATGAAAAAAAAAAAAAATGTGCAAAAATGAGAAAATTTAAAAATTTTTGTAAGCTTTTGTTAAGTCTTTTTGATTGAAAAGTTGGCTAGTCTCTTAGATAAGAAGCTATAAAATGCGAATTCTAGCTCACAAGGCCAAGATTTTGCAAGTTTCCCTGAGTGACTTTAAATATGCATGACTTGATTTCATTAGACGAAACATTTGCTAAGTTAATATATGTTTTGACACCTTGATTGACTTTCCGCTGGTGAGAGTAGGAATGGAATTCTGACTTGACCGGGCGTGTTGAGCCCTAGCTTGTTCCCTTAACCATAGATAATCTAAAAATTATCGGCTAAGCATCTGCGGATCTCATTATTTGGGATTTTAAATTTGCAGAGATCGAGAAATGATAGAGTTACTTATGAGTTTAGATGCTAAACGTGGAGTAGATGGTTCTCTTTAGAGCCCATCGAAGGTACTTATGGCTTTTTGTTCCCACAAAATTGTTTCACCCCATATCTGTCTAAATAATTAGAGATGTCGAGTTTTTGGCGATGGTTAGTTCTTTATCTTCTTAAGAGAATCTTTGTTTTAAAAATTGGGTACACATCAAGGATCCGTAATAAATAATTGAGCAATATGTGCTATGAGAAAAAAGTAATAAGTAAAGTTGTGAGCTGCGGTGTCGAGATCGGACCCTTGGATCTTTAGCCGGGATTGAATGAGGTCTTAGCCTAACCAGCCGGGATTCTCATCTCATGAAGCCTATAGTCTTGGAATTACCCCGTGAAGCTCCGTGGTTCACAGCTCATATAGTAAAAGTAAAAGTTCATGTGATAAAAAAAAAAAAAAAAAAAAAAATGAAAAATGAAGTATGAAAATTGAAAAAGTCAAAAGTTAGTAATAAAATTCCTTGATGTGGACCTCATTTTTACGACAATGGTTCTTGAGAGAAGGCGGATAACTAATTATCGACTTAGCTTTGTATCTTTATCGGAATAAAAGTTATCGAAACGAGAATTTGAAGAAATTCATTTCTCACCAAAAATAAAAAAATCTAGAGGAAAATAGGAAAATGGGAACAAAAGGTATTTACATAAGTAACTTCCATGGGTAGTGTTAGCATCTAGAATCATTTGTAACAATGATTTCGGTTTTACGCTTAGTTTGGGACTTGTGAAAAATCAGGGACGATGTATTCTATCCGTATGGTCACTTCACGCTGTGTTGTGTTTTCTACTCCGTGATCCTAACGTGTCTTTTGAAAAATGTTGGAGTTATTGATCGACATGAAAGTTCAACAAACCGTCATTCATAACCGGATGTGCTTAATCGTTATATCTATATATGTGAATTAAAAAGGTAAACGGGGCGTTTTTAGAATTAAGGGTTCTTAATCTCTTTTGAGGAATCTTTGCTACTTCTTCATAGGTTTAGTAGAAAGAGATTGAGATCCTTGGTTTTAGAAGCGTGAGTTGATCGCATTGCGTGAGGACACGGCAATAGTCTCGTCTGGGGTATTTTGGTATGTGCTAAAACACATACCTTTTCTTTATCAAAATAGACCCAAAATAACCAAGAAAGAGCCGTTTATTGCTAATATTTGTGGTTTTCTTGAGTTTGTGCTTGTGCAGGTATGGATATGTAAAAACACGCAAAAAGAGCCAAATCAGACGTAAATCCGAGCACGAGAGATCAAGAGAGCTTAAGCTGAGCCGGAAGGTCAGAATTATGCATTTTTGAAGATTTCTAATCTCTGAGGATGATTTGTGAAGATTTGATCAAAGTTTGAAGAAATGTCAGAAATGGCCCTTGAGTTTCAGAAATTTGCAAATCAGTCCCTAGATGATTGAAGATTGTCAAGAGTGGTCCTTGGAAGATAATTTCAGAAGTACATGATTGGTCCCTTGGAAATCCGAAATTACATAGATGGTCCCTATGGTTACCTTTGGTTTAATACTAGCCCATTTATAATATCCTATCTAATCCCATGAATCCAACCCACACATGTCTCGGCCCAATATCAAATCCAGTTAACACTTCACTACCCGGTTTATTAAACCCCAACCCGTATTATCCCTTTTACCCGAAAACTCACCCAAGTCAACACATGACCCGGTCAAAGATATTTGAAAAACATTAAAATAAACCCAACCGCCCCCCAAACAGTACCCATCTCCCTGTCCGACCCAAATACACCCAAACACGCCTTTTCACCACCACTTACCCTCCCAAACACAAAACCTCGTACCTAGAATCTATTTATCTTTCTAGAAGCATTTCCCACCTCTGACTTGTCAGCCACGTGGCCAAATGGAAAGACTCTATTGGACGAAACACCTCCTCTTGCTAGTTGGAGCTATATGATTGGTGAAAGTGATCATGGGTGAATGAGTGGCTCTCAATTCTGCTTCTAGGTTCTTCTCAAGGGCATCCCAAGGCCTCTCCACTGCTATATATAGGACCCCTATGTTCACATTGTAATTCGTGTAGTGTAGTTTAGTAGCAATTTACATTTCAATTTTCATTTCTTGTATCTTTTAAGTTTTTCAGTAATGGTTTCTTAAAGTATTCTCAGTTTGTAATTTCACTTTTAGTTTTAATAAAAAGTTTCAAGTATTTCATTTTTTGGTTGATCTCAATCCGTACTCTTCCTTTGATTAAGCTCTAAATATTGTTTGTTTCAGCTCATATAAGCTCTATATAGCTTATGTGAGCTTGTTTTACCATCTTATTTTGTTCTTGTTCAGTTTTTTTTATAAAAATCAAAAAAAGAGTCAACAATAGTCAAACAGCTTATTTGCTTATCTCTTTTGCTTATTCACTTCTGAAATGGCTTTTTCTCTTATTAAATAAGGTGTCTACACTTTTGTCTTTTAAGATTTCCAGCTTAACAAACCTATCTAGGCCAATTCTGCCAAACACTCTTGATAAAGGGGTGTTTGGCACTGTGGGTTCCTCACCACTTGTGGTCATTTGATGAGCTCTTTAAGCTCTCATTAGGTTTATTCTTGCTGGATTAGTAGTTTTTAAGGCTTCTTTGTAGTCTCTAATAGCAGTAGTTCAGTTTCTAAAGTTTGAGTAAAATGGTTTTATCAAAAATAGTAGTATGGCAGTTAGAGGTTTGAACCTGTTTTCATTGTTGTTTTGAAGTTCATTTGGTCCTAGATAGTGTGTCTTAAAGTCCTGGTTTAGTGTCATATAGTGTCAAAAACAATTGGGTCAGTTTGGAACTTTGGTCACTGTTTTGAGTTTCTGTCAAAAACAGATTTCTAAGTCATTTTGTCTAGCCATTCTACTGTCTAAATCATCTTAAAAGTTCATAAAAATTAGTTTAGGGTAGATTTTAGCAGTCATATTCTGCTTATAATCAGTTTTTACAAACCTTCAATAGCTTTTACAAGCTCAAAATTGGCTTTTCAAATCTGTCCAAACTGCTTATCAGCAAACCAGTTGCTTAACAGTCCTCAAAACACCCCTTTTATCAGATCTTGTAAAATCCTTATTTGAGTTTCAAAAGTTTTGAAACTTGGTTTTTTGTAGACCCTGGAACCTAATCTAAATCTGATCTAGCTTATTTAGGCATAAGAAGCTTGTTTGCTAGCTTATTAATAAGCTCAAAGGTTGTCCCACTTTCTGCTTTACTGTTGGAATTAGAGGTTTCATAGTTAGCTTATAGAGCTTATTAGACTTATAGATTAGCTTAAATTACTCCTAGATACCTTAGTTTAGATAGCTTATTAGGTCTCCCTTCATAAATAGCTTATTTGAACGATCCCTTAGCTTATTAGCTTATAGCTTTAAGTAGTTTCCATCTTAGCTTAATCATTCCTTAATAACTATCCTATTGTATGCTCCCATAGCTCTATCTCTGTCATTTCTAGGTTGCTTTAAGATCCCCTTAGCTTAAGATCAGTTTATAGCTTGTAGCTTATTTTTAAAGTGCTTATTTTAGCTTAATTTACACTGCAGCCCTTGATTTCTACACATAAGCCCCACATTTCTCATTTTTCATAGAACAAGAATAACTTTTTAGAATTTTCCTGAAAATTTCATTAATTTTGGTCACCATTTAGTATTTTTCTTAATTAAAAATAGATTTTAATCACTTTTAAATAGGTTTTATTGCAAATAATTAAGAAAAAGTTCAAAAAAATAATTTTTCAATTTTAATAGTTTAAGATAAATATAAAAAGCATAAAAAAGATTTTTCCATATTTTTCCCCTTTTATTTTGTATTTTTCACAATTTAAATTAGATTAAATTAGTTTTAAATTAGTAGAAAATAGGAAAATTAATCTGAAAAATATAAAAATAGTTTTAAAAAGTCTTTAGTGATATTTTAGATTTTTAGAAAGTATTTCCATAATTTTCTCCTTAAATTTCATAATTTTTAGAATTTAATTTAGATTAATTAGTTAAAAATTAGTTTTTAATTTAAATAAAATTCAGAAAAATCCAAAAAAATAGTTTTAATTCTAAATTAGTTTTTACATATCATTTTTAGTATAAAAGTAGATTTAGGCATTTTTAGGATATAATTTAGACGTAGTTGCATTTTTAATTACGTTTTGTTAATTACATTTTAGTTATAATCGCACTTAGGATTTCCCGTAAAATAGATTCCCTTAATTACTTTCCCTATTCCCGTAGTTTAATAATCAAAAACAAACAAATCAAAACATCGAGCATTAAATTCCGAACCAAAAACGACGTTGGCAATTCACGCCTCGTTGGGAAAACGATTCGGGTTGTCTAATCCGTATACACAATCACACACGGGATTTCACTTCCCCACCAAATCCCAATACCCCAATACACACACCTATTTTGGAGTTATAGCTATATTTTTTATTAGTGCTTCTATCTAAGTTTAAGAGAATCCTTTTTCTTATTTTTTAGTTTAGGGCACACACTAACACATATGCCTAATCTGTTGGGCTTAGCAAAAGGGTTGCTCCGCACTTAACGGTTGCAGCAAAAACCAAGCCTTAAATTACGAGCTACAAAACTAAACAAACAAAAACTAATAATTTGATGCCCTTATCCCTTTCATTAATTCCCTTAGATAAAATGCCCTTTAGGATTCACGCTAATATTGATTTTACATTAATTGTTTTGCATTAATTTTTACGTTGATGCAGATTTAATATAGGATTTTTACGGATTTAGATGAAAATATGATTTTTACTATACATTTTTGA
>BPTQ01000006.1:213876599-213985176 GCA_019973895.1 Chrysanthemum seticuspe
AAAAGTTTACCTTAAAACCCAATCCAAAAGGATATGGAAAAAATCTAGCTGATTACAAACCAAAGCTTTAACTAAAAACATTCAAACCAACTCCTGAAGTTTCCAGTGCAGAATAGAAAATTGATAATACTGTTATGAGTGTTGTTGAATATCATCGTCAAGAGGAATTAGATGCAGAAGACGAGAGTCGATCAAAATTAAAAAATGTTGTTTACAACAAACCTTTTAATTATAAAAACGCGGTCACTTTCGTCACACCAACGGATTCTTCTAACACACCAAGGGTTATCATCAAAACACCTGAGTCTTCTAATGTTAATCCCAAAACAGATTATGCACAAACTTATGGTCCTTTACCTTCAATTAGTGAAGTAAACTCAAAACCTGAAAATCGAAATGTTCTTAGATATTTTGACATTTTCATGGCTGACCTCAAAATTTTACAACATGAGATAGAATATCGTTCTGAAATCAAAATTGAACACTTTCAATCGCCTCTGGCGCGAGAACAAAGAGACATTTTTCAGAAAAATCTTTTACCTAATGTTAAAAACTTGAAAAGTTGTGCATTAGCCTGGGAACGGGATTTTCATAAGGAACTTGGAACTATGAAGGTCGTTTTCGAGAAAATAGAAACATCTATTTCCAATACTAAACGAAAAAGAAACTTTTGAGAAAAGATGTTGATCGACTCTTGGAAGACCTTATCTGTGCTGATGTCCATAATGTTGTGTTGTTTTATTCTTTGCCATATGCATCTGATCATATCTCTGCTGGTATTGTTGAAAATGTTGTAACTGTTGAGAACACCGATAATGTGCTTCAGATCGAGTCTTTAAAAGCTGAAAATAAACAATTACTCAACAAAATTTACAATGCCAAATGTCTTCATTGGTGTGAAAAAGATATTCACAATCATCAACTTAGTTTTCAAAATAAAATCGCTCAGTTGAGTATAAAATACTCTGATCCTAAAATTGAGCAACTGGATGATCAAAACGTGTCTTTGAAAAGTCAAAACTCAAAATATGAACAAGAACTTTCAAAAGTTAAACAGGAATATGGTGTCATATTTGATTTGCTCAATAAGACTCGTCGTGAAGCATCAAACGAACTTGATCACTATCTTGCTCACACTAGAGAAGTCATGAATTTTTCTGGTAATATTCGTTCTGAAAATCAAGATTTGATTCACACTATCTCTAAGTTAAGAGAAATGTTAGGAAAGTATGAACAACTTCTGCCTACCGTGATTAAGAGATTAGCACCAGTCACACTTAGTAATCGTGAACCTAGAATCCCTACTGCCAAATCACAAGTTGCTAATGTGTTTCCCTCTACTGAAACAGGAATAGTTGCATCTTTTCCAAACGTCCGCACTTCACAGCCTACGAGCACTCAATCGAAGAATAGGAAGTTGCGACCTAAGAAAAAATCAATAAGGAATGCTAAAGTAGAAGAACACCCTAGGACTCTGAATAAGACTCATGTTGCTTCCACTATAGATGTTGCATCTGGCAAATGTAATAGAAATAGTGATGTAACGAATGCTAAACCGTTAAGTACTTTTGATATTCAGTCTGATGCACCTTGTGTTACTTGTCGGAAGAGTATGAATTCTGATTGTCATGACAAATGTGTTGCTAAAGCTATAATCTCTCGATTACGGAATCCTAAGAAACGGAATATCTCTAGGCCCACTAATCATTCTAAGTCTGTGCTTGGTAGACCGCCTTCTTTAGATTCTAAGGCAAACGTTGCTGTCACTGTAGCTCCAGTTTCACCTCCTAAGAATGTAGTACCACCTAGTGCATTCACTAAGACTAAAGTAAAGAGTAGTTATAGATGGCAGAAATGGATATATAACACACTAGGATTTAAATGGATGCCTAAAATTATAAATATGTGTATGTCTAATATACCTGCTTCGGAACCCTCTAACATTTCGGGTTCCACATCTACTTCTATTCCATCTGTGTCGTCTGTGTGTAATGCAGGTGATACAGATCATTCTCTGGATTATTGATAGCGGATGTTCCCGACACATGACAGGCAACCTTAAACTGTTCTCAAACTTTATTGCAAAGTTTTTTAGCACTGTCAGGTTCGGGAACGATCACTTCGCAGCTATCATGGGCTACGGAGATTATGTCAATGGGAACATCGAAATCAGCAGGGTTTACTATGTGGAAGGCCTCGGTCACAATCTGTTTTCAGTAGGTCAATTTTGTGATGGAGATTTGGAGGTTGCTTTCAGGGAGAAAACTTGTTTCATTCGTGATCTACAAGGAAATGACCTTATGTCTGGCTCCCGTAATTCTAGTCTCTACACTATCTCTATGCAAGACATGGTTGCTTCCTCTCCCATCTGCTTACTTTCAAAGGCAACATCTACAAAATCCTGGCTATGGCACCGTCGTCTCTCACATCTAAACTTTCAAACCATCACCAACCTTGATCGACATAAACTAGTTGAAGGACTCCCATGATTCCGGTATTCAAAAGATCACCTTTGCTCAGCCTGTGAACAAGGGAAAAGCACTCGTGCTCATTTTCCTTCAAAGGTGGAACACAGCTCTCAACATGTGCTTCACCTTCTTCACATGGATTTGTGTGGCCCGATGCGCGTGCAAACGATCAATGGCAAATGCTACATCATAGTAATTGTTGATGACTACTCACGATGGACTTGGGTCTACTTTCTTCGAAGCAAAGACCAAGCTCCACAAATGATCATCGCCTTTCTCACAAAAATACAGGTTCAGCTTCGCAACACCATCAGGATAATCAGAACAGACAAAGGAACTGAATTTGTTAACAAAACCCTTCGTGAATTCTATGAGAAAGTGGGAATTCAGCATCAAACATCTATTGCACGTACACCTGAACAAAACGGAGTTGTTGAAAGACGAAACCGAACGTTAGTGGAAGCTGCAAGAACAATGTTAATCAATGCTAAACTTCCAGATTACTTATGGGCAGAAGCTGTATCTACTGCATGCTATACTCAAAACCGTTCTATGATCACAAAACGCCACAACAAAACACCTTTCGAGCTTGTCCACAACTATAAACCGAACCTCAAACACTTTCATGTATTTGGATCCCTTTGCTATCCGAATAATGATCGTGATGATTTTGGAAAGCTCAAAGCCAAAGCTGATATTGGAGTCTTTATTGGATACTGTGACAATTCTAAAGGTTTCCGAATCTGGAATCGTCGAACTAAGGAGGTAATGGAAATGATTCATGCTCATTTTGATGAACTCACGGAAATGGCTTCTGAGTACAACAGCTTAGAACCCGGTCACAACCGTTTAAACTTCCCTCAACCCCCATCATCAGCTGAACAAAGCCCCCAGCTAACTCGTCAACAAATGGAAAGGTTATTTGCTCCTCTGTTCTGTGACGATATTGATGAACATGCTCCAGGTGTATCCGCTGTTTCCGCTGCACAACCTAATAATATTCCTATACCTGATACACCTGCTACAACAACTACTGTTGAAGATGCACCTACACCAGTTGACTCCAACACAACAGTTGAACACACCGCTTCCAACAATGATGAACCAGCTGATGATATTCTGAATGAAGTACCCCCACCTGCAGATTTTGATCCAAATGCGTTCTTCAACCCGTTTGCTAATGAGACTGCTGCACCAGATGTCGCGGAATCTTCAACAAACCATTTGAATCCTCAGAATCTGCACAATGTATACCAACATCAACCCTCTACACACCGATGGACAAAAGACCATCCTCTGGCTAACATTATTGGCAACCCGAACCAATCAGTCGTTACGAGACAACGTCTTCACACAGATGGTGAACATTGCATTTATGCACTCACTGTCTGCCAATCTAAGCCTAAAAACATTAAAGACGCAATGACAAAAGACAACTGGATTGAATCCATGCAGGAAGAACTCAACCAATTCAAACGTCTTGAAGTATGGGAACTGGTTGAAAGACCAACAGGGGTCTACGTCATTGGTCTAAAATGGATTTGGAAAAACAAATTGGATGCTGAAGGGAACGTCATCCGAAACAAGTCACGTCTAGTTGCTAAGGGTTATCGTCAGGAAGAGGGAATAGACTTTGAAGAATCTTTTGCTCCGGTTGCTCGTCTTGAGGCTGTTCGGATATTTCTCGCGTTCGCAGCTCATATGAATATGACGGTCTATCAGATGGATGTCAAAACGGCGTTTCTCAATGGACAACTTAAAGAAACAGTCTATGTCAGCCAACCAGATGGATTCGTTGATCCTGAGTTCCCGAACCATGTCTACAAACTGAACAAAGCTCTTTATGGTCTTAAACAAGCCCCTCGGGCATGGTACGATAAGCTATCATCTTTCCTCATTGCCAATAATTTCACCAAAGGCTCGGTTGATCCAACTCTTTTTATACAATATCACGGGGCACATATCTTAATTGTTCAAATTTACGTGGATGACATCATTTTTGGGTCTACACATAAAAAGTTTTCAATCGCTTTTGCAAAACTAATGAAGAAAACTTTTGAAATGTCCATGATGGGTGAACTTACGTTCTTTCTAGGACTGCAAGTTCATCAATCACCCCGTGGTATTTTCTTGAGTCAGTCCAAATATGCCCTTGAACTGTTAAACAAATTTGGAATGACAACCTGTGACACTTATGCCACACCAATGGCTCATACCCAGAAGTTAGATGCTGATTTACATGGGAAATTAGTTGACCCTACCAAATACCGAAGTATTATTGGGTCTCTCATGTATCTAACAGCTAGCAGACCTGACATTGTCTTTGCCGTTTATCTATGCTCCCGTTATCAGTCGCGACCAACTGAAACCCACCTCTCTGAGGCTAAAAGAATCCTCCGATACATCAAGGGAACCATTAACTTGGGGATCTGGTATCCGAAGGATTCTGGTTTTGAACTAATCGCTTTTTCAGACGCCGATCACGCAAGATGCTTAGACTCAAGGAAAAGTACTTCAGGAGCTCTACAATTTCTCGGTGATAAACTGGTGTCTTGGCAATCAAAGAAGCAAGATTGTACATCGCTGTCATCAATCGAAGCAGAATATGTAGCCATGTCCGCGTGTTGTGCTCAAGTCATCTGGATGAGAACACAACTCAAAGACTATGGTTACGTATTTGACAGAATCCCGATGTACTGCGACAATCGGAGTGCCATTGTGATCTCGTGCAACTCAGTTCAGCACTCAAAATCAAAGCACATCGATCTTCGCTATCATTTCATCAAGGACCACGTGGAACAGGGTACCGTTGAATTATACTTTGTGTGTACAGAATACCAATTGGCAGATCTTCTCACCAAAGCCTTGCCTCCCGCTAGGTTTAATGAGTTGGTCCACCGAATTGGTATGAGGTGTTTGACTCAAGAGGAATTGGATGACCTCTTAAAACTGTCTTAAAAACCTGTCAAACACCGAAACATCCTTTGTAAATAAATTTTTCAAAAACAAAATACAAAAATATAAAATCTGATAAAACAACAAAAATATTCTCCTAATCTATTTCTCTTTCAACATGGCAAGTACATTTCTTCCGTCAACACTTTAATCTTTCAAAATTCAGTATTTTTTCCGATCAAGTGTTGAGGGGGAGAAAATAATCTCTTAACCGTTTCAAAACATCTGTGTACTTGCATGTTATCATATCCCGGTTGTTTCTTTTAACAATGGTGGTCAAGTTTCTACAATGACACTCCTCGGACTAAAATTAATAACTTTTCATCAGTTTTTCTTAAGTCGAGGGGGAGTGTCGTCAAGTTTCTTTCCTAAAAACTTTGTTTGGTAACCAAAATGGAAGTTAAAAGGCGTTGTTTGATAAAAGGAAAAGGTGGAGGGACCAAAACTGTCAAAACCTTAAAGTTATTTTTAATAAAACACCCCCACCTAACTTTCACTTCTCATTTATTACTTAAAACCTAAAACCATCCTACGCATAGAATTCACTCAAGTAATCCGTGTTTCAGATCATCATTTTGTAAGTGATTTCGTGTTTACAACATGTTTTTAAGCAATGGTTTTGAATTTTTCAAAAATCCAACGGTTAAAACTTTGTATAATCTCGTTTTTGTGGTCTACGCATATGTGTATGAACACATGATCAAGATTGGGTGTTTATGGTTAAAAGAATTGTGTCAAAAAGTTTCTAACACATCAATGATACAGTTTTAATCATCAAAACTCGCCCAGAATCACGAATTAAATGATTTACGAAATTAGGGTTTATGTGTCGATTTGGGTTTTTCCAAATGTGAAGTGTTTTTGGTATAAAAGATTGTTGGGTTATAGTCTTAAGTGGTTGAATTAATGATTTCCATGGTTATTAACCACCCAGAAACACGAATTGGTTAACATTTTGGATTTAGGGTTTAAAGTTCATAATATTTGGTAACTGTTGATTCACAACGAGTTAAGTGTCATAACTTGGTATAAAGACTCCCTCAACACTCTTAAACTACCAGAAAAAGCTTTGTGCATATTCCATGGCTAGATTTCATACGCGTAGATTTAGGGTTTAGACTACGCGTAAGTTTTTCTACGCGTAACTGTTAAAACTGTGCAATTGTGTTTTGCTCTGTTATAAAATGAATTTTGTGTTAATATTGATGATTTGATAAATTTATTTCAGGCTTGCTACACTTAAAATTCAGAATCAAGGTTGTTGTAACTCTACGCATAAGGATCACCTTACGCGTAGCATGTTATGCGTAAGATTAGTCTTACGCGTAGCTTCTACGCTTAAGGTTCTACATATGGGACTACGCGTATCCTGTGAAGGATATGCGTAAACAGTGACCTCTACGCATAAGGTCAACTCTTACGAGTAGCCTTACGCGTAAGGTTAATATATGCCTACGCGTAACCTCTACGCATAAGGTCCAATTTTCTTACACGTAATATTTCTTACGCGTAAGTTAGGATCCTACGCGTAAGTTTACGCCTACGCATATATCATTTCTGTCTACGCATAACTTTACCAATCCTACGCATAAGCCTGAATCATACCTTCGTTATGAATTGTTACGTGTACAAACTTGTAAATAAACTAATCATATCGTCACGAATCCAATAATGTCACTAATAAACTTAAATCGTTTGATATGTTGTGAACAATAAGTGATAAAATAAACTTTAAAACTTAAAGTTAACTAACTCACGAAACATTTCACGACGTCATTGGACTACTGAACATACAAGTGACTTAGGACTCGTAACAATCATTGACACTGTACATTCATTAACTAGACAATAAGACCTTCTGTTGACTAACATTATGTCTTTCAATATGTTGGTTCTTTTGGCTAATGTTATTTCAGATCACGACATGGCTGAACAAATGAATGTGGATGCATCTGAAGTTCTCTCCATTGCTGATATCTATCCTTATGGCTATCCAATGAAGATAGGAAAGAATAATCTCCGTGTTGACTTTGACACCCTCACTTGCTCAGAGTCTTCGTGTTTAATTGCTATTGATATTCTGAGGACTCATCTGTATCAGAATATGCTCACTCACTCTGCAACTGTTCCTGAGATCTATATCCAACAGTTCTGGAACACTATGGAAAGGGTCAAAGGACGGACTGCTGTGACGGTGACTCTGAATCACAAACAAGTCACCATTGCACCTGCAGACTTAAGGGCTGTTCTCCTAATTCCTGAAGTCGAACCAACCAAACTATATGCCACACCTGCTGAAGAGCTCACTCTCCAATTCTTAATCGATATCGGTTATGACGAGGCTACAGGAGTAATCACCAAGCATTCTCACGTAGAGCTTAAGAGTATTCCTCAACCATGGAGAACTTTCTACATGATCATCACCAAGTCTGTTTCTGGTCGTGACAGTGGCTATGAGCATCCTAAGCTCATGGAACTGCAAATATTTTGGGCATTGGTCAACATGAAACACATCGCTATCGAAGCTCTGATTTGGGATGACATGATGTCATTTCTCAACAAGCTTGGCTCAAAGATTCCCTACATCAGATATACTAAACTGTTGATCCAGAGAGCACTTGGACTTCATCCTGATATTCCCAAGAGGCTCAATGACCCCGACAATCACGATATGTTGACGGAGCCTATTCTATCTGTCAAAATCAAGGAATCGTCTACAAAGAAACAAGGTGCTGTGTTGCCAGATTTCCTTCTAACTGAAGATGTCAGAAAGCTCGAAACGTACAAAAGGTATCTGGAAGCAGTTAGACAAGGCAAAGTTGGTCATCTCGACGAAAAATCTTCTGGAACACCTGTAAGAAGAACCAGAAGAGGAAGTGCAGGAAGCGCAACAAGTACTGTGAGTCAAAGGAAGTTTCCTAAAAGGAATCCTCCCTCTAAAAGGATTGTTCCCGTAAAGGAAGCCGAACCTATTCCTACACTTGAACCACAAAGAAAGCTTGTGGACGAGAGCTCTGAAGATACTGATACAGATGAAGAGGTTCATTACTCTGTAACTGCAACCAAAGAACCTGCCTCAGTAGCAAAACCTCCAAGTCCTCCAGCTGTCCAAGAAAAAGGGAAGACTCCAGAAATTGTACCCTATGATGAGAGCTCTGAAGAAGAAGAAGAGCAACTGGATAAATCATACAGGAAGAAGTTTACAATCGTCAGACACCTTCAAAAAGCTGAAGAATTTGCTAAAGATCAAATGGGTGGCCCCGGAGGATCAAGTGGTGCTGCCCACTCCTCTCCAGATCCTGATGCGGTTAATCGACCCGATAAAGGATCTGGTGCCACCACTCTTCTGCAACAACAAAAGCTTGTGGAGGATACTATCGAATATGAGTTTGAGAACCCTGAAACTGAGAAGTCTGAGAAAGATAAAGATGATGATTATGACAAGTTGCTTCTGGGAAGTCCCACACATTCACAGAAGGAAACTTCTGAACCACCTAAGGACCCCGAGCCTTCTCATGTCTCCTCATCATCAGACTCTTCATCTCATTCATCACCACCACCATCAAAGAAGTCAACCAGATCATCATCCAAATCTGTGAAGAAACCACCTCGCTCTTGGATTTCTCAGACACATGAAAGAATTGTGAAAGCTGTCAAACAAGTCAGAATGAAAGACATGTTATACAGAAAGCTTAACTTTCTCAATCAACAAATACAATATCTACATGACGAGAATGACAAGATGCAAGAAGAAAGGAAGTTTATCCAGGAATTAATGAAAGGTCATCGTAAAGAGAAACTGGATGAAATGATTGAAGGATACACTCAAAAGTACTTTCATGATATCGTTCCTAAAGTCCAAAAGGAACTGGAGAAGACAGAAAGAGATCATACCCACAAATTTCTTCTCGACACTGTCCCCGGTGTGACTAGAGAAGTATTTTCCAGACAACTCACCCCTAACATCGTCGCATTGGTTAAACATACAATGGCCAAAGACGATGATCTCTCTGAATCTAAGTTAATCGCTAAACTAGTGATGCAAATGTCAAAGCGATCTGGAACGTTTACTTCGGATGAAGCTAAATTTCTTGAAGGTCTACTTGCTTTTCAACTCAGATCATCATGCAAGGAGTCAGCCGATCAACCCAAACGGCCAAGAGCTGACGATGATAAGGACAAGGACTCTGCATCTAAACGTCAGAAGCAATCTAGTGAATCTTCGTCTATGCAACCCCCACCTCAACGGACTCCTTCTCAACGAAGATCTCCTCCTCGCTCTTCAACTGATAAACCTCAGGACGATTCCGAGTTACCACCCTAGACTCAAAAAACCGGTGATCACTTTGAATATACGGGTGGTGACGATGAAGAGGTCCTTGAGCCCCAACAACAACCCACCTCTCCCAAACAAGGACAGAAACCAAAATCATCATCCAAGCCTTCGAAAAAGAAGAAGAAGACACTTCATACTGACGTCATATCATGGCTAGATGACGATAAAACTGAAGAATTTGAATGGTTTGCTACACTTGTTAACAACACTCCCTACCCTGAAGAAGGTCAAGAATTGGTAGACGGTAGTACCTTGGAGCATGCAAAGATTTTGCAAGAAAGGTTCCGTGTGAAGAAGATGACGAAATCTGAATTGAAACGCATCAAGAATGAAGCATTCCTACTTTTGAAAGACAGCTCGGAAAGTGCAATCGAGGTTGAATATCACCTTGAAAACATTGCTCGAGCCATGTCTAATAACATGGATTGGCTCAACCCAGAAGCAAACATCGGCTTCACCAAATGGGACAATCCTCCATATTACACCGACTGGTCTCGACCTTTACCTACCATTGGCCAACCTGATCAGCCTAGGATTCCTTTCAGACATTTCTTCAACAAAGACTTAGATTTTCTTCAACACGGTGGCGATGATTCAAGGAAATACGCTACATCTCTGACACTTCCATTCCCTGCTGCCATATACTCTGATTGTATAGCCATCGAGGAACGTGCTACCCACATGTTATCCGACAAAGTGGTAGCGTATGACCAAGATGCAATGTATGGGATTCATCATTGGCCGGAACGCCGAAGAATCTACTACAGAAGCTGCTTGGTCCAGAAGTCTTAACATGCAGTGTTCAGTACTAAAAGTATCGTGGCCATCCAACATGTTGGTCTATCATCTAAATGGGACTACACTTTTCTCAAGAAGATTGTGGTCAAAAGACAAGACGAAAGGGACTATGCATTCTCTGAAGCTGACTTTGAGAATTTGAACATCAACGATATTGAAGACATGTACCTTGCCAAAGTTCAAGGTCGCATGAGACAATTTCCAACTGAAGTACAACGTGAATTCATCAAGTCACTGCTCATCTTCATCAGACGCATAGTCATCAAAGAACGTGTTGAAGATCTTCAGCTTGCCGTTGAATCATACCAGAAACGTGTCAACTTCACTCCACCACAGCTTGATCTTCCCGATATCAACCAGCTATCACAATTAACGCTCATCAGCAAACCGTTTGGTGTCGTTTATCGCAGTGAACTTCATCGCAATTGCTTGATGGCGTGTAATGAGCTTCACATATTTGGAGATCATACTCTGAAGATGGTTAGGGACGGATTAGCTTATCGATGGAAGGATATACGTGAAAACATTGGGAACCCTAAGCGATGGAATTCTCAGGATCGGAGGAATGTGAGAAGGATCATCACCATGATTGATGAACGGTTGTTCAGAAGGGATCAGTTCAGAACGTTGGAAAGTTTTGTTGGTGGTCGACCCAGGATCAACATCACCGGCTATCAACGCCCTGTTCGTACTCCTGGGAACGTCACTGCACTTCCTAGTACTCCTTGATTTGGTTCTCTCATTAAAAAATTTGGATGTATGATGATATATGTCAATGGCTTGTGCACACATAACAGTGTACAACCCGTAATTGTCAAGAAAGGACCCTGTGGTACGCTTCAGTGCCACAATCCTTATAAAAGGAGCGAAAGCTTCTTACTTTTGAGTAAAACCTATCAAACCTTTCATTTTTCAAGGTTTTGCTCAAAACGACAAGTACTTCCCCATATGATTTTAAAACCTCAACCGTTTATATCACTAGTTGAGGGGGAGTATTTGATGAAAACTTTGTTCACAAATTGTTCACAGTGGTCACTCTTCCCGCAACACTCGAAAATGTCATATTTATTCTCAAACGTTTCAAAAATAACATTTTCATATGCCATTTTTTAGGGGGAGAAAATTGTGTGATAAGAAATATGTTGTGCAAAATGCAAATGAATCTATGTACCTCAGACTTAACCAATGAATTGACGGTACTAAACTGTTTGTAACTCGAAAAGACTTGTCCTGGACGGGTAATAATTTCAAGCTAGTTCGCTAGTAATGTAAACGTGTCTCGTAAAGGACTTGTCCAAGTAGAAAGTACCATTCGAGAAACTCTTGATAGACATGAACTCTGACGGGTATGACAACCTTTCGAGGTTTGTCTACACCTTCAAGGTAGTTATTAGAGCTAGTTGTCACCTAAAAGCTAACAATGTAACTCTTTAACTATGCAACGTAACCGTGTCTCGCGGGGGATTGGCTATCTTCAGTGGATCAATTCAAAAAGTGCGCGCTCTTTCCTCACTGTGCATTTAAACCATCAATACTCTTAAGCACATGTGGAGGGGGAGTATTTATGCAAAACCTCATCTCTCACAGTGGTTCAAACATGTTTTTCATTTACAAACCATTTGAGAGATTTTTTTTTCACAAACTGTGGTTTTAATGGCAACATAGGTTAGTCATGGAGTTATAAGGTGACTAAGGTTAGGAATTACCGTCCTATGATCCGCCAGAGCTGGAGGGATCTACCCAAGGACACTACCATTAGTTAGTGTTAGAAGTCCTTAGGAATGATTGTAAAAAGGAGAAAATGAGAATCGGAGAAAGAAGGAGTTGAAGAATCAAAAAGAAATGTAAAGTAAAGGGTGAAAAGAAAAAGCCCTCCAGATTATTCAACTTAGGGCAGACACCGGGTTCAATTCATATGCTACTGATTGTCACTTAGTGACACCGGTATTGAAGATTAAAAGTCGTCATGGACCCAGTGACGCATGCACTAAACCTTCTTAGCCACTCAAGTTTCTCTCAACAGAAGCTTGTTTCATTCTCACAGGGAACCCTACGTAAACTATTGGCTTTCTCTTAGAGATCGCTGGTATTGAAGAAGGAGACCCTCTCCCTAGTCTCCACTCAGGAAAACCAAAACGCACTATTGAGTCTAGAGCCACGAGATTCATCAAAAGATCTCTTAGGAACACTTGACATTTTATCACTTGACGATCACCAAATAAGATTATCAGTGGTTCATATCGAGTCCTTCACAGATCTTAGCAATCTGTCGAGAACATTTATAAGAGGTTCACATCTGTGATCCTCAGTGATTGAATGGAAACTCCTGCCAGGGTCAACATCAAACAGCCCTGACAGCAGGTCACTTCGGTAACTCCCCGTGGATTACGCGGAGTGTGTCTCAAACGGTCTACAGTCGTGAGGTGATGCTTCGGTGTACCTCAGCGACTCATCTGAACTGTAGATGTACTTCGGTACATCGCGTTATCTCACTTGGGACTCCAGTTCAGGAACGGCCTTTGTAAGAATTAGAGTTGTGTTTTCACACTATGCTGTTAACACTCTCGAAGTTCAAACTTGTAAGTGCCAGAAACCGCTTATTACTAACCGTTTGAAATGTTTTCTTCTTATGGAAGCTCCGGAGCGGAATGATCGTGCTGATTCTTCTCATGCTCACGCCAACATCATCACTAATGGAAGTTCCATTCGAATGCAACACAACAGTCAGAATGATTCTTCATCAAATCAAAGAATCTACAAAGTCAAAGACTTAAAGAACTTCATCAGTATTGATTTCCAACATCAAAGAGCGTGTGAGCATGTTGAAGAATGACGTGGAGACACTGGAGCAGCGAAGCAGACCTGAGGCAGACTGATGCAGACAACAACATACTATCACTTTCACCACAAAGAACAATGATCAAAGAACAAAATTAAAGATGACGTCGAAGCATAACTGTTCAAAGATAACTATCTCTCTACACTGGGGAGATTGTTCGAATCATGGCAATTCCTCTCACAAGAAAGAAGAATGTCAGAAGACGTCAGAGCTACTATTACATCAACGCCTTCACCGTTTACATTCATATATACTTGAGGGGGAGATTGTTGGAATCACTCCTAAACAGTATTTCAAGTATTTATATTTCATATGTAATAGGTAGCTTTATTATGGCCTTTATGTTTGTTTAAGGTCTAGCTTATGTAGAAGGCCCATAAGCTTAGGCCCAAGCCCATATAAGAAAGGATGGGAACTAGGAGTGTTGCCCTAGCTTCCCTCCTATAAATACCCTTGTAAACCCTCATTTGAGGGTTGGTTGTTCAAGTTTTTCTTTCACATACATCTTACGCCTAAACCGTCTTTAGTATATTGTGTGTGTGTGCTTGTTTACTTGTTCAATCGCCTTATCTCTTTCTCTATAACTTGTGTTTGTAAATCTAGTGACCTAACAGAAAAGATAAGAGTAAGAAGCACAAAACCACAACACGAGTATTTATAGTGGTTCGGCTACAAGGATACCTTCCTTGCCCTACTCCACTCCCCGAGTCACCTACTCGAGAGTTCGTAATCACTACACCAACTCCTTATGGCGGAGAAGCCTTCACAACGTCGCCTACCCTTTTTCCAGTGCTAGGCTAACCACCGGGTTCTTTCACTCCAAGGTTAACCACACCTACACAACGTCGCCTACCCTTTATCAGGTACTAGGCTAAGTACCTAGTTCTTTCACACCAAGGTGAACCACACCTACACAACGTCGCCTACCCTTTATTAGGTACTAGGCTAAGCACCTAGTTCCATTGCAATGGAGGAACTACTACCCAAAACTACACCAACGACTACTCCCAAAGGAGATCAACTCCTTTTTACAACATCAAGGATATCAATATCCTTGGATCTAGTACTAATCTATCTTGTACATCGAAATACACCATATCGAATGTACATCTAAGGCACCTTTCACTAATGCCTTTAACTAGATCTTCAAGACACCCTTCACTAATGTCTTCTGTCTTGACTTCTAAGCACCCTTCACTAATTCTTCTAGTCTTGACTTCTAAGCACCCAACACAAGTGCTTATGATATGGACGATAGATACCCTTCACTAATATCTTCTTCTTGACACTTGAGACACCTTTCACAAATGTCTTCAACACTTCTTAGAAAAAGAAAAACAATCATCAACAAGAAGAATTCAGTAGTCTTGATGATGAGGAAGCATGGCAGCTCATGGACTTGAGCTTGCTCGATTTCAAAGGTGGTGATCTTGCCTTTAAGAGGAACCTAGAAGATCACACAAAAAAAAAACTACAAACATAGATCTCTTGGATATGAGGTTAGAGAGTTTTTAACTCAGGGGGAAAGTATGTTAGAAAGGGGTGAGCAACAATGAAGAAATGGCTCAGTATTTATTGAAGAAAAAATCTACTGTTCCCCGGATCCCACGGATCCCTCCCACAAGGGATCCGTCTAGCGTAATGCTAGGGATCTGTGGGACGCTCCTCTTTACCCATGGGTATTTTGGTTATGGGTCATGGGTCATGGGTTGATCCATGGGTCTTTAGCTAGATACAATGTATCTCTTGAGTGCAATGCACCTAGTCACATGGGTATGGGTCATGGGTTGATCCATGGGTTATGGATATTATCCATATATGATATAAGCATGATGTCATGCAATGGGTTATGGGTCAAGTTCCATGGGTCATGGACTTTGGGTTGTACCCAAGTACATTCAATGTATTTGGTCAATAGGTTGTGATACTTAAGTTTCTACCCATTTATATTATCCAATATACTACATACTAGTTATGTGTATATTTTACCCAAATATGTAAACACTAGTTGTTGTACATATGTAATATTAAATTATAAAATCACTTATACTTGTTTTAGTGTTTTATGTGAAAATATGAATATGTTAGAAACTATTAGTTCAAACCATTTACGTATTTTATTTGTTTCGTTAAAATGATTTTACATTTGTTATCGACAAAACATTAGAAGATCGTAAAATATAAATAAAGGTTTTTACGGCTTATTTGTATTAACACAAACCATGTGGAATCTCTAACACAATTTGCTGGAGTAATTGAAGCCTTCTTGACCACGAATGATGTTGATTGGTGGTTTGATACTGGTGCAACAAAGCACATATGTAATTCAAGAAGGATGTTTGTATCTTACCAAAAGGTGAATGAAACTGAACCAATGTTCATGGGGAATGGAACTTCTTCAAAGATTGAAGGAAAAGGCAAAGTCATATGAAGTTGACTTCTGGAAAGGATCTTGTACTCTCAAACGTGTTGCATGTGCCCAACATCACCAAGAATCTGATTTCTGGCCCTATTCTTAGTAATAAGGGATTCAAACTTGTATTTGAATAAGATAAATTTGGAATCACTAAGGGTGGTGTGTATGTTGGAAAGGGTTACCTTGATCAGGGACTCTTTAAACTAAGTGTTTTAACTGATGACAATGTTATTAATAATAATAACGCGGGCACTAGCACCGCTTCTGTGTACATGATTGATCCTTCGTTCCTTGCAAAGAATGATAAACTTAGGCATGTTGCCTAAATGCACAATGGATAAAATATCCAAATGTGAAATATGTGTTGAATCGAAATACACAAGTCATTCACACAAATCTATAGAAAAATCAAATGAAATACTTGGTGTAATCCATACAGATTTATGTGATTTCAAAGCAACACCATCAAGAGGAGGAAAGAATTATTATATTACTTTCATTGATGATTGCAGCAAATTTTGTTATGTGTACTTAATAAATACTAAAGATGAAGCCTTGAATATGTTTAAGACATATAAGGCAGAAGTTGAAAATCAACTAGACAAAAAGATCAAAATTCTAAGGTCTGATAGAGGAGGAGAATATGAATCCAATAACTTTGTTGAATTTTGTTCTACTTATGGTATTGTACACCAAACAACAGCACCATACACCCCATAACAAAATGGCGTGGCTGAACGTAAGAATAGAATATTGAAGAAGCATGTCTTGCTGCAAATACAGTGTTGAATAAAATTCCTCATAAGAAGAGTGACAAATCTCCACATCAATTATGGAAAGGAAAGCAACCTTCTTATAAAAGGATGAAAGTGTGGGGTTGTTTGGCAAAGGTTCAAATACCTTTACCAAAGAGAACCAAACTTGGACCAAAAACAATTGATTGTGTTTATCTTGTTCCAGCAAGGAATAGTGCTGCTTATAGGTTCCTGGTTTACAAATCCAATGTAGGGGACATAAGCAACAACACAATTATAGAATCTGCTGAAGCAGAATTCTTTGAGAATACCTTTCCTTATAAGGATAAAGAGAAACAAATCTCAAATCCAAGGAAAAGAGTATTAGATGATCAATTGTATCAAGAACAAAGAGACGACAATTCTAAGGTTCCACAAGAGAATGATGAACCTAGAAGAAGTAAGCGTGCAAAAGTCTCTAAAGACTTTGGACCTGATTATATGACCTATATTGTGAATGAAGAACCACAAACATATAAGGCTGCTATGGACTCATCAGAAGCACCTTATTGGCAAGAGGCTATTCAAAGCGAAATAGACTCAATTGTGCATAACAATACATGGAAATTGTTTGATCTTCCTTTGGGACATAAACCAATAGGCCATAAGTGGATCTTCAAAAAGAAACTAAGACCTGATGGTACCATAGAAAAGTATAAGGCTCGTTTAGTAGCCAAAGGATACCGTCAAAAGGAAGGTCAAGATTTCTTTGATACTTATTCACCGATTACAAGGATAACCTCTATAAGAACGCTAATGGCTATAGCAGCAATTCACAACCTGATTATACATCAAATGGATGTGAAGACTGCGTTCTTAAATGGTGAATTAAATGAAGAAATCTATATGCAACAATCTGAAGGGTTCGTTGTCAAAGGTCAAGAGCATAAGGTATGTAAATTGGTTAAATCTGTTTACGGCCTTAAACAAGCTCCAAAGCAATGGCATGAGAAGTTTGATAACACTCTTTTATCAAATGGATATCAAATAAATGAATGTGATAAATGTGTTTATATTAAACAATACAAAAATGCATTTGTCATCATTTGTTTATATGTGGATGATATGCTGATTATGGGAACAAATATGGATGTAATTAACCAAACCAAGAAAATGCTTCATTCTTCATTTGACATGAAAGACATGGGAGAAGCTGATGTCATTCTTGGTATACTAATTCAAAAGAATTCCAATGGATACATCCTTACCCAATCTCATTACATTGACAAGACCCTTAAAAAATTTGGGCACTATGATGATAGACCGGTTGTAACTCCATTTGATCCTAAGGTTCAATTATAGAAGAACAAAGGACAAAGTGTATCACAGTAAATATACACAAGTTTTAGGAAGCTTGATGTATATAATGAATTGTACACGACCGGATTTGGTATATAGTGTAAGTCGACTCAGTCGATACTCACATAACCCTGGTAGAGATTATTGGGATGCACTAGTAAGAGTGCTTCAATACCTTAAGCATACAATGGATTATGGGTTACATTACACTAAATATCCTCCGGTATTAGAAGGATTTTGTGATGCCAACTGGATTTCCAACCATAATGAAGGCAAGTCCACAAGTGGATATGTATTTACACTTGGTGGGCTGCTATATCATGGAAATCGTCTAAGCAAACTGTGAATACCAGATCAACTATGGAAGCAGAATTTGTAGCCTTAGACAAAGCTACTGAAGAAGCAGAATGGCTTAGAAGCTTTCTAGAGGGTATTCCCTTTTGGCCAAAACCTGTGACTGCTGTATGTATACATTGTGATAGCATGGCTGCTCTTACCAGAGCAAAGAATCATATCTGTAACGGCAAGTCAAGACATATAAGACGTCGCCACAATACGATAAAGGACTTGTTAAGAAATGGAATCATTTCCATCGACTACGTTAAGTCAAAGGAAAATATAGCAGATCCTTTGACAAAAGGCCTTAGTAGAGAACAAGTCATATTTACATCGAGGGGTATGGGCTTAAAGCCAACAATTATTAGAGTTTTTAAAACGAAAATCTAAACTTAGTAAGAATATTTAAAACTTTTTGTTTTTTAATTACAATTGTTGAATCTAATAACAAAAATCTAATGATATTTATTAGATTTTTTGTCATATTTTTTTGTCAAATATGACTTGTGAATTTTTTATAGTTTTAATTACAATTGTTACACTTGGGATATTTAGATTTTTTGTTTAGATTTTTGTTTCAAAGTGTCAAATTACAATATGTAACGCAGGACAAATGCAAGCGGTGGCTAAAACTTAGGAAACTAAACGTGCACGGAATTACGGAAATAATGGTCTACTTGTGACTCCTAAAATAATGCATGGTACTTCTAATTTATCGTGCAATAGTTATGAACAAGATAGTGGTTGCTGAATTCTTCAAAACTTGGTCTTTGGTCTCTTGCTCGTATCACAGTCCCTATGGACCAACAGATAGAGCTCTTCATATGGATATTAGAGGAGAAAATGCAAGTGAAGACAAACAATCCTCGAGAGAAAAAGAAAATTGACGAAGAAAAAGTTTTACTCAAACCCTTCATCGAAACAAAGTCTATCCCGTATTTGTAATCATTATATTGTAAATTTGGCAATGTTGTTGGAATTAGATAACATGACTGATCATAAATATAAACAATAAACATCAAGTACACATGCAGAAGCGTATAGGAAAAATTAACGAATAATTAATTAACATAAAAGAATATGCGTACATTTTCTTGATTCTAGCCGAACAAGAATCAAATCCACAAACTAGCAATTGGGATGAACCCTAATTAGGGTTTATAGGATTATAAGAATTACCCCTTACCGTTTTGTAATTCAATCCAAGAATAATAATAAAAGTATGTTATTACCACGTTCTTGTACACACGTACTAAACCGAATTAAAGTAATGCTAGTTTTGATAAAACAAATAACTTGTTTAATGGAAAAGTGATGATCGACACCCTATGGTGATGTACGATCGGTTTGGAGCAAAGAAACACACACAAAACAGTTTTAGGGTTTAGCAATGAGCACAAGAGATTAGAAAAACAAGACCCCTAGCCTTGTATATATACCCAAGCAAACTTGGTGAACAAGTTGGGTTTGTTTCCTTTTCTCCTTTGGCCAATCGGTTCATAGTATCCCATAGGGATTTCGGAACCTTCCCAATCTTTGCAATTAAGTCCTTTTCCAAATACTTTTAATGCCCATTAGTCCATTACATTAATTGCTTAACCTCCGTTAGTTATTTTTTTTAATCAGTAAATAAATATAACATTTATATTTAATTATTAACTTTAAATTCTCATACGTAAAGCGTGCAATCCCGTGGTCTCGAGTTCGATCCTAACACACGTCTATTAATTTATTGTCCATAAAACCAACAAATGTACTGTTTAAAATGTAGTTTTTCTATTTGTTTGATGATGTATAACTCGCAAAATGGATCATTCAGGCTTTAAATTTGATGTAATCATTGTTATCGTTGTTAAACATTCTTTGCTCAACTCGCTAACTCGTGTATCATTGACAATTCACATTTTCTTTTAAATATCAAACAAAACAAAACCAACCAGACGCGTATATTAACTTTTACGTTTATATCAAAGAAGGAAACTTCTTTGAATATGTGAGAATGAAAAAAGAAAAAGACATATTTTCTATTCGAACAATATCGGTTGCATCCCACGTTGCTCTCATGAACCAAATGACCAAGGTGGACATGATTATAAAATGAGATGTCAAACAATCCATGAAACACATATTTCATGGCTTCTTATTTAAGTCATTGTTATAGTTTATTTTTTAGGTGCAATTACTAGTTATAATATTTTATTAATGAATTTTGTATTAAAGTATCAATTTTATTTTATTATAATTGATACTTTTTTCAAAATTTATTTTTAAAAACATTGTAACTTGTTTTCAAAATTTATATTATAAGAGCATCTATTGACGATTGAAATGCCATTTAGTAAAACACGAAACTCTAATTGAACGTGAGAGATATTGGCTTGAAGCCGATAAATCGATCCCCATGGATGAGGAGCAGATAGAGATAAATAAACGAATGTTGGATAAGAAAAGAGAAAACAATATATCCTCAAGAGAAGAATAAAATGGATGAAGAAAAGGCAATGTTTAAGGAATTAATCCGATCAAAGTACATCCCATATTTGTATTGTACATTTTGTTTATGAAGGATCGTTGTCATCAGTTTGCATTTGTTTGATGTTGTCTAACATGTGAAAAAGGGATTGTTCGTGCTAGCAAGTTGATGTAATTGTCGTTGTTGTCGTCAAACAGTGCGATAATGAAATGTGTTCTACTTTCTTTCAAGCCTATGTCCAATGTACAACAATGTTTAGACTGTGTTACATAATTGCTCACAAAATGAACTTTGTTGATTCAAGATGGTAAGCTTGGCATATAAAAAAGAATTAAAGAATAAACGATCAATCAGACTTTGTAGCAAAAACTACATACATATAGGTTAAAACAAATAATACACCTTCAAGACCGTGACTTCATGTAAATACTCTAATAGTCCATTGCCAATCAATTTTGACCCATTTAATTTGATGGGCCGATCGTAGTCACACTAATTATCAATAAACAGGTTTAAAACTTGACATTTTTTTAGGTTGACTTGTATCAAAACCAGTTTTAGCCACACCCCGTGTTAAGCCGTTACACAGTCCGCCCATTCGATCACATTCTATATCATATACATTTTTATCCTGTTTTTACGTCAACAATCTTCACTTTTTTCTAGAGCAATGAAGGTGATGGAATGTCAATTCAAGGGTTGATTACCAGGAGTGCGCATGCTTCTGGTGGCATTTTTTTGTGCCGAAGATGGAGTTGTTTGTTAAGCGCGTTTTTGGTAAGCAATTACATTTGGTCTCACTAGAATTAAAAAGGAGCTTTATTAGCTTTTACTTAGTTTGTCTTTGGTGCAATGGGTGTGAGGGGTCACCCTCCACCTCAACTCCTCACCATTCGCACCATTATGGGCACCATTCACACGCGTGAGTATGGGAGAAAAAAAGGAGTGAGGGGTGATAATGGTAACCGCTTGGTATTCATGCAAGTTTTTATTATTTATTTGATTTGTGAGTGTGTGTGTGAGGTATGTTTAAAAGGTGAGAGGAGTGGTGACCATTATGAGTGAAAAATGAGTAGAGTAATGATATGCTAAAAAATGATATGATGCGGAGGTGAAAGGTGAGAGAGTAATGATCATTGCATGCATTCTTATACTATTAGAAACCTTTCATTACTACTAGTATTGTTTTGAAATTTATTTATGGTAGATGTTATTAAACGCGTTATGTATTATTGTTCAGGGAAGTTGAATGGTCGTTGTTGAGAAGGTGTAAATGACAAGAAAGTCAAAAAGTCTACTGTTTACATCACAAAAATGCAAAAACCGGACCTCCATCCATTGAAGATTACAAGGAACCCACACATTTGTTCACATCTTCAATATATACAAACACAAACCAAACACTACTTCACTTCTTCCTGTAACAACCCACAAACCCCCACCCCCCCTTTTTTTTTTCAGATAAACAAACATGATGTCTTCAGTCAATCATGACGACTTCTCTCACTTAAAAATCCCCCTTACAGATGTAGTATCCGCCACCAGCAACTTTGATGACAAAAATTTAATCGTACAAAATGGGTTTGGAAATGCTTACCGGGGACAGCTCTTGTGGTCCGGTGAGTTGATTCAAATTAAAGCTCAGAGGTTTAATAAAGAATGGGGAGAAAAAGAAAAGCAGTTTTGGATGGAGATTTCATTGCTATCTTCTCTCAAGCATAAAAATCTGATTTCTCTTGTTGGGTTTTGTGATGAGAATGATGAGAAAATCATCATTTACAAGCTTGAGACCAGGGGAAGTCTCGGCAACTATCTAAGTGACCCGATGCTGTTGACATGGGTGCGAAGATTGGAGATATGTGTGGGTATTGCGCAAGCGTTGAGTTATATTCATTATGATGAGCCATGCGATTTTAGCGTAATACATCGAGGCATCAGCAGTTACATTGTTTTATTAAATGATAAATGGGAGCCCAAGTTATCTGACTTTAGAGTTTCCATGAACATTGAAGCATCTCAGAGGCATCATTCATTCCATGTTGATGAAGTTTGGAATAAGTTGGGGTATACAGACCCGACACATATAGAGACAGAGAGTGTGAGCCACAAGTCAGATATTTACTCTTTTGGGATAGTATTGTATGAACTACTGTGTGGCAGGAAATCAGTAAGTGACGATCAAGATAATAAGTATTTGGGTCCGGCGGCCATTACCCATTATAGAGAGGACAAGCTCAATCAAATAATTGATCCGGGTCTCAGGAAACAAATGGACCCGCAGACATTCGACATCTTCGCGAAAACAGCATTTGACTGCTTGAATGACGAACTATCACAACGCCAAAGTATAGATGAGATTGTCCCAAGACTAGAGAAAGCGTTGGAACTCGCACGCCAAAGCAGGCCTGTAAGACTTCTATTTTCTGTTTTGTATTTCTATCAAGCCCTTTGATATTACTACCCCCAATATGCAATGCTAACAAAACTCAAGTTAAGATATGACCATATTTGCTCTGTTATTTTAAGAAAAATGTAGCAGGCATTTGGCGTATGTAATTAGCTTTTGACACCAAAAGAAATGTATATAGGATATGACTTTGACAATAATAGGGCAAAATTAAACAGCAAAAAACTATATCGTAAACAAATATCACTGGTATAAACTATAAATGTTACTGTATATAGTTGGCTTCATGAAAAAAAAAAGTCAACCTATTGCATTCTAGACTGAAAATTATATCAATTCGTGAAGTGGAATTTTGCAATGCTAACACTCTGTTCTCTAGATTCATAAAAAAAAAAGAGTGAAGGACTCAAATACTAAGGAAAATTTATAGTTGATTGCTAAGAAAAATCAAATACAGTACTACTTGTTAATAACTTATTTAGATAAAAAAAAAAAATAATAAATAAAATAACAACTTTAGTGTGTAATTCAGTTATCAATGGGCTTTATAGATTAAAAAAAAGAGGATTAAAAAAGAGGAAAATTTATGATGATGCATCTCACATCCTTCTGTAACCTAAACTCTGTTTTTGTGATAGATACACTCTCCACCCGACCACCTTGCTCACCTAAGAATCCCCCTTGAAGATATAGAATCCGCCACCAACTACTTTGACACAAATGCTGCTGGAGAAAGTGAGTTTGGAAAGATATATGAGGGACAACTCTCGTGGTCAGGTGAGTTGATTAGCATCGAGGCTCATAGGATATCTAATGAAGAATGGGATGATGAAAAAGAACAGCAGTTTTGGACGGAGATTTCAATGCTATCTAGTCTCAAGCATAAGAATCTGGTGACTTTTATTGGGTTTTGTAATGAAGTTGGTGCAGAGACCATCATTTACAGGCAAAATTCCAGGGGATGGCTCAGTTCCTATCTAAGTGACCCGGTGTTGTTGACATGGGTGAAAAGATTGGAGATATCTGTGGGTGTTGCGCATGCATTGAGCTACATACATTATGAAGAGCCACGCGATTTTAGCGTTATACATCGAAACATCAGTAGTGAAACACTACGATTGAATAACGACTGGGTACCCAAGTTAACAAATTTTCAGCATTCCATGAAGATTAAAGCATCTGAAAGAAACCATTCTTTCCATACTGATTCAGTTTGGTCTAGGAAAGGGTATACATGCCCAACATATGCAGACACTAGCAATGTGAATCACAAGTCAGATATCTACTCCTTTGGAATGGTATTGTTTGAACTACTTTGTGGTAGGGAATCAGTAATTGACGGTCAAGATAATAAGTATCTGGCTCCAGTGGCCATTTTTCATTATATCGAGAAAACACTCGATGGTATAATTCACCCGGATCTATGGAAACAAATAGATCCGCAATCACTTGACGTTTTCGCAGAAACAGCGTATTGCTGCTTGAATGAAGAACAATTGCAACGCCAAAATATAGATGAGATCGTCGCAAGACTTGAGAAAGCATTGGAACTCCAAATGGCAGGCGAAAATAGGCCTGTAAGGCGTTTTTTTCTCTCCTCAAATCTGTATATCATAATAACTATTCTATTCAGAATAACTTATTATTAATAATTAATAATGATAGTCTACTTATTACCGTATTTATGATGCTAAAGGATCACTCGATAGTTGCGGCTGAACTTGAAGGTACATCATCCGGTCAAGAGAAGGTAATTTTTCTTATAACTCTTTTTGTAAGTCACTGATCGAAATTTCAAAAAAAGAATTGAGATTCTCCTTATGTTGAACGCTTGAAGCCAATGATAGGCCACATTGTTTCTAACATCTAGCTATTTTCTACTGTAATACACAAGATCCTCTTTTTTAAGTATCTCCCAACATTTTCTGTTCTTTGATAAATTTTCATAATTGAGTTATTTACTTCAGTTTAATGTTTCACCCTGTGAATTTGCAAAAATGGTAATGGTGTCTTGTTCAATACATATAGGGCTCAGTGACCTCCGTCTTTAGAGGGGTTGAATCCCATATCAGCAAAACGACAATGTCTTCCCTCAAAGATCTTTCTCATTCACACATCAGCTTTGAAGATATAAAATCCGCAATTAACGGTTTTGATCATGAAAATTTGATTAAAAAATTTGTGTTTGGAGAGATTTACAAAGGCCGTCTCTTGCGTTCCAAACAGTTCATCGATATTATTGCGAAGTGTTTCTTTTCTGAATTTGTAGATGATAGCAGAAAAACATTTTGGACGGAGATTTCAATGCTTTCTTGTCTCAAACATAAGAATCTGGTGTCTTTTATTGGGTTTTATGAGGGGAACAACAAGTTTATAATATACAAGAAGGAGGCTAAGGGAAGTCTAGACAAATATCTAAAGGACCAGAGCCTCAAATGGATGCAAAGGTTGAAGATATGTGTTGGTGTTGCAAATGCATTGAGTTACATCCATTACGATGTTGGACGTGATTTTAGTGTCATACATTGCAACATCAAGAGCTCGAAAATTCTACTAGATGACAAATGGGAGCCCAAGTTATCTGGTTTTGAGCTTTCGTTGAAAAATACAGTAGCTCGGAAGCAACGTCTTCTTCTTACTCGTGATATTGTTCAGAATGTATACCTAGACCCAAAATATAAAAGAACCGGGGGTGTGACCCACAAGTCAGATGTGTATTCGTTCGGTGTTGTATTATTTGAAGTCTTGTGTGGACGGAGTGCAGTTCTTCTAGATGAAGAGTTGGGAGAGGGGTTATTAAGTCAACTGACCAAATCTCAATTAGATGATATGATTGATCCACATTTACGAGAACATATGGACCCCGAAGCATACAAAATCTTCTCAGAGACAGCATTTTACTGCATACAAGAGGAACGAGCAAAGCGTCCGCATATAGATCAGGTTGTCAATAGACTTGAGCAAGCTTTGCAACTCCAGAGGAAACATGAAAATCCAGTTGACAATACATCATCCAATCATTTGAAGGTAATTAATTTCCTTAAACTTTTAATTTGAGGCCGATTACGAATTATCCTAATTAATAAACAAGAGTTACTAATATTATTAACTGTTGTTTTCTAGTTTAACGTATAACCACTTTATCCTCATTATACGATTTTTTTTGTACAAAAACATGAGTAATAATGTAAAAAACTGTATGCATGTGATTTTGATTTTACATCATTATCTTTTTTAACATTGTATTTTATATTTCATATATTATATAATATTACATTATAACTAAAAATATTATATAAAATTAATTTTTTGTAATGTATGCGGTGAATATGAAAGTATGAAATAGTTTGTTAGATAAAATTTTAATAGTGGGTTCATTTTGAATGCATAGAGAAGATATTTTCAAGGATGTAACTCTTAAAAAAGTAATTATGTAATAAGCGTGTTTAATTTTTCAAATTGAAAAAATGTATTCGATGTAAAAATATTTTAAATTTTATCATACCATAATCGTTTTTGTGAAATACTTGAATAGGCAATCATATTAGTGTTTACCGTTTACAAAAGAATAAAGCTAAGTCTGGATTATGCATTTTATGGGGAAGGACTTATAATGATCATACCCAAAAGCTAAGGGTTCTCCTTAATTTCACGTAATATCTTTGTCTTTTCTATTTTTATTTAATGTTTTGACCCTTCACACAATCACTAATAATATAATGTTACTCTTTTCCTTTTTTCTAGAAACAGCAAAACAGTTTTACAAAAGGCACCCAAGAAGGGAAATCTGTAACAACATAAAGATAAAAACCTTCGAGGGAGAGGAATAATTAATTAACTTGAAACAAATCAACTGTTGCATTTGAACATTTGAACAGTTCATATTTTCTAAATTTTAATCAATTATAAAAAAAACTTGTTTTTCCCACTCCAATTACCAATCCTTACTAGCATTAATGAGGTGATGCATGACTCCATAATGTTGCAGGAGAAGAACTTTGAACACTTGAAGATTGGACTAGATGTTATAAAGGAAGCTACCGAGAATTTTGCCGACGCACATTGCATTGGGGAAGGCGGATTCGGTAAAGTATACAAAGCAGATCTTGAACATTTTGATAGCAGTAAATCCTTGTCGATAGAAGGTGTGAATAAGTCTAAGTCTGTTTGGCGGTGGGTTCAAATCCCGTGGATTAGTCAGCCAAAAGGTCGGAAATCATGGTTACCAAAAAAAAGAAGAAAAGAAAAAGATGTGAAAAACTGTGATTTACCAAGAAAACGAAGCACGGTAGCCATAAAGCGCATTCGCAATCAAGAAGGAGAACAAGGGTTCATTTCAGAAATTGAAACTCTAACTACTTGTAAGCATGATAACATAATCTCTCTTCTTGGCTTTTGTTATGAAGGTAACGGTGCAATGATCCTGGTTTATGAGCATGCTTCGAAAGGTAGTCTTGAGAACTATTTGGGAAGCAGTGATAGAATGACTAATCTTAATTGGGTGCAACGTCTAAATATATGTCTTGATATTGCACATGGTTTGAAATACATTCACAGCAACACAGATCATGGCAAACAAAAGATGATACACCGTGACATCAAGAGCGATAACATTCTATTGGGAGATAATTGGAAGGCAAAGATTGCGGATTTTGGGCTCTCCAAATTCCACCCAGCAGATCAAGTGCCAAGCACTATCTATACCAATAGGATTGCAGGTACATATGTGTATTTGGATCCAGAATATGAGAAGTATGGTAAGCTAAATAAGAAATCAGACATTTACTCGTTTGGAGTGGTGTTGCTTGAGATCTTGACCGGGAGTTTGGCCTATGATTCTGTATACACCAAGGTGAACGACAAGGGAATTGCACCCATTGCAAGAGATCATTTTGAAAAGAGAACAATAATGGAAATTGTTGATCACACGTTAAAGGAGGAGACCGATGAACATGTCTTTTCTTTAAGTAAAGGACCCAATAAAGAGTCTTTGGACATTTTTTCAGAAATCGCATTTCGATGTGTCGCAGAAACTCAAACGCAACGTCCAACAATAGAAGCTGTCATCGAAGAACTCGAAAAAGCGTTAAACGCTCAGGTAAGTCAATAATTTAAAATGTGACATTTCATACATTATACTTTGTGTAAACAACATTTTCTCAAACCGTTACTCATTATTAGATCTTTTATTTAATGTCATCTAAACTATCTCACTATACGCAACAAATCAATCTCACAATGTCCTAAGCATGACTCACCCGCAACCATTTGGTTGGGGAACATTCTCACACATGGGGTACCATTGGGACACAAGCCCTTTAGTACTCACTTTAAGATGTTACCGTTTAAGTTTTTCTTATTAGTTAAGTTTTGAGATTTATTGTTTTGATCTTAAACTTTTTTATTTAAACATAGTAATTTAAATTTATGACATGCTAATGAATCGCCGGTAAAACTCCTCACTCTTTTCTTCCATGTATATATATTTTTCTTTAATGTATAAATTGCAACAACCAACCTTGATTTGCAACCATAACTTTGACATGAACTTGGAGACTGAAAAAAATTATCGAAATCCTGTATGGCAGATCAGTTTGTTTTTTTAATTACTACATCAACCGACTGTCTGATGATTCAAAGGAGAACCACAAAGACAGCCTGAAACTGTCACTTAAAGACATAAAGTTGGCGACACAAAACTTCAGCCAAGACAATATCATTGGACAAGGAGATTTTGGGAAAGTATATAAAGGAGTAGTTACTCACACTCACGGACATAACATCTTTGCTGCAAAGCGCTTGGATAGGAAGTCTGCTGAAGGAGAAGCTGAATTTATGACAGAACTGGAAATCCTTATGGAGTATAAACATGAAAATGTCATTGGTCTTGTAGGCTACTGTGATGAAGAGGATGAGAAAGTTATTGTTTATGAGTATGCATGGAGAGGAAGTCTTGATAAGTACTTGGACAATGATAGTCTTACGTGGGTAATGCGGCTAAAAATATGCATCAATATTGCAACCGGGTTGGAGTTCCTTCATGGAAAGGGTTCCAGTGAAATGGTGATACATAGGGACATCAAAAGTAGCAACATACTACTGCTTGATGATTGGAAAGCAAAAATTACTGATTTTGGGCTTTCCCTAGTTTGTCCAACAAATCAGGATGCGGGCTATGTCATCGACAATGTTATAGGCACAATTGGCTATCGTGACCCACTACACTCGAAAACAGGCTTCTTAACTAAAGAATCTGATATATTCTCACTGGGTGCGGTTTTATTTGACATATTGTGTGGGAAACTATCGTCCATAGAACTAGATGATGAGTATCTTTATTTACCCTTTTTGGCTAAACAACACTATCATGTCAGAAAACTTGATAAGTTAGTGTATGAGGGTATCAAAGAACAAATTGTGCCACATTCATATACTACATTTACAAGGATTGCCCTTCAATGCTTACATCACAGGAGAGAAAGACGGCCAACAGCACATGAAGTGATAATACAACTTAAGAAAGCATTGGAATTCCAAGTAAGTTTTTTTTTTTTTTTTTTTTTTTTTTAATACTAGCTACCATTTCTTTCACATACAGATCTAAAACTATATTTATGGATATTCATATAAGTTTGTTTTCCGTTGAACCATAAAACATGATAAATAAACATATATCTTAATAACACAGTCTTTTTTATCACTCAACAAAAATAAATCATATGTCAAAACGAAAAGACAACAAGTTTCCATGATCCAGAAAAAAATTGTGTTGTCAATGTTTAGTAGAAGGTCTTTAGTTGTTTCTTCAACGATAGAAATGTAAATGCATGAAATATGAGCTTATTAATTGTTTAATTAATGTACAGGAGGATTATGAGATATGGGAGTCGAAATTGCCTAAAGACTACAAAGAAATAATCAAGATGTCAAAGTGCCCTGAAGATTATTCTACCTTCAAGAAAGAGGATCTTTACAACATATGTTCTAAAGGAATCCTCCTTCAACAAGACAAAGTGGTAATCAGTTCATTCTCAAATCTCATTTAATCATCTAGTTTATTAGGGGTGAATTAAAATCACGCATGCATTTACACATCATAACATTGAGTCTAGCTTGTTTTTTTTTTGTTGTATAACAGTTGCTGTCATTCGATGGTATTGGAGAAAGAAATGCAGTGGTTTCTGCAACAATGTTTTCCTACAAAAACAGCTGTCCACATAAGTGGAAATCTCTTCCAGAATCAAGGTTATTCTCTCTACCTCTCTTGGTACATATACATTGTTGTTAGATGCATAAATTTCAGCTCTAATCTACAATCTAATATGATCAACAACTTTTAGAATAAGAAATATAAACAACTGAGTTTCATATAAGCAGATATAATACAATATTGTTGGTTAAACTCGAAGAAGAGTAAATAGCTGATGCTTTGTAATTCCTACACGTTCAGTCCTACAACGTCTTAGAGCATGGGGTACGGTGGGTAGCTCACAGCTCTTCATTTGGGCCCCACGTGTGCCACATCACCTTCACATCACTCCAACACACTCACTTAAAAATACCCCTCAATCACAACTAACTCACTACTCTTCATTTGAGCCCCACCCACCCTCATTTTATTTCTTTTCCATATTTTTCAAACACAATTAAATTCATTTCATTCATTTAAAATAAAAATACAACATACAATACGGAAAATAAAAAAAAACATTCGATAAATAAAAAAAAATACGAAAAATAATAAACCATAAGAAACTTAAAAAATACAACATTTTTCGCCTTTTATATGTTGTATTTTGCTATTATTTGGTCTTGTTTCTTTTTGATGAGTGATTTTTTTGGCCCCGGTAACCCCTCAACATCAAGCATGAGAAACTCCAATTCTCGGCACTCTTGGAGTGACTTTTCTTTCGCTATCCTCGCCTCGTACACTTCTCGTGCTCCGTCAACTTTACGTTTATACTCTTGAGCTAAAGCTTCCGCAATAGCATCCGATTGACTCCCCCCGGTGCTCGTTGACGACTCCACTGATTTATATTTTTTTGCCGGTCGAGGCTTGCCTGCGGGACGAGCTCTTGGATCAAGGTCGAATAATTTGGCGATATTATCTTCATTGATCCCCTCCGACGCGTCCCATTTGGGATATTCTCTCAAAACCTTCCATGCCGGAACCATTTAAACTATTTCCCGGTAACAGACTTGAAAGCAAGTCTTGCATTCTCAATGTGATCAACATCATTTTCCCCGGATCTACGCTGCAAATGCTTGTAAAAACCATTAAACTTTTGGCAATCACCGTTTATCCGAGTCCATTTTCCCGTGCACATATTTTTTTATGGTAAGGCTCTGGACTACGACCCTTGAAGTCCTCCCAAATCTGAGTCCAAAACGCATCGCTTAGTCGGTCATTACCGATAGCGGCGTTTTGGGATACCTCGACCCAACACTCGGCTAAAATTTTTTCTTCCTGGCTTGTCCAACGAATTGTGGTTCGACCCTCTTCTTCCTCCTCCTCCTCGTCCGCGTCCAAGTTCACCACGGCCTTTTTTTTTTCTCTGTCGCTTTGGTTGGTTTTTTCCCTTGACGACGTTCTTCACGTGTTTCGGTTGGTGGTGGTTGAGGTACTTTGAATTGTGATTCAAAGTAATGTTGTTGTGAAGCGTAGAATTGCGTTGGTGGTGGTTGTGACGAATAGAATTGCGTTGGTGGTGGTTGTGACGGATAGAATTGCGGTTGTGATGGTTGTGATGGATAGAATTGCGGTTGTGATGGTTGTGATGGATAGAATTGCGGTGGTGATTGTCTTGGATATTGAAAAGGTTGAAATCCGACTTGCGAAGAAGTGTTTGAGCTTTGAGACGATGGGGTGGACGGGTTTGACGAAGATGAGTTGAGGAGATTCATAAACGACTTCTCGTTTGGATCTTGGGACATTTTTGACTGTGGATTGAGATGATGAAGATAATATATATTTGAATGAGAAGTGTGAATGTTTTTGTAAAAAATGGGTATTATTTATAGAGTGAGGGGGTAATATTTGGGTTTGAAAAAGAAAAAAATAAAAATAAAAATTTGACAAACGGTATAATCTCAAACGGTTCACTTGAATTGGTTTTGTCGTTTACCATGTCGTTTTAATGGCGAGGCTGCAAGTGGCGAAGGGCCATGGTGTCGTGGCGGGGGCCGGCGGCCAACGACGAGGCTGCCACGTTGGAAACGGCAAGCCCTTCCGTTGCCATACCCCATGCTCTTATATCTTTATATACCAACTCTAAAAGTCTCTTCAAGCTTTAGTTTATTTATACGTTGAACCTTGATATTTACTGAAAATACACAAAAAACTTTATAAGTTTAAAACATACTATAATAATTAGGTAAGAATGATCAAGCTTAAGGTTGCATGACATGTACTTTTTCGCTCATCAAAAGGAATGGAAATTCAATCTATGACAAAATTATATTTTTGATAGGAATTGGATTACATAGTGCCCATTTTGGGAAAACTAAAAAAAAAAATTAAAAAAATTAAAAAAAATTGTATTCTAAGCTAACTTAAATGACTGTTCTTCCTATATACTAATTAAAGGGTGAATAACATGAGTAGAGTTACTTTAAACAGTATGCATTTAAGGAACTCATAATAGTCTCAGATTAGGAATCTGGGGTGTTATGTATGATATTTACATGTTGCTTGTAGTCGATATGTACTCTGTTGCTTGATTCTGTATTTTTTTTTCAAAACATGGTTGAGGTATGCCCTGTTTTGGGCCCTCTGTTTGCACGACCATGAATCATAAATTTTGCTAGCATCTTGCTTGTCTATTTTAAGATATAATCCCTCTAAAAAATAAATAACTTAATGGTTAAAAGAAAATTATCATACGTAGTAGTTAATTATATATTTATTGATACAATAAGTTTCAGTTTTGAATTTAAGTCTTTTCCCAATTTTCAAAGAAATCGTTTTCTCAATTTTTTTAGTTTAAAGAAATACTAAATTCTAAAGTAGAAGTGTACATCCGGGGGAATAATGGTTATGACTGACCCTGACTTGAATCTTTATAACATGTGCAGATTTGAGTCAGTAGTGGAGATGTCATATGTTTCCAATTTGAACATCGAAATTAAGACAGATACTCGATTATTATCTCCGAATGCTTTTTATGGGGTCTATTTACTCTTCAA
The DNA here is from genome assembly GCA_019973895.1 of Chrysanthemum seticuspe. Classification (NCBI taxonomy): domain Eukaryota; kingdom Viridiplantae; phylum Streptophyta; class Magnoliopsida; order Asterales; family Asteraceae; genus Chrysanthemum; species Chrysanthemum seticuspe. Next base: position 213,909,906 of record BPTQ01000006.1, read on the forward strand.
ACTCTGTGATTCAAGAAAAGTTTCAACTAAACCGATGTATGTTAATCTAAAGTATAGAGTGGGCTCCGAAAATCTACATGCATATTTTGCAAAACGGAGAGACGAAGAGTGGATGATGATTGAGTTGCACAAATTCTTAAATCAGAACGAAGATGCCATGTTTACGTTTCTAATAGAGAGCTTTTCGTCGTGCTATTGTGGAGATTGTGCGATTTATGTCGAAGGAATTGAATTTCTAGGCATTGACAAAGTGAGTTTAGAAATATCCCTTGGCTTCATTCTATATATTTTTGTTTATAAATAACAATCATGTCTATGCTGCATATTTAACACGATTGTACACAGGTGAAACATGAAGAAATCGGAAAGTTGAAGGATGTCCAACAAGTCTTGGAACCAAACTTCAATGTGGATCGTGTGCAACAATTGCCAGCTAACTTTGAAGAAATATTTGAGATACACAGAAACTATGATGAGTTGTTTTGGTTGGGCGAAGTAAACGGGAAGAAACTTCTTGTGGTTTCAGCAAAGGCAGCTCTATACAAATTTTCTAATGCAGATCTCTTTACTTCAAAACAATCATCCCAATCAAGGTTTGCTTTTCTGAACTAGATTTGGCATGTTTTCCTTTAAGCAGTAAACTTTCCTAATTTTACATTCACAATGTACACATCTAATCTTAAACAAATATTTGAAAATGTTTAACAAAGAAAAAAAAATAGGTTTGTTAATATAAGGCCAATCTTCTTTCTTGTCTAGTAAAATACTAAAGATTCGTGGATAAATGGTTGACAAAATATCACATCTTGGATTTGAAATTTACATTGTTTCTAGTATGTAATCATACTATATATCGTACATGCAGATTTCAAGAGGTGATTGAGCTTTTGCCACAACAAGTATTCTATATTAATTGCACGATTAGAAGTCAAATGTTGTCGGTTGATACAGAATACACGTGTTATCTTGTATTCAAGCTTTCAGAAGAATGTCAGGGGCTGCATAATCCGGTCAAGGTACGAGATCTACTCCACCAAGTAAACGAAGAGGCTGAATTTTTTTATTTTATTACCCCAAGCCCACTGAATATAAATGATATTACACGGGTTCCAAAACAAAGGGAAGATGGATGGATGGAGATTCAAATGTGGAAATTTAACTCGACTCATAATTTCAAGGATGACTCTCTTTCTATCCATATGAAGTTTACAAGTCATGAAAGAATTATGTCTGGCCTCATCATATGTGGTCTTGAGTTTCGGCCAGCGTTTATTACTTCAAGCACGCTCAATTGAGCCTTTATTTTCAAACTCTAGTGTGGTTAATCTTTAGTTTCAAACTCAAGTTTGGTTTCTTAACCACTACATTTGGAGCTTGGCCCGACTCGAACTGTTCGAGGTAAATATTGACCGACTCGATATATTGAGTTTGGCTTGACTTAAGTTTGCTCGGGTCATGGTTAGCTTTTGTTAATTTAGTTGCTAGTTGCTTTGATTTCATTAACTTTTACAATGACCCTATAAATTGAGATTAAAAACGGTATAAAAGAAATGTTGTTTAAATGCTTATGTAGCAATGTGTGCAGATTATATGCCTAGTAATCAAGTTCATAATTAATTATAAACTGCCTCATCTGTGTGAACTAGTTTAAATTGCTTTATGGATTTGTAAGTTTTCTATTCGAACAATATTGGTTCAGTTTGTTTTCAGTAGTGTAGACTGTAGAGTAAGGGTATTTGCATCCCACACTGCCTCATAAACCAAATGGACCAAGGTGGAGATGATTACAGTATGAGATGCCAAACAAATCATGAAACACATATTTCTTGACTTCTTATCAAAGTCATTGTTATCGTTTATTTTTTGGTTGCAATTACTCCCTCCGTCCCATATTAAGTGTCCGCTTACATCATGCACAAAGTTTTAGAAAATTCCACTAACTACTCTCTCCACCAATCAAATACGGAGTATCATTTTTTCCCACTAAAGTCTCATCTTATTGGTTGAAATAGAATATGGACACTTAATTTGGGATATCCAAAGATTCCATTATGGACACTTAATGTGGGACGGAGGGAGTACTATATATAAATTTTTTTAATCAAATTCATCACAGAGTATCAATTTTAATTTTTTCAAAAAAATTGATGATTTGATTTTTAAAACATTGTAATTTGTATCTATATTAGTGAAAAGCTTAGGATTGGATCGTTAAAAGCTCGAACAAGCTGAGTCTTAACGAGTACGAGCGTGAGCCTCATCTAATAGTCCGGCTCGAGCCTGAGCTTTATATATAAAGATCGACAAGGCTCGCGAGCCTAAGCGATATAACTATGTATAAACGAGCACGAACATAGTGTGCTTAACGAGCCGAGTTTCATTTGAGTTACACAATTTCTTTAGTGAGTCATGCATCAACATCGCCTCATGCCGTCATAGAGCCAGTGAAACGAATCCCCATTAATCGGCAGATAGAGCTCTTCAAATGGATATTGGAGGAAAAAAGGAAAATGAAAACAAAAGATCCCCAAGAGAAAAAGAAAATTAATGAATAAAAAGCTTTACTCAAACACTTCATCGAAACAAAGTCCATCACATCTTTGTAATCATTGTATTGTAAATTTGGCAATGTACATTTTGTTTATAATGTGGTTTTCGTATTTGTTTGATGTTGTATAACTTGTGCAAAATGGATCGTTCAGGCTTTCAAGTTTATGTAATTGTTATTATCGTCATTCAACAATGCGGAAATGGTATATGTTCTACTTTCTAATCATAAGTTCGATTGAAGAAGTTCTAGCTCATCTCAACCTAAATCGACTCGACTATCAAATGTTTGCTCAACTCGATTACATCTGTATCATTGATAATTCACGCTTTCTTTTTACATATGTATTACATTTATATTAGGGGAAAAATCACCAAATAGTAATGAAGTTTCACTAGTGTTCCAATTTACTCACTCATAATTTTTTTGTTGAGATTTAACCACTCAACTTTCACAAGTGTTCTATTCTTATGTAAGTTTTAAAAATGACAAAAAATTCAAGCGTAACCTAGCCTATTTCACAAGTGTAACAATTATTAAAAAAATCTAATAATTGTTCTAATGATATTTATTTTAAAATATTCTTACTAAAAAAATATTCTTACTATTAAAAAATAATTATTAAAAAATCTAATAAATATCATTAGATTTTGTCAAATAATTAAAAAATCTAATAACAAAAAAAAAATAATTATTAAAAAAATCTAATGATATTTACTAATAAGTGTAACAATTGTTTAAATAATTCTAATAATTATTAAAAAAATCTAATAACAAAAAATCTAATAATTATTCTAATAATATTTGTTCAAAAATAATGTTTTTTTGTAGAGAACAAGTCATATTTGAAAAAATGAGTGATTACTCAACAGAAACCTAACCTAGCAAAACTCGAGATCCCATGGTCTAGGTTCAATAGGAAAACTAGTTGAGGAAGACTCAAAAGTACTAACACACAGGTATGCCCATTCCTAAGACGAATTTTGTGTGTTTTTCGTTGATGATTAAGGGTTGAATTTTAATTCTTAATAATGCTAATGGCTTTTTACAGTGGAATACTGCGGAATATTCTTGATTGGCATTACCTATATGAGATTGATGTGTGGTCGCATCTTTGGGAACCAGATGGCTAAGTTCTCTAAAATTCTCATGAATAAGGATATGTTCACGACCGAAATGAACACAAAGGTAAGAATATGTTATTACACAAATATGATATGTGTGATACTTATTGTCTCGATTTACTACAAAACGTGGCTAGTTCAAGACTTATGTTCGCTATGCACAAAGTAGATCCGATATGTACTCACTATGATAGGTTCAAGTCCAAAAGACACCTAATCTGATGCATGTCATATTACATTTGATGGAAATAGAATAATAAGTAACTTTATATTATCTTATTTTCTATTCAAATGTGGGGTATTATTGGTGTTTGAATAGAAAATGTGGGGTATTGTTGGAACATCACTAATAACATTTCTTGTATTTTATAGTGACCCAGGAATTGGCAATTAGTGACAGTTTTTCTGTCACAAAGTCGTCTCTAATGAACCATAATTTTGGTAAAGACACACCTATTCGCAATTGTGGCAGTTATATCTATTAAAAGGCTTCTGTGGGTGAACCATCGCGACTGTTTGCATCCGTTTCAATTAGCGACGGTTATTCTGTTCTGGGTCGTCGCAGATTTTTGTGAACCATTGTGACTATTACGAATAGAAGTGTCTCTAAGGCCATTTGAAGGGGTATTGTGACTGTTTTGAAGGGGCACCATGTGCCTATAAATAAAGGACGAATTTGCCACTTTGGAATCATAAAAAACACACAAACCTCATCAATCTCCATCACAATAACATATTAGATTCGCTAGATTCATGTTTATATACTTGGATTGATTGTTGTATCCTCTAAACAGTTTGTACTAGATAGGACGAATTTCTGTTTAAGGACACTGCTTTTGCAGACCTCAATCACGTTGTTGTAATATTTCATATTTGTTTATATTATTCCTAACATTGCATGCCCATGCTACTTCCCTATTGACTTTGATCTCAACACCAACATCTTGATACTCTCTTTCCGTTTTATTTTTTATTGACCGAGTAATAGAAGATCGTCTCAGATCACCCCTTACCATAACTAAAGTGACATTTTAAGAGTATCTATAATGCATCAAGTTTTTACAGACTTGATACATTTAATACATAAATTTTTATATATATTTTTTTGTTTCACAACTAATGCATAACTCATTTCATGAGAATAACTTCTTACTTTTTCTATCAAACACTTCTAAAACTGCAAGTCTTTCTAAAAAGATTTTTTAAAAGCGCAATCTTGCAATGCAAAAAAGTCATCAAGTGACTTTTTCAAATAGTGCAAAGCTTTTTCAAAAGTTGTGCATAGTGGATGCCCTAACATATATAATATTCATGTCTAACACATATTATTATGTGTCATCTTAACAAACTTTGTGTGACACTCGATCACAACGTAATATAGTGTTGTTGGATGACATTGTATGTTCATACCTCCTTTTAGTGTCATGTTCAACGTTATTGGGAGCGTCATTTAGACACTTCTTTCTAGTGTGTGTTTGTATATGTGTTTTGGTGCGCGAGTTTTAATTGTTACGAGTGCGGGTAAAATGTAGTTGAATGTTATTTTGGGTGTTGTACGTGGTGACTTGGAGTGAATGACGAGTTTTCGATGGCATGGCTTTATTATTGTTAGTACATAAGAACTATAAAAACCTTTTCTTGAATAACTTGTAAACAATTTTCACTTACATGATATGAAAATGCGAGATTCACAAGTTAAGAGATGAATAATGTGAGAGGTCTAGGAGGATTTTTACGGTGTTGGGCATGGAGGGAGTAAAACATATTGCAAACCTGATGACTCTTGTCAATCACATTGGATATTAGTAAATCATTGTCTTTTGATTTCTTCATAGTTACCATATATTTCTCTTTCGTTTTAATTCACTACAAATCTTTAGCTTTGGGCAATGGCACAAGTTGGGTAAGACTAGTGGTAATAAGGGGACATGCACGCGTCTTCTAGCCCTCTTAGACGTGTCCTTGCTATTACCTTGACCCCATACGATGGTCGTGAAGTGAAAAAACGCATAATTCGGTCGTCCCCATAACCAAGTTGTGAAGTCGGTTATGTGAGGTTGTATGATTGTTTAATTTGTTTATGTGGTGTATATTTGAACCGTGATGACACCATGTTGGTCGTGATGTTGGTTGCGGATAGAAGAGCTGAGTTAACGATAGTAATGTTGGTCACTATTTTATTTTTTATTTTTTTTTAGCGGGAAATTTTTACATCCTACACCACCTGTCTTGCAAATTCTATCTCACATGTCTCCAACAAGACTTGAACCTGCAACCTTTAAGTTGATGGGTTACTCACATGGCCAAAAGGCCTTTGGTAATGTTGGTCACTATTACCGCCAGCGTAATTTATCATTTTAGAGGTGTATTAAACACCAAGGTGCTTATAAAAAAAATGATGGGTTTTATTGCAATTCTCCTAGTTGCCAAGGAACATGTGAATATAACCTAAGGTGCATTCTTCGGGGAAAGGTTGCTCCAGATCTAAAATATAACCCAATTTAGGGTTGCCCAGTCATGTGTTTTGGTCTTCTCAAAATTTGTCTTTGAATTCAAAATTTAAGTGTCACCTAAAAGCCAACTACTAGCTCATAAAGACTACGTCCTTCAATTAATGGGATATATTAAAAGACTTCTTTAGCTTTGTTCTTGTGTGCACTCTTTGTACTAGTATACCAACTACTAGCACTAGGATTTATACACTTTCATAGAAAGGAAATGATTTAGATGACTAAAAATGTGACTAAATATAAGTGTTGTCGGTTTATTATTTTTTGAAAATGTGAGTCCTTATGCTGTCACTAACGAAGTGGTGGCACATAGATTAGCCATACTAATTAGTCATGGAAAACAATGATCTTCATAAGAATTTGATTTTATAATAAAGATGCGGGTTTTTACACAGTTAATCTTTATAGCCATTAGATTTTTTAAGGCAAATGTACTCTTGTGGATTTAAATATTGGGGTGAAAAAGATGGGACAATTTTAAAAGGGGTGAAAATTACTTGTAAGGCCCTGCGGGGGCTTCTTTGTCCCGCAGAGGACCTATTTTCTTTGTCTTTCAAAAAAGGCCACTCATTTCGCTACAAACTTGTGTAGAAATGCTTATTGGACACGTGTCGCTTTCCTATTAAATTAACGTCCGTGATTAAAAAAAAAAAAAAAAAAAAAAAAAAGGCAATTCGCCTAAACATTGTAGCGAAATCTGACAAAATGTGGGACCCCGACTTACACATGAGAGAGAAATCGGCCTCTCACCTAAACATTGCAGCGAAATCCGACACATGTGGGCCAGTTTAGAACGTGGGCCACACCCAATTTTTGACAAAATTATTTTTTTGCGTTTGAGATCTTTGATGCTACAAATTTTACTCACATGTCATCCCTGGAATGCCAAAGAATATATTTGTTACCAATATTTTGTATGCTACCAAAAATATATTTGTATTTGATGTTACCAATATTTTGCTACAATATATTTGGACTTATTTTTGTTATAAAATTTCTGTTATAAAAATATAATTTAATTTTTGTTACCAATATTTTGTATGCTACCAATATTTTGTATGCTACCAAAAATTTATTTGTATTTGATGTTACCAATATTTTGCTACAATATATTTGGAATTATTTTTGTTATAAAATTTCTGTTATAAAAATGTAATTTAATTTTTGTTATAAAAATGTAATGAACTTATTTTTGTGTTTATGATGGTGTATAAAGTTAGAGATGTCACAGAAAAACAAAATGTATCAGATATTGTAATTATAAAAAACGTATGTTATTATTGCCTTATATACTTGTAAATTTGTTACTTTAAATTATTTTTACACAAAACACATGCTCAAATAATGTCTATTCAATACAAACATGACTTGTAAAATTCAAATACATCGACAGAACAGACATCAGTTGGATAATTGAGAATGAAAAGCATGATGCAAAGAAAAAACAAAACATACTACTAGTCACATACAGCTTCTACCTTATTAAAAACCAAACCGATTAAACCAACTATTTGAATCCTGCATTTGTTGATCATCTAGATGTTGAGAGTTGTATTGCTGGGAAGTGTATTGAAGATCATTTTCAAGTGGTTGCGTTCGGTTTTGCTGAGATAGGTTGAAATGTTGTTGTGTGTTATGTTGATCATATGTTTGTGATGTGTTTGTATTTTCAGCATATTGTTGAGATGGGTATGGGTTGTGGTGGTAAGTTTGTGAAGCGTATTGGTTTGTGGGGTATGTGTTGTCACCATATGGTTGCCAAAAGAACGAGTTTTGACCATTTGCTTGATCAGTGTATGTGTTTTGGCCAAATGGTTGCCATGAGAATTGATTGTTTCCCATAAAAGTTTGATCGAACGGGTGATGTTGGTCATAAAAAGGTGCAGTGTCATGTTGCTCATTAGTTGGAAATTCCCCTTGCTTTTGTTTACCCTTGCGGTTAGGTGGATCTGGGACAAATGATTTTTTGCAATTCTGACGGTCATGCCCCGCTTGTTTGCACCTGCTACAGTGTACAGTTCTTGGCTCTTCTCCTTGAGATAGGATACGGTCTGTGTTTTTCGGACGACCTGGCTGAGGGTTGTCCATTGTTGGAGGAGTAAGAGGATGTATATGGCTTGGATACTCCCATTCGTTAAAATTTCCAACAAATTGAATTGACTCTGCATAGGTTGCTTGATATTTTTCCTTTTTGAACCAGTCATGTACATATTCCACACAATCTGTTAGGTTCAAAAACCTTGTAACAGCAATAACGTGACCACAAGGTATCCCGGAAATTTGCCATTTCCGACATTCACATTCACCGGTCGTAAAGTTCACCTCACGGTTATATTGGCCATCATAAACTTGATACCGAAATTGAGTAATTCCGTGTACAACCCAACTTACGCTTTTCATTCTTCTTTTCTCCACCTTATGCGCTGCCCAATCTGTGATGTCGTACTTCATTTTTGCTACACGAAAAATGCAAAAATTAAATTAATTAACTTATCTAATATATTTTTCAAAATGATTACTGAGTACGTTATGTTTTAAACAATAAATACCTGCAGCTTCCCGACGTTTAAAATACCACTTTTGAACCATACTTCGGTACGTGTCGGTCAACACTGTCACTGGTAGCTTTCTGTACAATACAGTACATGCATTAACAGACTCGACACTGTTAGATGTACAATAATTGTAACGTCTACGTGGGCAATGTGCTCGAGACCAGCGTCTAGGATCAGCCTCCATTAGCGTTCGGTGTGCTTCAGGTTGTACAGCCAGGAGTATGTTCATTTGTCGTTGCCACTCATCGGGAGTATACGCTTTGCATATGCCCCAGTATAGACCTTTAACTTTATTGTTTTTCAAGGAAAGGTTCATCATTAGATGTCGACAACAAATACCATGAAACGCCGACGGAAACTCATTCCTTACTGCCGAAGCTATTGCAGGATGCCTATCAGATATGATAATCATATTGGGGTTATCGCCGATGCACTCTCTAAGTACTGACATCCACCATGACCAACAATCACTAGTCTCGCCTCTGCATATTCCGTAAGCAATAGGCACAATTTGGTTGTTTCCGTCCATCCCAACGGCTTGCAAATTTGTACCCTTGTAAGTACCCTTTAAATGCGCCGCGTCCACTATAAGTAGTGGGCGAAGATGGTTCACAAACGTGCGCAACTGCGTATAAACAATTTTTAAAATTATAATATCAAACTTGTTTTTGCATGCACTTATAAAAAAATTTGAACAAGACTTACCGATGCACCAATGGCAATGAATAAAATTTCAAAAACCCCTTGATTGCTTTTCTTGATACGTGTGACCGTCCCTGGGTTTTTTTTTTCTAAGTTGTGACAGTAATACGGTAGCATTTCAAAAGATTCTAATGGTGAACCTCTTAACAATTGTAACCCATAATCCTTCCCTCTCCATGCTTGTTGGTAAGATATAGATGTTTTATATTGTGCCATGATATCTTTTTGTATATCTCTCCCTTTCAAATCACGGCTACCATCTTCTAATTTATCTTTCATAATGTGAGCAATAACTTTTTTGTTTCCATTTCGATGGTTAGGATATGTTTGGGTTCTGGGACACGTGTGAATATCATTCATGCTTGTAATTTGAAAAACATCTGAATTTCGCCAACGTCTGGCATTAATATACCATGCACATTGTTCATAATGGAAGCATTTTATGTTGTAAGTTATAGGGTTAGTTTTTTTCGAAACAAATTCATAACCATCTTGTAAAGCTTTCAACCTGTATGCCAAGTCTAATTCCGCCCTAGTTAAAAAAAGCTTATTGATTTTTATTTCAGTTTTGTTGTTATAATCCTTTGTAGGCATAGGTTTTGGCGTGTAAAGTGGTGGTTCAGGAACTTCAGGGATATGTTCAAAAAAATTAGGCCATTTATGGTTACCGGGGTGTTTGGTTTTATTTAATTCATCAAAACAATCATTTTCATCATCTTCGTTATCCGAAAGAAAAGCAAATGATGACCCTGGTTTTGTAAAATTTGCCTCATCTTTATAACCTGAGCCATCATATTCCTGTTCGTCAACTGAATGAAAAGCAAATGATGACCCCGGTTTTGTGAAATTTGCCTCATCTTTATAACCTGAGTCATCATCTTCCTGTTCGTTATCAGAATTGAAAGCACATGATGACCCCGGTTTTGTGAAATTTGTCTCATCTTTATAACCTGAGTCATCATCTTCCTGTTCGTTATCAGAACTGAAAGCACATGATGACCCCGGTTTTGTGAAATTTTCCTCATCTTTATAGTTATAGTTTTTGTTTTGAAAATCATTTGATGGGCCGATGTTTTCTTCTACCATTGTAGGGAAAAAATTATAAAACTCTGGCACTTGCTGAGTTGAACCAAGAGTTGTTGTTTCTTCCATTGTTTTAGATTGCGAAACATACAACTGTACAAGTTCAGCAGGAGACTCTAAAGCACATTGAACAAAAAACTTTACCTCGTTGTCGTCTGTAACATCGAGTCGAAAGTCAGCTGAAGGGACTTTCACATTTAAATTTACTCGGGCATTTTGCTTCAATTTAAACTTATTCACCACCATATCAACTAACCCTGAATATGTTATATCATGATCCATAATCACACCGCGCTTTATTTCACCGTAATGTAACATACATTTGAATTTATGTAAATTCAAGGCCATTTTCTTTTTGTAAGTCTTGTGAAGATGTGTATACATTCAATTTCGTGGATGTGTTATTTATAGCATAATGTTACCACGGCTGTTTGCAAATAGTGATTAACATGTGTCATAGTTCATGTATAATATTATGTGATAAAAAATTTGTTTTCCTTACAAGTCAAACTAATGTCATATTTCTTGCATACCAGTCACATCTTTGTCTCTGTAAGGGCCCTGAGTAGTCTCCATCATGTCATATTTCGTGTGTACAATTATGTGATCAAAACAAACATTATTTACTAGTCACATCTGTGTCTCTATAAAGTTTTCTGACAAGTCAGATTCTTGTCATATTTCGTGGTTAATATTATGTGATAAAAAAAGCTTGTATACCAGTCACATCTTTGTCTCTATAAGGGCACTGAGTAGTCTCCATCATGTCATATTTCGTGTGTACAATTATGTGATCAAAACAAACATTATTTACTAGTTACATCTGTGTCTCTATAAAGTTTTCTGACAAGTCAGATTCTTGTCATATTTCGTGTTTAATATTATGTGATAAAAAAAAACTTGTCATATTTCGTGTTTAATATTATGTGATAAAAAAAAAGCTTGTATACCAGTCACATCTTTGTCTCTATAAGGGCACTGAGTAGTCTCCATCATGTCATATTTCGTGTATACAATTATGTGATAAAAAAAAAGTTTCCCTTAACCCTAAACCTTAAACCCTAAACCCTAAACCATAAACCCTAAACCCTAAACCCTAAACCCTAAACCCTAAACAATAAAACCTAAACCCTAAACCCTAAACCATAAACCCTAAACCCTAAACCCTAAACCTTAAAACCTAAACCCTAAACCCTAAACCCTAAACCCTAAACAATAAAACCTAAACCATAAACCCTAAACCCTAAACCCTAAACCCTAAACCCTAAACCCTAAACCCTAAACCCTAACTGTGGGGGTTGAAGGAGATTATGGCTCATTCTTCATTAGGCCCAACAAAGAATCAATAAATCTTCTAACATTGTCAGTCAAGCAACTTTTAGGATTTAATGTTTATTGGTATAATTTTTTTCATCTATCGTACTTTATATTTTTATTTCGATGTAGTATTTCACTTTAGTAGTGTAATGAATAAAAGTTCGTATTATATGTAGAACTCTAGCATTTTATATGAATGAAAGAAGGAACAACTGAATTTCATTCAATACAACGACAAAGTAGCATAACGTGACATTGCAAGCTCAGACTTAGCCACTAGTCAAATAACTTTTTTGAACATGAAGGTTTATCTTGTTTTTTCTTCTTGAAACCCTCGTTTTTGCATTCCTTGGGCACAACAAGTGGGGATAACTCCACCCGTGATACGTACACATGTAGTTGGTTTTGCTGAAGTTGAGTATACTTTCGTATACGTTCGGGGTCTTCCATTGCATCAACTAATAGTTCGAGTCCTGAATCAAGACTACAGTTTGGTTTCTTTAAATAAAAAAAGGTTGGGGAGTTTTCATCATAACCTAAACAATTGGTTAAGATTATTTTCAACTGATTGAGCGAAAAAGTTTCGTAATCAACTGGATCTACACAAGCAACTATACCACCTACAAAATTTCTTCCAGGTGGTGAAGTGAAACTTCCATAATGGTGTAGTCGGACTTTGAATGTCATCTCTTGAACTATAGAAGGATTTAACAAAAGATAAAAAGATGTAATTGTTTTGAATACAACAACGTGGTTTATATAATGTGACCCACTAACGTATCTAATGTTTGTATACCAGTAACATCTTTGTCTCTATAAGGGAGTTGAGTAGTCTCTATTCATGTCATATTTCGTGTATATTATTATGTGAACAGAAAAAAAGCTTATTTACTAGTCACATATGTGTCTCTATAAAGTCTCTGACACGTCATATTCATGTCATATTTCGTGTATAATATTATGTGATAAAAAAAAAGTTTAGTTACTAGTCACATCTTACTCTGTATAAAGTTTCTGACATGTCATATTCATGTCAGATTTCGTGTGTAATATGATGTGTATGTGTAAATTTTAACCCAAAATATGACACAGAAACGACAAGTTTATGACACGGTTTTATCCCTATTTAAGGCTTACTTTGTCATTCAAAATCATTTATTAATTTATCCATTGTCATCAAAATAAAATGTCGGACAACATACCCTTCGACCTGCAAGTTGATATCATGAATAGACTTCCAGTTAAGTCATTACTACAATTTCGTACTGTGTCAAAGAGATGGAGGTCTTCAATAGACTTTTCCAACTTCATCCGTAGCTACGGCTTTCGTGCTACAGATATGTGTTGTTTTAATTTAACATATATGCAAGGTAATGTAGGTTTTATGTTTTCAGTTAATGGAAGTTTAGCTTTCACCCACCTAGATACAACTCTTCATCTTCCAACTCTTAAGCCAATTGCTACTTCTGAAGGTGTCTGGTGCTTTTCTTATGGTTCAAACATGATGGTCGTTATTTGGAACCCATCAATAAAATGATCTATAGGGGTATTAGTCCCTAGCTTCTTGAATCAACCAGATTCACCAAAAATGGTCATCGGTTTTGGTGTACGTCCTGACAATTTAGACCTAACAATTTTAAAAATTAATTACCCGTTATACGGTGAAGGGCCATGGTACGTGTCAGTGTATACCTTGAGTTCGAGACGCTGGAACCATATTGAAAATGACCTTTTGCCTCGAGAAGGGATTAGACTAAAAAGGTTTGGCCAAGCAGTAGTGGGTGGTAAAATTTACTGGCTTGGTTATGAAAAATTTCTTTTCAATGATGGTATTTTGTACAAACGCTATATGGTAGTTTCATTTGATTTGGTTAGTCACCAATTTACCGACGTAGGCATACCAGAAGAGATAAGACGCATGGTTGGGCCTCCATTCCATATATCCCAGCTACGGAACTCTATTGTAATTTCAGGAAGTTTCCTAGCAGATGGGTACAAAGTTTTGTGTGCATGGGTGTTAGAAATTAATGGTGCTATCGTATCATCGTGTACAGTGCTATTCACTCTTCCATACCCAATTGAGAATGTTGTAAAATTAGTTGGGTTTACTAAGGATGATGATCCAATTATTGACGCTAAGATCGACCAAGAGATAGCTCACTCGCTACAAGTGTACGAGCGAGCTTCTGAATTGTGGCAAGACATGGGTATTGAAGCGAATGGTGGTTCATTTTTCATTGGCCCATATAAAGAATCCCTAATTCTTCTTAATGAACCAAATCATACCATTGTGGTTTAGTTTTAGTATTTTTATCTTGAGCGATCTCGTTGTATTATGAATGTTTAATTTTTTCCACCATCAATGAAGTGTTTGTTTTCCAAAATCTGTGCTTGTAGTCAAGAAATAAATATGAGTAAGAAAAACATATTATTAAGACAATCTTAAATCATACACGACACATATTGAGTGATTATGACTATGAATACCAATGATTCTTTCATATGTATTTATGGCGTTCATCTGCTTTAGCATCCTCATTCTGAAAGTGTTGTTGTTCTGCCCATTCAACCATTTGATCACAAGTGTAATCCGCTTGAGTTATGTTCTTGTTTCCGTCTTCATTGTCACTTGTGTATTCTGTTATCACATGCTCCATCATTTCTGCCAAAGTAGCATTTGGCAATATATATTTTTCAATATTAAAATCGACACCGCCATGGTCAATGTAGATTTCCAAGTTGCCTAGCGCTGCAGAAATATCAAACATTACATGCATATCATAGTTGTTTCTTAGTTTTACGGTGCTTGAAATGCCAGTGTGTGGTACTTCATAAAAAAGAGCATGAATATTCATGTCAACGATGTTAAACAAATATTGCTTGAGCTCTTCTAGCTTCATTCTTGGAATGTTGATGTTCATCTTCCAACCATTTACATACGTTGGTTTTCCGCCATAGCAAACCAATCGACCCTTGTTGTGAACAGGAAAATTGAAAATGGTTTGTGTATATGGTGCAGTAGGTTTAGTTTTTTTATTATACCAACGTTTAAAGCGTACACGCTCTTCCAGTTTGTTTTTTCTCTGAACCATTTCATGTATATAACGGACACTCTCGTGACTCTTTAGTTTTGTTTCTTCTGAAATTACACCTGCAAATGATTCTTCCATAGAACCATCATTTGGAATCAAATTTGTGCTTAAATCTGTCGGATGCTCACAAACAAAAATTTGGAGCTGTCCAGCAACTTTTGCGATGTCGTACATAACATCAATGTCATAATCATTTTCAATTGCTTTCATCCCCATTAAAGTTTGGTTTTGTGGCAATGCGTAATATAGAAAGTTGACCTTTGTTGGTAATTTTCTCTCTAGATACTTAACCATATCTCGAAAACCAAATTCTGGAACATTGATATTCATGTTTGAACCATCTTGGTATGTTATTGGGTTAAGTGTAAAGTTTCCGTTGTAGTTGATAGTGAATTGTAATGTAGTATTGTTAGATGTTGACATTTGATGAGTTAAAGAAGGAAGAATGTGCATATTTATATAAATATTGAATGTTGTCATACAATTATTGAATGTTGTCATACAATTATTGAATGTTGTCATATTTCGTGTAAACATGTATGTGATTTATAGACAATTATAGACTTGTCAAATACATGTCCCTTGTTGCTTACTGACAGGCCTAAAAAGTTGTCATACTATTATTGAATGTTGTCATATTTCGTGTAAACATGTATGTGATTTATAGAAAGTCATAGACTTGTCAAATACATGTCCCTTGTTGCTTACTGACAGGCGTAAAAAGTTGTCGTACAATTATTGAATGTTGTCATATTTCGTGTAAACATGTATGTGATTTATAGAAAGTCATAGACTTGTCAGATACATGTCCCTTTTGCTTACTGACATGCCTAAAAAGTTGTCATACAATTATTGAATGTTGTCATATTTCGTGTAAACATGTATGTGAGTTATAGACAATTTTGAATGTCCCTGTAATATTACTGACATGTGTAAAAGTTTTCGTATAATTATTAAAACATGACAAAAGGTTGTCATATTTCGTGTAAAACACTATGTGATATAGACCCTATATATACAACATCTGAAAAGAATTTTAACAAACATACAAATGTCGGCTAATTTCCAGAAATTCAAATGTAAATTACATTTCAATGGCAAGGAAAGTGGTGTCATTATGTACAGTGACATCACTTACTCATTAATGGTTGAAATGTTGGTGAACAAATTCGAGCTGGATGCTAGTACGCAACTCAGATTGTCGTTTAGGCTAAGCCCATCAGATACAACGATGGAGATTAAAGACAACAACGACGTTACTTTATTTGTTACGTGTGCTTGTGCTTCCGCTGATGGTATAATACATTTGTACATTGATCAGCCCAGGGAAAATGCAAGTACAATAGCACACACAAGGATAATACCCGGTCCAACGGGTATTCTTCAAATGGCCAAGCTCCGCAAAAATACAGACATTAGGGAAGGAGGGCCCTCGTCTGTAATGCCAACCCAAGAGTATGTCAGGAGAATAGAGGAGGATGCATCCGAAGATGATCATTTTACGCGTGGCCCATGGCTAAGCGCGCTTGGCTATCTAGATGCTTTTGGGATCAGGGTAGATGCTTGTTTAGGCGATATGAAAACCTTTTGTAAAAAAGGGAAGCTTGAACTGGTTTTAGCCGTCATCAAGTCTTGTACACCAAATGTGCTTGGTGACCTAACTGTGACACTCAAAGATCCATCAGGAACAATGTCTGGTTCAATTCATCACAAAGTACTAGAAGAGGATAAGGGGTACGTCAAGTCTATCGGTGTCGGTGCTGTTTTGATACTAAAGAACGTCTCAGTGTTCACACCAAAACCACATAACCATTACCTTAACATCACTTTGAAAAACATTGTTGAGGTTTACCACAAGGATACCGTTTATCAGTGATGTTTAAATTGGAGTTTCGTTTTTAAGTTGTATCATGTTTATCTTGTATTTCTTTATGTTTTTAATTAACCCATCTGCTAGACTTTCGTTTTTAATTTGTATCATCTTTATCTTGTATTTTTTTATGTATTTATTTAACCCATCTACTGTTTTCATTTAACTCATCTACAAAACTTTAGTTATCGACTTGTCAAATATCTTGTGATATGTAACATACACAAACTTTCATTAGATAAAAAAATATATACAAACGGTTGAAACTACATATACAAATGGTCAACTAATCATATCTACATCCGCTAGTATTCTCACAACGGGTATTATAAAAATGATGAGCCATAATAAATCTAAAGTCCTTAAAATACTGTTCAGGGTTAGTAATAACCGGTGGTGGGATCCTACCTGTACAAAATCGATGCATAAGCCAACATACAACTACTCCACAATCCCTACCATTTGACTGCTGCGGAGCAGGAAACCATTTTGAATCATTATAAGAGAATGAGAAGTTAAAATGTGGCCGGCTGGTAACGCCAAAATATCCTTGGATCTGTAAACTTTCATTTAAGACTTTAGTCCATCCATCAAGATGTTCTCGCAGCTTACCCGCCCTAGTCTTATTATCCATGGAGTCGAAAACAGAAATATGAGAATTCGGAAGATCTACAACACCTAGAACCCAGTGGTTGCCTTCGGCATGGAACGGCATATACACCTAAAAAGATAAAATCATTAGCTTACATACAATTAAATAGCTTATTAAAATACTAAACGCATTAAAATCATTAAACAAAAATACTTACCACGTGTACCTCATCCCAGGATGGGTACGGACGTGTCCTCCCACTTATCGTTCCCTGTAATGCACTATCCGTCACAAGTAAGAAGAGAGAAGTGCCTGGAGCATACGATGCAAGTGTTGATTTCGCTACTGTCCAGGGAGCACCATTTGGCCTCTGACGGATTAGAAGCTCAGTCCATGCATTCATATGCTAGTTCATATCAAAAAAATATTAAAATTATTTATAAGCATTCTATAGAAAAAAACTATTCAAATACATTATAAACATGTAACAATAAACTTACATCGTCTGCAAGCCAACCATTACTTGGGACCTTGGAACAAAAAGGGAGCAATTCACGCCAAAAAATTGTCTCACACGCAAAACCCATCATATGACAGTCCAGGTATATGGGTTTAGGGTTCTTCAGGAAAGTTTGTAAGTCTTCATAAAATGTACGCTTAACCTAAATAGCCAAAAGTAATATCAATAATAAGTTGTTAATCAATGTTAAATTTCAAGAATATTCACGTAGTTTTATGATTACCTTAGCAGGGTCAACGTTATAAAACGAAATGTACTCTCCGGTAAAATTTTCCCGTAAAAACTCAACTTTATCCCTCTCTTCTTCATCATCATTGACCCTATCGTCTTCTTCATCAATAGCTTTTCCAAGATCTAACGGGCTAATATTTGATGACATGGCATTCTCCTTAAGCCTACCATCCCGTTTATTGGGAATAGGAGTCGTGTCTGGCAAACGACCAAACGGGCTGCACAAATAACGACTAGGACGAACATCTCTCTTTCCTCGATTAATAGCACCCTAACACGGAACAAATATACATGCAAGTATTATAGTAGAAAAATGAAAAAAATATATATACTTATGTGGGTTATAAATTTACCGGTAACACACGATTAGCTACGGGGGGGGGGTGTGATGCAGTAGCTTGTTGCGCATTGTTACCCGACCACGGAACAAATCCTTGTTGTGGCATAGGCGTCCTAGAGTGAGGCGTCAGCTCGTCGTATACGTGCGTGCCCACCTGTGGCGACTGGTTGTGAGACACCCCCTCAAAGAAAGAACTACTGGGGGGTGTAGGAAACCCCCCATCTCCTTGACCAGCCTCACCAAATACCTACATACAATATTATAATGTTTAGTAATTTTTAAAACAAATGATTAGCAACAAAAAAATATGCAAATAAAACATACTTGCGCGTTCTGGTTCCAATTACTTCCAGTTCCAGCCGGCGCGAAAGCCTAAATACAATATTATAATGTTTAGTAATTTTTAAAACAAATGATTAGCAACAAAAAAATATGCAAATAAAACATACCTGCGCGTTCTGGTTCCAATTAAATCCAGTTCCAGCCGGCGCGAAAGCCTAAATACAATATTATAATGTTTAGTAATTTTTAAAACAAATGATTAGCAACAAAAAAATATGCAAATAAAACATACCTGCGCGTTCTGGTTCCAATTAAATCCAGTTCCAGCCGGCGCGAAAGCCTAAATACAATATTATAATGTTTAGTAATTTTTAAAACAAATGATTAGCAACAAAAAAATATGCAAATAAAACATACCTGCGCGTTCTGGTTCCAATTAAATCCAGTTCCAGCCGGCGCGAAAGCCTAAATACAATATTATAATGTTTAGTAATTTTTAAAACAAATGATTAGCAACAAAAAAATATGCAAATAAAACATACCTGCGCGTTCTGGTTCCAATTAAATCCAGTTCCAGCCGGCGCGAAAGCCTAAATACAATATTATAATGGTTAGTAATTTTTAAAACAAATAAGTAGCAACAAAAAAATATGCAAATAAAACATACCTGCGCGTTCGGGAACCCACTAAATCCACTAAAGAAACCAAATATTTTTTGGAACATTGTGTCGTGTTCATTAATCTTGGCAGCCTGAGCCTTTGTCAAATCCTCTAGTTCCGTCAAATGACGATAAACGAATTCTGGAACATCGTCACGGCTATATTGGTCTGAAAGTGGGGATATTGGTGGTGGTTCAATACTACGCCCCTCAAAAAATGCCATGCTATCACGGAACCAACCCTTTTCGGACTCATATGCATCGGGTACAAGTCTTAATGTAGGTTCCGCTACCTAAAATTTATATAACAACAAATACGAATATTGTTATGAATCACTAAAAACTGAATGGCATGATTAAATAACAACTCACCAATAAACTATCCAGGTAACAACGTTTAAACGGCCGCTTGTAACGCCAAGCACACACTCTTGGATGGAGCTCGTGACGATTAAAAAATTGTAGTGCCGTGTCTAGATAAGTCTCCAAAATCCACGTCTATAAAAAAATAATTGGTTAATTACTTTAACATTATATATATACATAAACAGCAAAAACTAAAATTATATATATATACATACCTTAAAGGCCCATGTAAAGCCGATCAGCGAATACTTAGGGTTCTTTACCTTACCGTCAGCGTCGGGCGGTGGTCGTGGCTTCACAAAAAAAGCTTCAAGACGTGAATCTACTGCACCAACTAACTGACTATACAATGTCGGCCACACGTACGAACCCCAAGGATATATGTTCCAAGCATCAAGATTATCTACTAAAGCCATGCACCATGGGGGGACTACGTAATTAACGTCGTGGCCTAACAGCACCATCTCCAACAACCCTAGCAAACTAACACGAACGGCATCGATATCGACAAGCTTATCAAAGGCATCGCTATTAATATAAGCATTCAGCAGTCCAACAGTTATCGAACATCCGTCATAACGTGAGTCAAAAACACGTCTCCTAAGAGGAGTAGGTTGACCATTATATTTGTCTTGAAAATCAACCCCAAATCTCAAGCCAGTTACTAAACAAAACTCCTCTCTACCAAATCTCAACTCAAAATCTCCTACACGATACCTCAATGGAACGACTTCCGTGTCTCCCGGTTCAGGAACAACTTGACACAAACTCATATAATGTATTAAAATACATGACTCTCGCATTTGTTCTATGTCAAACATCCATCCAAAACATGTCTGCCTAAACAATACTTCCTTATTGGTATTCGCAAATTTTTTTTTAAGGTAATGAACCAAACTAAGCTTACTTCTACAGGTAAGGTCAACGGCAAAATCCTAAAACAACAATTAATAACATTATATATTATTAACTACACAATAAGCATAAAACAACAAATAATGACATATTCACAAACAAAATTATTTACCGGAACAACTAGTGCCATATTCACAAACAAACGCGTTAACACCTAACCACTACCACCACCAAACCACCCAACAATGACAACCACTACCACCACCAAACCACCCAACAATGACACCGTCAGCCAACAACACCACCAACAGCCACAACACCACCACCGACAGCCTACACTACTAACACCAAAGCTACCAAGGAAGATTTTCCAACAGGCACAACTCCACGCTGCAACAAAAAAAAAAAAAAAAACAAGGAAGATTTTGCAACTATGTGAGAAAAACACCTACTCTTGCTTCGTATATTGACTGGAAATGTAAAACGAAATGACGAATTTTGCATGTTATTCGGATAAATTTTGGCGAACAGTAACGAGTAGTCATTCCAAATCATAGTGTACGATCACTTTGCTTAGTCCCAATGCCATTTCGCTGCAATATTAAAGTGAATTCGCTGCAATATTAAAGTGAATAGGTCCTTTTCTGACTTCAACAGTAGGTGTCCCCACATATTGTAAGATTTCGCCACAATATTTAGTAGAGATGCTTTTTTTTTTTTTTTTTTTTTTTTTTTTAATTACGCACGTTAAATTAAGGGGGAAGCGACACGTGTCCCATAAGCATTTCTGCACAAGTTTGTAGCGAAATGGCTGGCCTTTTTTGATATACCAAGAAAGGAGGACCTCTGCAGGACAAAGAAGTCCGTGCAGGGCCTTCCAAGTAATTTTCGCAAGAAGCTGTCTGAATCCACTATATGCTATTTTTGACCTCTTCGCCCAGTTATCAATAATAGTCAACATGAATTTATTAGTGAGTATAGAAGGTTAGGAATGTGATGCTTATCATTGAATTATACAAACATATATATACACAATACATCTTAGGGTTTCCTGTAATGGGCCGAGCCCTACAATGAGTACAACATGGGCATGGGCTGAGATAATACACTTCACTAGTACGCCCCCGCAGTTGGAGGGGGAAGAGGTCTAACGCTCAAACTGGAGCGAAACTCGGCAAACAATGGAGATGGGAGACCTTTGGTGAAGATATCGGCATACTGGTATCTCGAAGGCACATGAAGAACACGAACATGTCTAGTGGCAACAAGGTCACAAACAAAGTGGATGTCAATCTCAATTTGTTTCGTGCGTTGATGCTGGACTGGGTTGGTAGACAGATAGACAGCACTAACATTATCACAATATACAAGTGTAGTAGTATGCAATGGTACAAGTAGCTCACGAAGAAGGTTCCGAACCTATGCAGTTTCAGCAACAGCATTAGCGACATCTTGAAATTTCGTTTCAGGACTAAAGCGCGAAATAACATGTTGCCGCTTAGATGACCATGTAATAAGGTTGTCGCCGAGAAAAACACAATAACCCGAAGTGGATCTCCGAGTGGTGGGACATCTTGGCCAGTCAGCATCAGAGTAAGCTGTAAGTTCAGAGGCCGGAGATGCATAGAGTTGAAGGCCATGATCAAGGGTGCCACGAACATAACGCAAGAAGCGCTTGAGAGCCGTAAAGTGAGGCTCTCGAGGGTCATGCATAAATAGACACATTTGCTGTACAACATATGAGAGATTAGGGCGTGTGAATGTAAGATACTGAAGAGCACCAGCTAAACTGAGATATAATGTTGGGTCATCAACCGGGTTACCATCTGGTCCAAGCTTGGATTCAGTGTCAATTGGAGTCTTGCATGGGTTGTAGTTAAGCATGTGAGCACGCTGTATTTCAGTGGCATACTTGCTTTGAGAAAGAAACAAACCAAAAGACGTACGCTGAGCAGAGATGCCAAGAAAATAGTTGAGCGGGCCAAGGTCAATCATGGAAAAGTCACTATGAAGAGAGGTGATAACGCTCTGTAGAAGAGATGATGATGAAGCTGTCAAAATGATGTCGTCGACATACAGTAGTAAATATGCTATCTTAGTATCCTGCTGAAAGACAAACAAAGAAGAGTCACTCTTGCTGTGGTGAAAACCAATGCGGGTGGCATATCTAGAAAATCTCTGAGACCATGCCCGAGGTGCTTGTTGAAGGTCATAGAGTTATTTCTGAAAGAAGACAAACATAATCAGGGTGAGCAGGATCAACAAAACCAGGGGGCTGATGCATGTAAACCGTCTCTGATAGATGCCCGTGAAGAAATGCGTTCTTCACGTCTAACTGATGTATAGGCCATGCATGAGAAACTACAAGGCTAAGAACCGTACGAATAGTAGCCGGTTTGACAACCGGGATAAATTTCTCTTCGCACTCTATCCCCTCTTGTTGACTACGACCATTGGTAACAAGGCGTGCCTTATACCTGCTAAGAGAACCATCTGCACGAAATTTGTGTTTAAATAACCACATAAACCGAACCGCATTTACATTTTGCAGTCGGGGAACAAGCACCCACGTTCCATTAATAATAAGGGGATTATATTCGTCTAGCATATCATGTTGCCAATTTGGGTCACGAAGGGCATGCAAGTGAGAGCGAGGAATGGATGATGGTGTGGTGATATGGAGTGAAAATTTGGGGTTTGTCTTAACGGTGCCAACCTGTGATCTAGTGACAATGGGGTGAGATTTCGAAAGTGCCGGATTGCACAATTGTTGGGAGGTGGTTGTTGCTTGTGCGTTTTGAGATGGTGGGTTTGGAGATGTGATAAGGATTTAAAAGGTACACTTTTGAGGGGTCATTTAAGCCCTTAATCGACCACTTTTATATCCGTTACTGCTTAATTTCGTTCATTTTCACTTTTTAGGTCTCTTGAAGGCAAATTGCTGGAATGACACTTATTCGGACGAAAAGGCGCGAATATATGAAGAAAATGGCCAAAGTCAAGATCAAGACACTCAAGCTGCTCGAATTGAAGGTAACGGCGTCACAGCCAAAGGGCGACGCCCTCGCAACATGCTTTGAAACGACTCAGTAGCGAAATTGCTATTTTGCACTTGACGGCATCAGGCTTTAAAGAGTAGGGCGTCACAACTCAGACGGCCTAGATTTGGATCCTGACGGCGTCAGAAGATGAAGCCGACAGCGTCACTGACGCCGTCACAAAGTTGACGTGGCCAAGACGAAAACCAAATGCGGCGATCTGACGGCGTCACAAATAAAGAGTGACGCCGTCGCATGTTGTAACTCTATATATAGATTTCGAATTTTCAGACTTTTAGAGAGGTAGTTTTGTGGAGTAAAACCTAAACCGAACTTTGGCTGTCTTGGGCAGTATCTTAGGGTTTCATACCCTATTTTACAACAAGATAAGTGATTTACTTCATTAATTCAATTATGTCTTCAATTGTTTGTGTGTATGCTTGCATGTTTTCCATGTCCGGCTAATTTACTTGTGTGTTTGCTTAGATCTATGAAACCTAGGTATTGAATATTGATTGGTTGTCTCTTATCTTAATTGTGATTGACCTAGTATTGCGATAGGTCATTCATTGTGTTTTTAATTCTTAAGTAATCTTTGTGAACATTAGTTTATAATCACCTAGAGTTATTGTAGGCTAAACATCCAAAGATAACCTTAGAGTTAGTTTATGAATCCTAGAGATTTCGTAGGCAATAACCTTAAGGTAGTCTCAAAGAGTTAGGGAAAAACGCATACTCTACGACCTTAGAAGACACAACGCGTTAAGAATAAGGACGTGACAATTCAACCATCAATAGGAGATAACTAGGGAGTAGTAGCATCTAGGTAAACACATTTTTAATCATCATACGAGCATACAACAATAAACATAGACTACCCTAACCTTAGCTTAGTTGGCTCAGTTTGCTCAATTTTCTCAGCTTCTTTATCAACAATTTCAGCTTCTTCATAAGTTTGAGCATCTGGTTCTTCATAATGTTCAACATCTTTATTCAAATTCTCTTGCTCCAATATCCTCCCCAATTGGAATGAAGACTGCTTGTGAACCTTTTTACCTTTAGAAGGTTTCCTAAACTTTCTTCCTGTCTTCTTCTGAGACTTGACCCACAACCTATGATGTTGAACCAATGGCCAGACAAATTTCTTCAATCTTTTAAACTTGGTGTTCAACTGCATAAGTTGTTTAGCATGAGCTTTAGTAGTTTTCTTCAGTCTCACCAATTCCCTTGTCAAGACATAGTTATCCAGTACCAACCCTTCAGGAGCCATATCTCCCTCATCTCCTCCAGATGTTTGAGTCCCATATGTGGAAGTGTAATCATTGGGAGAGGATGGTGGGTTTACCTCTGGTTCTGAATCACCATGAGCAATTGTAGGTGAAGATGCAGTACCTTCTTGGGCAGCAGTACCTTGTGAAGAAGCAGTATGTTGAGAAGCAGTACCTTGGGGTGATGCAGTACCTTCTCGTTCTTTACTTGCAGCAGCATCATCTCTAACTGCTTGCACTATCTCCATCATAGAAGTAGTCAAAGGAATATTCCTTCCAGATAATTTATCACTCTTCCTAGCCATGAAGGTGAATATCTTTGGAGGTTGTACCACAACAGGTAATAAGCTAGAAGGTTATGGGACATCATGAAGTTGTTTGTTCAAGAAAACTTGAACAAATCTTGGATACATTAACCAGGGTGATCCATTAGAGATGTGAGAGAGCATACCATCCAAGATTAATCTTGAAAAGTTGAAGACACGATTGATAGCCAATCCCACTAAAGCAGATGCTATATTTGATCCAAATTGCTCCCATGAAGTACTTTTGGAACTGATGCAATGAAGTAGGACATGAACCAGGTACTTCCAGTGTGGACTAAACAAGGGTTTCTTGAATGTTGTTTCAGTTAAAGACCCTTCATACCCAATATCTCGTAAAGTATCCCAAAGAACTTGTTTATCAAAACGTATAGCCCCTTCTTCATCATCAAATAATAAATCTTCTCGAATAGATGCTTCACTAATTCTAATGATCTTTCCAGCAACCTTAGCTTGTATGTATGAATCATCATTTTCCATGTGAGTGCGAGCAGTCGCCCAAAACTGTTGAATCCATGGCTCAATAATATTCAACCAAAAGTTCATAATTGATTGAAGATCCAGCGAGGAAATCAATTATGTCATTTGCTTCGGTCTTATCTAAGTTTGCCACCATGTTATGCTTGCTAACTGTATGTCAATTCGCCATTGATTGTTGTTTACAAAAGAAAATGGTTCGATGAATAGTAATTGTATAAGAGAGAGAAATAAGGAAAAGATTGATAAGTATAAAGATGAGAGGGAAAATCGAAGGGTAGTTATTTGTAGGTAAGATTTGAAGAATCACAGCCCATAATAACAAAGTTACCGTTATTTGAATTTTAACCCATCTTTTGACCGTTGGAACAGTACGTTGATAAGACAAGCAGTGCTTTCCACATAAGCAGTACTTTCCAAAGCAGTACTTTCAGAGCAGTACTTTCAGATAACCAAAAAGCAGTACTTTTCCATTCTCTTCTTCACAATGGCAAAAACATCAAAAAGACATGGTTTATCCTCCCCTTAAACAATGCATAAGACTATCTAACTAAATAATAAGTCCTCCCCTTAAATGTAGCTTAATAATTAATCATACCAATACTCACCACTAAGTGATTGAATCTTGAAACATCAAATCCTTTTATGAGTTAATCAGCTACATTATCATCTGTGTGAACCTTGACAACATTAATGAGCCTATGCTCATAACAATCTCTGATAAAGTGATGCCTAATCTGAATGTGCTTGGTTTTGGAGTGATAAATTGGATTCTTCACAATGAAAATTGTACTCTCATTATCAATGTTGATAGGAGTATTCTTGAAGTTGAACCCATAATCCAAAAGTTGATTCTGCATCCATAATACTTGTCCACAACAGCTTGCAGCAGCAACATATTCTGCTTCAGTGGATGATGTTGTTGCAATGGTTTGTTTCTTACATTTCCAAGAAACTAATCATCTTCCAAGATATTGGCATCCTCCAGTGGTTGATCTTCTATCATAATTATCACCTGCATAGTCACTATCTGAAAAAGCTTCCAAGTGAAAAGGTGAATCTTTTGGATACCACAACCCTAACTTAGGTTGTTGTTTCAAATAACTAAAAATCCTCTTGACTGCATTCATATGAGAGACCTTAGGTGAGACTTGATATCTTGCACATAAACAGACAACAAACATGATATCAGGGCTAGATGCAGTTAAGTACATAAGACATCCAATCATAGATCTGTAAAGCTTGACTTCTATAGGTTGACCATCTTAATCCTTACCCACTGAGTTGATTGATTTTATGGGTGTGGTGACCGACTTCATAGCATCAAAGTTAAAATTTTTAAGAATGTCAGTGACATACTTGTCTTGACTAATGAAAATTCCAGCCTCTGATTGTTTAACTTGAAGCCCCAAAAAGAAAGTTAATTCACCCATGGAACTCATCTGAAACTCTTGTTGCATGAGCTTCTCAAATTCTTTCACCATAGACAGTTTTGTAGCTCCAAAGATGATATCATCTACATAGACTTGAACAAGCATGATATCCTTCTTGTCTCTCTTGATAAACAAAGTCTTATCAATTGCTCCTCTTCTGTAACCATGTTGCAATAAGAAAGTGGAGAGTCTTTCATACCAAGCTCTAGGAGCTTGATGAAGGCCATACAGAGCCTTAACAACTTTGTAGACTTTGTTTGGATGGGCAGGATCCTCAAAACCAGGAGGTTGCTTGACGTAGACCTCCTCTGTAATCTTGCCATAAAGAAAGGCACTTTTGACATCCATTTGATAAACAAGAAAGCCCATATATGATGCAAAAGCAAGGAAAATTCTAATGGCTTCAATCCTTGCTACAGGAGAAAATACTTCATCATAATCCACTCCTTCTTCCTGTCTATATCCTTGAGCAACTAACCTTGCTTTGTTCTTGATGACATTCCCTCTTTCATCTCTCTTAACTCTGAAAACCCATCTTGTACCAATAACTTTCTTTCCATCTGGTAGATCACATAGTACCCAAACTTCTTGAAGTTTGAATTGAAGAAGTTCTTCTTGCATGGCTTCAACCCAACTCTCTTTAGTTAATGCTTGAGCAACATTCTTGGGTTCTTCTTGAGAGATAAAACAAGGGAATAAACATGTTTGTTGATCCTTATGATTCATCCTGTTTTGTTTATACACAAAGCTAAGTAAAGCATTATGTGGCTTAGAGAAGCCTTTAGCCTTGGTTCTTGTGAGGACCCCTGATGTAGAAGGTCTAATGATTTGACCAGTGGGATGATCTTTATGAATTCTTAATGTAGGAGTCTGTGAAACGTCCAGATCATCATCCAAATTTGTGAAATCAGCTCCTTCATTGGAATTTAAGAAAATACCTTCATCTTCAAACTCATCATCAGTGTCTTCTAATCTAGGCATGGTAGGATCATTCAAATCATCTGAAGTACTGTCAAGTGGTGCAGCAGTACTTTGATCCAAAGTACTGTGATCCAAAGTACTGTAAGGGTATTCTGTAGACTTACCCTTTTTCATTGTTTCTTCAAAAGCTCTTCTTTGTTCATCCTTATAAGATTGTGCTATTGTTTCTTGAAAAAACATCCTATTAAGCTCATCTTGAATAGCTTGATCCTCAGTAGACAAAGTGGATTTTGATTCATCAGTACTTTTCTCCTTTTCGACAGTTATAGGTTCTTCATCAGGAACATCATTAGGTCTAATATTGACTCCGTGAACAATGTACTGTAAATCTTCTTCTTTGTGATCAACTTGATTTTCTTCTCTGACAGGTACATAATTCATAGAAGGAGTCAAAACGTCAAGATCAAACATCCAATCAGGACCTTTACCTTTTTGATTTTCTTGATCTTCTAAAAATTCAACATGAAGACAATCTTGAACCTTCTTGGTGACCTTGTTGTACACTCTAAATCCTTTGCTGTTGGTACAGTATCCCAATAAGTATCCTTCTTCTGACTTGCCATCAAATTTTCCCAAAGCATCAATAGTATTGAGAATAGTCAGAGGACATCCAAAAGGTTTCATAAAATGTATGTTAGGTTTGTTTCCCATAAGCAACTCATAAGGTGTCTTCATCTGAGGTTTAGTGACTGATACTCTATTCAACACATAGCAAGCAGTACTTACAGCTTCAGCCCAAAATTGAATAGGTAATTGAGAATCTGCAAGCATTGTTCTGGCTGCTTCTATCAAGGTTCTGTTCTTTCTCTCTGCAACACCATTCTGCTGTAGAGTTCTAGCAATACTAAACTCCCTCTTGATTCCTTTCTTGGCACAAAACTCATCCATAAACTTGTTCTTGAATTCAGTCCCATTGTCACATCTAATTCCTCTTACTTTGAGTCTCAATTGGTTTTCAAGGGCTATTATAAGATCATGAATAGCATCAAAGGTTTCATCTTTAAATCCCAAGAAAAAGACCCAACTAAATCTACTGCAATCATCTGTAATAACCAGACAATACTTCTTCTTGTTTAGACTTGCAACAGAAACAGGTCCAAACAGATCCATGTGTAGCAACTCCAAAGGATCTCTAATAGTTCTTTCTTCAATCTTTTTGCATGAAGCTTTGTGTTGTTTACCCTTCTTGCACGCCAAACATGAGTGATTATTCTTGTATGTTTTTGAAGGTAAACCTCTAACTAAATTTCCTTTAACCAACTTGTTGATATTCTTGAAATTCACATGGCCTAATCTTCTATGCCACATATGTGCTTCTTAAAGTGTTGCTTTTGCTACTAAAAATGTTGCTCTTGCAGAAAAGTTAAGACTCTTCATATTTAGACTGTACACATCATTAGTCCTTGGTACTCTAAGTATTACCAAGTTATCATCAACAAGTTTAAACTCAGGGGAAAGAATAAGACATTCTGTGTCAGTGAATAACACAGGGTGCTTCTTGTCACAGATCTGAGAGACTGACAAAAGGTTGAACTTGAGCTCCTTCACATAACGAACATTCTCAAAATCTATGCTTCCTGCCTTGATGGTTCCTTTACCAGTAATTCTTCCTCCACTAGGATCATTCCCAAATGCAACTCTTCCTCTAAAATAGGATCTAAAATCTGACAGAATCTCTTTGTCTCCTGTCATGCTTCTAGAGCAACCACTATCAACAATTAAATGATCTTTAAGCTCCTCTTCTGGGTTGCCCTGCACAAAGATAAGAGAGTTACTTAATTTTAATGGCTTGGGTTCCCCTTGTGGAGTGACATACTTAAATTGTTTAAGTATGTAATCTCCACTATTTTTAAGCACATGATCAATTATCTTTGGTTGTTCCAAAACTTGTGTTGTTTTTTCAACAAAAATCTCTTTTTCTTTTTCAACAAAATTCTCTTTATTATTTTCAATAAAAATCTCTGTTTCACTCTTACTTGCTGAAAGTACCGTTTGTTCCCCATCAGTACTTTCTTTCTTAACCCAGCTGGTTTTAACTTTTTGTGTAGGTTTCTTTAATCTAGATACTCTGTTTGAGGTGTAGCGCCTTCTAGATTGATAGTAATTAGATCTCCTAGGGCTTCCATTCCAAAAAGTGCTAGCAATACCTTGATTGGGTGAAAACTGAACAGTACTTTGAGAAGGTACCGCTTGAGAAACTTTTGGTTTATCAGTACCTTGAAAGGTGTTTGAGGGTACTGATGGTTTTGAAAAAGATCTTCTCTGGTGAGGGTACCTATAATCTTTTGAGAAGTTACTGTGGTTAACCCTATGTGAATGATTCCAAACTGGTTTAGTCTCCCTTGGCTTATGGTTATTAGATCTGGTCTTTGGGAATTTACTTAGATACTATGAGTGAAAGTCACAGTGCGTAATCAAATGATCAGGACTATAACAAACAAAACACAATTTTTGACCCATACTCCCAAAATTTCTTCCATTAGTTCTATGACCAAACCTAACCTGAGTTTTTGGTGAATTATGAAAATTAGTTTGACCAAAATTATCCCAAAAAGGTATTTGAAAAGGTTTTCTTGAAGGTACTTCTGAATGTTTAGCAGTACTTTAAGTTGAAGGTACTGCTTGACTCTTAACATTATCATCCTTAGGTTTCTCAACTGTTTCTTTTGGGGTTTCAGAAATAGATTGACCAATAAGCTTTTTCCTAAACTCTAGATTGTCTACTCTAAAACGAGAAACATCTGTCCTAGTTGGTTGAAAACTACCAGTGGGATGAGGGACTGCATGATAACCCTTGTCTTTCTTAAATTCAGGAGGTTTTTGACTAATAGAGTCCTCATTACTAGATGTGTTTTCTACATAGTTAATGAGTTCATCATCACTAGTGGTTATATCCTCATAATCAAGTTGTTCCTGATTACTAGGTGGGTTCTCTTCTGTGCTACTAAAATCCATACCAAAACCTAGGCCAATTTTAATGTGTGCTCTTTTCTGTTTTTCAACAAAACTATCATGTGAAAGGCCAGATTCTCCCCAAGCAGCAAACGCAGCAAACTTTTCTAGCAATTCATCCCTTTCTTTAGTCAGCTTTTCAATTTCAGCTACCTTACATCCTAACTTCCATTCACTCAATTTTAATTGATAATCCTGTTGTTCATACTTTTCTGCCCAAGCCATTTCATTATTTTCATGAGTTATTATTTTGGCTTCCATTGACTCTAAAGTAATTTGATAACCAGCTACCTCAGACCTAGCCCTTCTATAATTATCTCTTTCAGTTACATAATCATTAAGCACTTTTTGATAAAAATCATGACACTTGGAGCATACCTCAGAGATAGGGGGTGAACTTGGTGAAGTAGCTACCATAGCAAGTAGAACAGGTTCTTCTTCACTTTCCATGCTCCAATCAAAGCTTCCTAGACCATCTCTTGATCCCAAAGCATCAAATCCTGGTTCCTCATCAAAAGCTGTGCTCCAATCAAACTCTTCCACTGTGACCATACAGTAGGTTACTGGTTCATCATCAAATTCAGCACTCCAGTCAACCTCTGATAGATTTTTTTGAGCAACCAAAGCTTTTGTTTCAGTAATCGGAATTTCCTTTAGTTCAAGCTTGGGTTTCTCAATCATTCTATTTGCATGATATTTAGCAAACTTGCATTCCCTTGCAAAGTGTCCAGTTCTTTGACAATTAAAGCATTCAATCTTGGACTTGTCAAACGTTATACCCTGTTTGGGTTTGAAGTCAATGCCTCTTCCTGTTTTCTTCATGAACTTCTTGATCCTAGCAGTGATCATAGAAACTTGCCACCTTATATCAATTTCTTCAAGAGCATTATCTTCAATTTGTGACAAATCTTCTTCATAAGTAACAGGTAAAGTAGCTTGCTGAACGAAGAATGAGCATACAACTTCATCAGAGTGGATGGTGTTTGTTGGTGATGATGTAGGAGTAGGATAAACAACAGTACTTTGAGCAACAATACTTTGAGTAGGATAAGCAGTACTTTTAGTGGAAGTACTGCCGCTCTTTTCAGAAGACACAAAAGCAATACTGTGAGATTTTGAACTTGTTTGGCCATTCATCTCATGTTCATACACCTTTAAGTGGTTGTAGAGATCATCAAAGTCCATAAAATCTAAACCAGGTTGTCCTCTGATCATAGTAGCAATCACATGCCATGTGGATGGCAAACTTCTTAAGAACTTCAGGTTTTCATCTTCAACAGATACCTCTGCTTTGTATAAATCCAGCATACTAAGAAGATTTTGGAATCTGTCATAGGCAGCATCAAGACCTTCTCTTTCACTAACAGTGAATGTTTCAAACTGTTGCTTCAACAGATTTTTGTGCATCTTCTTGGAAGCATCATTACCTCCAAATCTTGTCTTGAGGGCAGCCTATAGTTGTTTTGCATCTTTAGCATCATGGAACTTGAGTAGGTGACCATCAGGAATAGCAGACAATAGTATGTTGAGAGCCTTTTCTTGATTTCTTACAGTAGCTGCTGGCAAGACAGCCTTAGGTGGTTTAGGTTGTCCTGGAACTTCTACAAGATCTGGAATAACTTCATTACCATTAACTATTACATTCCACAGTGCATGGTCTATAATGGCAATGTACTGCCTCATCTTCATGCTCCAAAGATCATACTCTCCCTTCTTGATGATAGGAATTCTGAGTGAGGTGATGGATGGGGGTGGTGCAGCTTCAGTCGACATCTTTAGGGTTTGTTGTTAAATCGGTTTTAAGGGTTTCTTCTTAATCAGAGTTTCCACACAAACTCTGATACCACTTGTTGGATCGATATACTCTAACCAAACTAACTTATGTAGCTTGTAAGGGCTTAGCAACTTCGGATAAATCCTAAGTTACTAACAATGAAACACTGAATTAACTCTATTAAGTATGCGGAATTTACTTCAATAAAGCTAAGAAGAATTAACTTTAACTTCAACAATTTTATTAATACTTAGAACCTGCTTGTTATACAGATTCTCTAACAACCCTAACAACTCTAATATTCTCTCTAAAATCGTATTCTGAGAACTTATAAACTCGTATATCTAATGCCAATCTAGGGGTCCTTTTATAGGCATAAGGATAACCCTAGTCGGTTTACAACTCTAATCCTTGTACGACAAGTAATACTAAACTAAGAACATTCTAGAATTACATAATAATCCTTAACGATTTACATAACAGTCCTTTATCCTTGCAGTACTTTAATAAATGAGCAGTACTTTGACCTTCACATAAGCAATACTTTGACTTTATGTCCCAACACCTTGTCCAATTTCATTTGTGTAATAAACCATGAGAAATATCGGTTAGGGTAATTTTGGCACCAAATTTAAAATTTTTCATGACATGTTGGAGTGGGCCATTAGTCTTAATAAAGCGTCTCATGGATAGGAAGTTATATGACTAGCACAAAACCCTTTACCACTTCAATTCCACCCAAAATGTGAGGATCGGCCTTAGATTTTTAGGAATCAAAGCATTCCACTTTAATGCTTTGAGAGTGTACCGATAGTATAATAGATTCTAGAACTTGTTTTGTGATGCATTCCGAGATCGCTAGTGAGACTACACTTGTGTAGTTAGGAATAACTAAATGATAAGAGGCATTAGGATAACCCTTGTTTATTACCCGTATTATAATTACTTCTTCCACATCGGTTTAGTAATTCCCCCACACCCTTGCATTGTACTCATCTTTAGTACACGATACCCCTAGTTAACTCCTCAGAGCCTATCCTTTTAGCGGTTCTCGTGATGTTTCGGTTTTCCGAAATATCAATGAAGAGCATTGTTTACAATCCACCCCCAAATGTATACCCAAATCGCCTTAGCCTACCTTGTATGCACTCACTTTTAGTGCATTATTCTTATCATACTAAACCCTTAGTTCAATTATCTAATTACTTTCATAAGTTGCTAAGTCGAGTCATATCCTTTGTACCGTAAGCCTAACGTTACAACCCTTTAAAAGACCTCTTGGATAGTTTTTCCTAGGTGCTTACGCCAAAGTGATGGAGGTTTGATCTAATCTCAAGACTATGGTAATCTATGTACTAGGACCGGTTAATGAGTGTTTATCTTCCATTTCCAACTTGATATATTTCATATACACCCGAGAGATGAGAGTATCCAAACACCACTTGTGAGGTGCTAGTATGTAATTTCCGTGCTTGTTATGACATTTACGAGGCTTATACGTGTTGTGAATTGTTCTAAACTAATGCTTCATGACCCCTAACTTATAAATTGATTGGCTAAAAGCACATTTGCTTGAGGACAACCAAGTACCAAGTGTAGGGATATTTGATAAGGATTTAAAAGGTACACTTTTGAGGGGTCATTTAAGCCCTTAATCGACCACTTTTATATCTGTTACAGCTTAATTTCGTTCCTTTTCACTTTTTAGGTCTCTTGAAAGCAAATTGCTGGAATGACACTTATTCGGACGAAAAGGAGCCAATATATGAAGAAAATGGCCAAAGTCAAGATCAAGACACTCAAGCTGCTGGAATTGAAGGTGACGGCGTTACATCCAAAGGGTGACGCCGTCGCAACACGCTTTGTGACGACTCAGTAGCGAAATTGCTATTTTGCACTTGACGGCATCAGGTTTTAAAGAGTAGGGCGTCACAACTCAGACGGCCTAGATTTGGATCCCGACGGCGTCAAAAGATGAAGCCGACGACGTCACAACCATAAGGTGACGCCATCACAAAGTTGACGTGGCCAAGACGAAAACCTAATGGTGGCGATCCGACGGCGTCACAAATAAAGAGTGACGCCGTCGCATGTTGTAACTCTATATATAGAATTCGAATTTTCAGACTTTTAGAGAGGTAGTTTTGTGGAGTAAAACCTAAACCGAACTAAGGCTGTCTTGGGCAGTATCTTAGGGTTCCATACCCTATTTTACAACAAGATAAGTGATTTACTTCATTAATTCAATTATGTCTTAAATTGTTTGTGTGTATGCTTGCATGTTTTCCATGTCCGGCTAATTTACTTGTGTGTTTGCTTAGATCTATGAAACCTAGGTATTGAATATTGATTGGTTGTCTCTTATCTTAATTGTGATTGACCTAGTATTGCGATAGGTCATTCTTTGTGTTTTTAATGCTTGAGTAATCTTTCTGAACATTAGTTTATAATCACCTAGAGTTATTGTAGGCTAAACATCCAACGATAACCTTAGAGTTAGTTTATGAATCCTACAGATTTCGTAGGCAATAACCTTAAGGTAGTCTCAAAGAGTTAGGGAAAAACGCATACCCTACAACCTTAGAAGACACAACGCGTTAAGAATAAGGACGCGACAATTCAACCATCAATAGGAGATAACTGGGGAGTAGTAGCATCTAGGTAAACACATTTTTAATCATCATACGAGCACACAACAATAGACATAGACTACCCTCACCTTAGCATAGTTAATTAGATAATTAGATAAGTAGAGTAATCGGTAGAAATACCACCCCCCAAATCCAATACCCCGAGATTCGTACCTTTCAATTTTCTAAAAAAAAATATAGAAAAAAATAAAAAATAATCTTCCTCAACCCCAACCTTAGCGTAGTAATTTCTCACTAGATTTCCCATTCCCCTAAAGAATGAACGACCCTAATACAACACTACAACGATTAGGTTCACTGCCTTGGGTGTTGAAAAACTTGTTCGACAAAAAGGAAGTTCCTTTGACCCCGAACGCGCGTTGTACGCGTATCAAGATGTTCGTATGGAGTGGTCAAGTTGGACTGGGCTTGTTTGGGCTGTGGGAGACAAGGAGGCTAGAGAAGGTAGTGGATCAAGTTGGGTTGAAGCAGTATGGGTGTAATAGGTAGGGGTGTAAGGTGTAGGAATTAGATCAGATGGTGTAGTTAAAATCAGGCTGCTGTGTTGGGTTGTCTCAACAGATTGTTGAGTGGGTGATGTGGGTTTTAGTATATTGGATGGTGTTGTTAATAATCGAAGGGCCATGGGTGATGGTGTCACACCCCCAAAATATCGCAGCGGAACGATAGTGTCATTGGGGTATAACGTCATAGCACAAAGTATGGATACAGAAAACGACCTCTATAATGAGACGTTTTGAAAAGTTTACCATTCGATTACATAAGTTAAAGTTTACACCACAAGAATTCACAAAGTTTGATAATACACAAAGAGTTTACAAAACATGTCGAATGGTAATTGTTAAAAACACAAGACTCCAATGTATGCCATGCGACCCAAAAGCTCCATGAAATGCTATCACCTTAAGACCTGAGATAAACATGCTAAAAAGTGTCAACACAAAGGTTGGTGAGTTCATAAGTTTGTAATAAAATGATCTAAAATACTTTGAGAAATGTTCACACAGCAAAGGCATTGTAAATCCACTCAGTTCCAAGTTCCGCCCATACAAAACTTGCAACCTGTGTGTTCACAACCCACTGCCTAAAATAGAATAACAATCAGGAATATGCGCAATATGGTAGTTAAAAGTATAAATGTCACCACAAGGGTCTTCCAACAACTCGTGTTGGGATGTCCCTCCAACGCTCACGTTGGGATGTATCCAAATTAATGGCCTTCCAACATATAAATATTGGGATGTTCCTCCAACGACGCACGTTGGGCTGTATCCAAATTAATGGCCTTCCAACATATAAATATTGGGATGTTTGTTTAAGTCTAGTCGCAACACGCACCAAGTCTAATGTATAAGTAATATTGTTTGGCAATAGAGTTTAAATGTTTTGATAAGTAAGCATGTATCTCGCCCCAAATAGTTTATAGGAATTTAAACGAGTAAAAGTGGGGTATGAACTCACCTGGTGTGATTAATATGCTAACAAAAATGATGTGCACGAAAATGAGGCTCGGAAACTATCCGCGACCTAAAATGAATGTTATGACTTGAGTTATGATATGTTGTTATGCATGCATTTCGTATGTTATTTATATCATTTGCGAGTTTTGAAAATAATATTTATCGTCGAAAAATACTCTTTTGACGTCTTGACCATTCTTAAATTACTTTACAAGTGTTTACGTCAAAATGTCATCCTACAATGGTTTCGTAATGATTTATAGGGAAATTTTCACTTTTCGTCGCAAAATAATGTCGTCGGAAATTTCGTGAAATTGACAAAAATGGCTTCGAAAAACTAGTCGTAAAATGGTGTACGTCGCACATTAGGAAACGAACTCGATGGTTTTGGAAAGTTTGTATCAAAATCTAAAAGTTTCAGTTCAGGAATTTTCGACATAAAGGTCTCGAACATAAAGATAATAAGGGTTAAAGATGGTGATTTTGTCTAATGGTTGTGTAAAAATGAGTTTCGGCCAATTTTAAGCATCCGTAAATAATTTATTACAACTCCGCTATACAAACGGCTTGTCGTTTTGAAAAATATGCTCAGTGATCTTAATTTTATTAGAAGACATTTCGTTCCAAAAAGTTCCACATCATGGTTAAAAACAGCCTCCAACATGGTCGTTTCAGCTACCGTAACACTTGTCTCGTAAAATAATATAGTTTTTCAGAAAATACTAGTTACGGCAATTTTATGAAAACGTGCATATCTTTGTCGTTTCAAATCCGTTTTCTACGTATAATACGTCCTTAGCTTCGTATCAAAGTATACTAATATATTTTTGATAAGTCGAAATAATTTACAAAGCTTAAGGCTCGTTTTTGACTCGAACAAAGTAAAAACATGTTGCTGAAATTTCTGAAAAATATATATTTCGTCGTCAAACTTTAAAAATTCATAACTTCTTCGTTATAACTCCGTTTTAATCCGTTCAAGCGGCCACGGATTCGTTTTAAAGTATATTTTCTAAATACCAAGGCCAAAAATTCGTACCTACTGTCGGATTTTCCAGAAAAACAAAATAAGGACAGACCACTTTTAATACTTGTCGAAAATAGTTTTCCTCGTACTAAACCTATTCAAATCCCTTCAAATCAACTCCAAAGCTAATCTAATCCTACCATACACCTTCTTAGGGTGTCATGGGTTCCTAAACATCATCAAGACTAACATATACCAAGGGGATAATTATAGGATGACTTTATATGTATAAAACTCTAAAATCAAAGTAAAAAATGGTATAAATACACATATGTCATGTATGTTTTAGCTCAAAAATGATGAGATAAGTATGAAATGAATATGTAAGATGAAAATAAACATGAGATGCTTACTAGTGATATGATGAGGTGATTAGAACAAGGATTAAACCTAAACACCCTAGGTTTTTATTTCAAAACCTAAACAAGAGTGTATACTAGATTGTGATAAACTTGAACTTGAAAAATTTGATGAATTCTTCTTGAAACCCTTATATGGCCGGATATAGAGAGAAGGAAAAAGGAAGAGTAAAGTCTTGAATAATTGAAAGTGAAATGAATCAAGTAACATATATTGAGTGAAATCTATTTAGGTAGGAAAAAAATCTACCCAATTTGACTACCCTCCCTCCATAGGCCGGATTTTAGGGGATTGGTTCACAATGATAAATTTTTTTTTTTTTTTTTTTTTTTTTTTTTCTTTTTCTTTTTTTTTTTTATACTTGTATAAATACTTGTGTAATATTTGTTAAATGGTGTAAGAAAATATGTAAGTAGTAATCACTTGTAAGGTTTTGGTAGCTTTTAGGTACAAGTAAATTTTTAATAGATCAAAATAGAGTATAATGATATTATAAAAATTATAAAAATACATTCCTTGTAAAATTTGAGTGATAAAATAATTATCGTATAGTTTTTAAGAAAAACGTCGTAATAATATAACTTTAACGATTTATATACCAAATAAATTTAAAACACTAGGAAAAACTCAAAATATAGTTTTTATAACTAAATGTAAGTATAAAAACATGTCGGGATCATTTTTGAAAGTAATGGATTAAATGCTCAAAATAATAACTCACGCGATAACGTTTATTTAATAAGAAAATAACGTGTAATGTAAAATGCAAAACCATGCACGAACCGTTATGAAATGATGAATATGGAATATGAGAAATGACCGGAATTTGAGAATTGTGACATTCTTCCCCTGATAGAGGAATCGCGTCCTCGCGATTCAATCGATGGTACATAAGGTTCTACCCTAAGGGTTAGAGAAATCAGAATGTATGGTCAAAGTGCTTATGCCAAAACTTACGCGTCTAGGTTTCTTATCTAAGGAGACTCACTGAATCTGAATAATACGGTGGATCACTTAATGGTCTAGAAAAAAACGTACCAGTTACGCATTGCGGGCTTCCTCGGTCCCTATATAGAATGCTCGACCTCGGGGTGGACTGATATTGAGTACAGGGTTTGGGTTATTTCCTTCAATTGCTACAGCTAGAGGAGCTTGCATCGGTGGCTTATTCAACTGAGGACAATTATTCCGGTAGTGATTCGGGCTGTTGCACTCGTAGCAAGTCCTTTGGTTATTCCTCATGTTGCCCGTGTTAACCGTTGTTATTGGTCTTGCACGCTCTCTACACTGGCTTGAAAAATGATTCGACTGATTGCATATTGTACATAAGCGGCAGGGCTTGGACTTCGGGTGATGATAAGCACACTTAGCACATTTGGGATGGGTACCCGCATACTCTCTTTGTTCAGTACCAGTTGCCACAAAAACTTTTGCCCTTTTGTTGTCTGCTACCACGTCTATCTGCTTATTCGACCCACTTGCTTCCTTCCTCTTATCACTGCTCTTCAAAGTACCATTTCTAACCATCTCGTCTGTCAGGGTTCCTGCCCTCAGTATCGCACTTTGTATTGTAGACGGCTCAGTTGTTTTCACAGTTCCACGGATTTCGGGGACAAGACCATATATGTACCTCGAGATTCTCTTGGACTCAGGGGTAACTAGATGAGGAACTAGTCTGGCTAACTCATGAAATCGGTCTGTGTAGGCTGCGTGACCAGCCCCTATCATGGAGTGGTGATAAAATTCATCCTCTAGTTTCTGCATTTCATTGTCCGGGCAGTATTCCTCTTTTAATAACTCCTTAAATTCGTCCCATGTCATGCCTATAGCTGCTTCTCTGCCCCTAGCCTGTAGCTGTGTATTCCACCATGTCAATGCCTTCCCTGATAGCAAACAAGCAGCATACTTCACCCTCTGATTGGTGGCACAATTGCTGATGTCGATCACTGACTCTGTCTTCTCTACCCATCGAGTATAAGCCAAAGCACCTCCTATACCATCAAACTCCACAGGTTTGCATGCCGAAAATTCCTTATATGTGCATCCAATTCTGTTGTTGTTGTTGTTGGTGTTGTTGTTGTTGTTGCTGCCAGCTACATTGTTGGTGTCGCCAGTACCGTTCCCGTTCCCGTGGTTTACCGAGTTATTCATATGATTTCCAACTTGTGTAACAATAGTGGGAAGTAAGATTTGAAGTTGTTGAGCGATGATGGCGGCAAAATCAGGGTTTCCGCCAGTGTTGTTATCATTGTTACCCATGTCGCTACCACCTCCTCTACCTCCACGCCCACCTGTCATTCCACCTCTTGGTGCCGCACCACCTTGACCAGTACTGCGTGTTACTCTCTTTGGTGCCATTATCTCTGCAAGGGAAAGAACCGTTGAATTCCCAATGTCTATGCTTAACGTCCTCAAACATAATATCACGCCACAAATTGGTTCCTAAGGTGTCCACACCGATCTACGTATGCGTGGTCGCATATGTCCACGTGAGTTGTGACGCATTTATAATTATGTTGGCCACCATAATTATAATTGCCTCATTTTACACATGTACATACCACCAAGCATACATGTCTCGGCGATTGGTGTTACTTAAGTAGGTAGCCAGTCTATCATCCGATTCTAAATGGTGAAGGAGGGAGTTAGGGTAGGTATCTAGGAAGAGTCGCACTTGGTGCATAGGAAATTCCGTTAGGTGCTAAAGTCACTTATGAGGTTTAGTCGCCAGCAGTTCCCAAAGTATCCTCAAGAGAACTCCCATCCTCGGGCAAAATCATCAAATCTATCCAGCTTTATAGTAACACTTATTTAGCTCGATCTCGCATCTCATCAAACAAGAACTGTCACGAGATCAAGTTAGATAAGTGCTCATTACTGAGCTCCATATCTTTGATGACCCAACTAGATTTTGGGACTCCCCTATTGGTACAAGGAAACTGCGTTATCTAATGAGGTGGTTCTAGAAGGAATACTTAAGAAAACATATGCGCACGAAAAGTGTGTAGGGTGATAGGAAAAGAAAGGATCGACGTGAGAGCGGTTATAGTCTAGGAACTAAAATGCAACCTAGTTCTCTATAACCAAGGCTCTGATACCAATCTGACACACCCCCAAAATATCGCAGCGGAACGATAGTGTCATTGGGGTATAACGTCATAGCACAAAGTATGGATACAGAAAACGACCTCTATAATGAGACGTTTTGAAAAGTTTACCATTCGATTACATAAGTTAAAGTTTACACCACAAGAATTCACAAAGTTTGATAATACACAAAGAGTTTACAAAACATGTCGAATGGTAATTGTTAAAAACACAAGACTCCAATGTATGCCATGCGACCCAAAAGCTCCATGAAATGCTATCACCTTAAGACCTGAGATAAACATGCTAAAAAGTGTCAACACAAAGGTTGGTGAGTTCATAAGTTTGTAATAAAATGATCTAAAATACTTTGAGAAATGTTCACACAGCAAAGGCATTGTAAATCCACTCAGTTCCAAGTTCCGCCCATACAAAACTTGCAACCTGTGTGTTCACAACCCACTGCCTAAAATAGAATAACAATCAGGAATATGCGCAATATGGTAGTTAAAAGTATAAATGTCACCACAAGGGTCTTCCAACAACTCGTGTTGGGATGTCCCTCCAACGCTCACGTTGGGATGTATCCAAATTAATGGCCTTCCAACATATAAATATTGGGATGTTCCTCCAACGACGCACGTTGGGCTGTATCCAAATTAATGGCCTTCCAACATATAAATATTGGGATGTTTGTTTAAGTCTAGTCGCAACACGCACCAAGTCTAATGTATAAGTAATATTGTTTGGCAATAGAGTTTAAATGTTTTGATAAGTAAGCATGTATCTCGCCCCAAATAGTTTATAGGAATTTAAACGAGTAAAAGTGGGGTATGAACTCACCTGGTGTGATTAATATGCTAACAAAAATGATGTGCACGAAAATGAGGCTCGGAAACTATCCGCGACCTAAAATGAATGTTATGACTTGAGTTATGATATGTTGTTATGCATGCATTTCGTATGTTATTTATATCATTTGCGAGTTTTGAAAATAATATTTATCGTCGAAAAATACTCTTTTGACGTCTTGACCATTCTTAAATTACTTTACAAGTGTTTACGTCAAAATGTCATCCTACAATGGTTTCGTAATGATTTATAGGGAAATTTTCACTTTTCGTCGCAAAATAATGTCGTCGGAAATTTCGTGAAATTGACAAAAATGGCTTCGAAAAACTAGTCGTAAAATGGTGTACGTCGCACATTAGGAAACGAACTCGATGGTTTTGGAAAGTTTGTATCAAAATCTAAAAGTTTCAGTTCAGGAATTTTCGACATAAAGGTCTCGAACATAAAGATAATAAGGGTTAAAGATGGTGATTTT
The DNA here is from genome assembly GCA_019973895.1 of Chrysanthemum seticuspe. NCBI lineage: Eukaryota > Viridiplantae > Streptophyta > Magnoliopsida > Asterales > Asteraceae > Chrysanthemum > Chrysanthemum seticuspe. Next base: position 213,952,710 of record BPTQ01000006.1, read on the forward strand.
GTCTAATGGTTGTGTAAAAATGAGTTTCGGCCAATTTTAAGCATCCGTAAATAATTTATTACAACTCCGCTATACAAACGGCTTGTCGTTTTGAAAAATATGCTCAGTGATCTTAATTTTATTAGAAGACATTTCGTTCCAAAAAGTTCCACATCATGGTTAAAAACAGCCTCCAACATGGTCGTTTCAGCTACCGTAACACTTGTCTCGTAAAATAATATAGTTTTTCAGAAAATACTAGTTACGGCAATTTTATGAAAACGTGCATATCTTTGTCGTTTCAAATCCGTTTTCTACGTATAATACGTCCTTAGCTTCGTATCAAAGTATACTAATATATTTTTGATAAGTCGAAATAATTTACAAAGCTTAAGGCTCGTTTTTGACTCGAACAAAGTAAAAACATGTTGCTGAAATTTCTGAAAAATATATATTTCGTCGTCAAACTTTAAAAATTCATAACTTCTTCGTTATAACTCCGTTTTAATCCGTTCAAGCGGCCACGGATTCGTTTTAAAGTATATTTTCTAAATACCAAGGCCAAAAATTCGTACCTACTGTCGGATTTTCCAGAAAAACAAAATAAGGACAGACCACTTTTAATACTTGTCGAAAATAGTTTTCCTCGTACTAAACCTATTCAAATCCCTTCAAATCAACTCCAAAGCTAATCTAATCCTACCATACACCTTCTTAGGGTGTCATGGGTTCCTAAACATCATCAAGACTAACATATACCAAGGGGATAATTATAGGATGACTTTATATGTATAAAACTCTAAAATCAAAGTAAAAAATGGTATAAATACACATATGTCATGTATGTTTTAGCTCAAAAATGATGAGATAAGTATGAAATGAATATGTAAGATGAAAATAAACATGAGATGCTTACTAGTGATATGATGAGGTGATTAGAACAAGGATTAAACCTAAACACCCTAGGTTTTTATTTCAAAACCTAAACAAGAGTGTATACTAGATTGTGATAAACTTGAACTTGAAAAATTTGATGAATTCTTCTTGAAACCCTTATATGGCCGGATATAGAGAGAAGGAAAAAGGAAGAGTAAAGTCTTGAATAATTGAAAGTGAAATGAATCAAGTAACATATATTGAGTGAAATCTATTTAGGTAGGAAAAAAATCTACCCAATTTGACTACCCTCCCTCCATAGGCCGGATTTTAGGGGATTGGTTCACAATGATAGATTTTTTTTTTTTTTTCTTTTTTTTTTTTATTTTATTTTTTTTTATTTTTTTATACTTGTATAAATACTTGTGTAATATTTGTTAAAAGGTGTAAGAAAATATGTAAGTAGTAATCACTTGTAAGGTTTTGGTAGCTTTTAGGTACAAGTAAATTTTTAATAGATCAAAATAGAGTATAATGATATTATAAAAATTATAAAAATACATTCCTTGTAAAATTTGAGTGATAAAATAATTATCGTATAGTTTTTAAGAAAAACGTCGTAATAATATAACTTTAACGATTTATATACCAAATAAATTTAAAACACTAGGAAAAACTCAAAATATAGTTTTTATAACTAAATGTAAGTATAAAAATATGTCGGGATCATTTTTGAAAGTAATGGATTAAATGCTCAAAATAATAACTCACGCGATAACGTTTATTTAATAAGAAAATAACGTGTAATGTAAAATGCAAAACCATGCACGAACCGTTATGAAATGATGAATATGGAATATGAGAAATGACCGGAATTTGAGAATTGTGACAGATGGTTCATCATATGTTTCTAGGAATTGGTATGAGTTGGGTTGTTCATTCGTAGGTGATTGGTATGGAAAAAACATGTTCTTCAAAGTTGACGTGGCGTGATATAATAAAATTGTTGGTGTTAAGGTCGAACCATCTAAAAGCCTCAGTGATGGGATGGGTAACCTAGAAAGATGAACCGAGTAGAGCGAGGTTCTAGTTTTGAGGTGTGTAGGTGTGGGTAACGTAAGCACCCAAATATGCGATGGTGATGGTCACGAGGGTTGTTTGTTAAATAGTTTAGTAAAAAGGATCTCGTTGTTAATGGCGGATGAAGGCAAAATGTTAAGTAAATGAGCGGCCATATGAAGTGCTTCAACACAAAATTGTGGTGGAAGGTTAGCTTGAAAAGTAGTGTTCTAATTAGATTGTTAACGGTACGAATCATTTGTTCCGATGTACAGTTTTGTTGAGAAGTTTTAGGATAAGAGAATCGAAAAAGGATACCATGTTTGTCATAGAGGGAATGAAATTGGTGATTATCGAATTCACCGCCATGGTTACTTTGGAAGGTTTTTATTTCGGTTTTGAATTGTGTTTGAACATACATGCGAAATTGTAAAAACTTATCAGACACATCACTTTTGTTACAAAAGGGATAAACCCATAAAAAATGTGAGAAGTGGTGTAAGAAAAGAACGTAATATATAAAATCATTTTCACTCAGGATCGAAGAAGTCCAAAGATCCGAATGCACAATATCAAACATGTTCTCAACATGAGACTAATAAATAGAAAAAGGCAACCTAATATGCTTGCCTAGTTGACAAGCATTGCACAAAGTAGTAGGCTTTATTTTATTACAATCAATCATTTTATTGAAAACTAAATAACGTAACACTTCATTTACCGGGTGATCGAGTCATTGATGCCACGTAGATTGATTGGTTGACATGAGAGCAGTGGGTGATTTGGTAGGAGGCAAGACTGGGTATAGGTCTTCATTGTTATTACATTGGAGGAGCAGGTGGTGGGTCAAAGGTCCTTCACAGAAAAACCAAAAGGATCAAATTCAATAGAGCATGCATTATCACGTGTAAATTGACGAACATATATTAGGTTTTTAATTATGTTGGGTGTGACAAGAACATTATTGTAGGGAATTATATTTTGTAAAATAGATTTAAGTTTGTTTAAGTGTGTTTAGTATTAATTCTGGTAGTGAAATAGTTAAGTCTGGTAAGCCAGAATTAAGTCTGTTAGTGGTTAAGTCTGCCAGTACTAATGTAGTTAAGTCTAGGAGAACAAATAGTTGATAGTTAAGTCTGTTTATGATAAAAACAAATTAGTTCGTTAGAGTTATATTAGGAATAGATATGTACGCGTAGAGATATCTTAGAAAGAGATATCTTTACCCTTCTACAAGTTTTGTAGTCAATTAGGGTTTCCTTAGGGTATTAAAGGATCTCTAAGGTATTAGGTTAAAAGTACGACTTGTAAGCCTTAACCATTGTTAAAAAGCAATTAATAGAAAATACGAAGTTAGTTTGTTCTTGTGTTCTTCATACTTACTGTGTTAAGTTTCTGCATTAGCACATTAAGATCTTGTTAAGAGTTCTTCACATAGTGAATTTGGATTTATTCAATTTTGCTATAAGTCATACAAAGGCTACTTAGATCCATCTCTATTGGACCTACAAGTGGTATCAGATCCTGTAGAAGGACTCTGCTATTGAAGATACACAAACACAAACACTCATTACAACCAGAAAACATCAAACATGCCTGAAAAATTAAGTGAAAAAGCAACTGAAACCTACTCTGACCATCCCAGTGATGAAGAATCCAACCATGAAGATGTTGAAGACAACTCTCAGCCTAAGCCAACCCAAATCAAAAGTACCACAACCATCTCCAACTTGAAGCTTCCACCATTGAAGAAAGATGGATATGACATATGGGCTATGGAGATGGAGCACTATTTAGAATACACTGATAATGAAGTGTGGAAAGTGATATAGAAAGGAAACTCTAAAAAGAGGGTTTCCAAAGGAAAAGATGGCACTTACTCTGTGTTGCCACCTGTTACTGCTGCTGAGATCCTTGCTGTAGAGACAGAGAGAAAAGCCAAAAACATCTTGTTAATGGCACTTCCCAAGGAGCATATCAGATGTTTTCATGGGATGGATGATGCAAAAGAGATATGGGAGGCAATCAAAGTAAGATTCGGAGGGAATGCTAACTCTAAAAATATGCAAAAGACTGTCTACAAACAAAAATTTGAGGCTTTTGCTATTTATAGTTCTGAAGGATTAGAGAAGGGCTATGACAGGTTTCAACAACTACTATCACAATTAGAAGCCTATGGTGTTGGTGTTTCTAATGAGGATGCTAATCACAAATTCCTTAGGTCTTTGCCACAAGAATGGTCAAGTTTGGCAATGACCATGAGGACCAAGCCTGAAATTGACATCATGCCAATTGATGATCTGTACAACAACCTAAGGGTTTTTGAACAGGAAATATAGAATGTGTCAAGAACATCCTCTTCTAGCTCTCAGAATGTTGCCTTTGTCTCACATGGAAAGAAAAGTACTAACCAGGTTAAGTCTGGTGGTAGTTATAATACTTCTTCATTAAGTACTATAGAAAGAGGGGCACATGCTGGAGTTGCTGATCAGGTTATCTACTCTCTCTTTGCTAGATCATCAGAAGAGATAGATTTGCTTAATAAAGATCTGGAGCAGCTCAATGATGCAGATATTGACGAGACGGATATAAATTGGCAGATAGCTATCAGGATGAACAGGTTCTTTAAGAGACATGGTATAAGAGTCCGTTATGATCCAAAGACTCTAGTTGGCTTTGATAAAAAGAATCTTGAGTGTTATAACTGTCATCAGCTTGGGCATTTTGTAACATATTGGATTTCACAAACACACTAAACCAAAGATCAAAGAGGCGTATACTATGGTTTTAGAGAGAGAAAGTTAGAGGTTGGGAACTTTAGTGAGAGAAAGAAAAATCTTATTATGAGCTCCAACTCTCTACCTTGGGAGGTAAAGAGTATTTATAGTCTTACACAAATTGCCACCTACGGGCTGTGGATCAGGCATACAGTGGGTAAAGACCCGTCCGTCCTCCACGGTGTTACTTAACTAAATACTACTAAACTTATAATAATCTATGACTACGAGCTTTCTAATGATTACATATACTTGAGGTGACCGACTCTTTAATTACTGGATTTACTAAATCCTAACAATCTCCCCCTAAGGGAGGTCACCTCAAAATTACATTGAATACAAACAGATATTACAATAAGATTGTTCTTGGATTCTTGTAAATGTTCATTGCTCTGAAGCTCGTAGTCATTGATTCTTCATTATTGCATGTTTGGATAATCAATGTGGAGGTCTTTAACTGATCCACGTGATAATGAGTTTTGAGCCAACATTGAGATCATCAGCTAACATAAATCTCGGACTCTTCCATTGTGGTGTTGGTATTATGTGATGTTGTGACATTTGGACCGACATGCTCACATTCTGGATCATGATATATTCTCCTCAGAGTAGCGGAAGCTTTCGTTGATTCATTATATTGGCAGCAACGTAGCAGAAGCATGGAGTGAAAATATCAGAGTCATTGATGCACCAATCATGATTTCTTTAGAAATGAATGTGTTGTGTGAGCATGCGGCTATGGATTGACCGCTCCATTCTGATCAGCTGCAAACGTCGGGCGTATCTGCATACAACAGTTAGCAATAAAGCGCACGAAAGTGTCTTTGATCACTTTCGTTGAATTGAGGTACACGGCCCACGGTTCCCCGTTGATCAGTACAAGTACTGCCTGTGATCATGTATAATTCCAAAGAATTTCCTTGATAGGGTTTCGCAGCTGCTCTAGCTGTTCTCAAACCAGAACGTCTCAAAGAAGACAACACGGAGTGAGTGAACCAGCGAATTGAGATTCACTGATTGATGAAAAGAGATTTGAAAAACAATCGTGTATCGCTCAATAGAAATTGTTTTTGCAATACAACGAAGGTTTTAATGAAAATCAATTATCAATCATAAACACCTTTTATTTTGAAGTATTAGTACACAGTTGATGTGCTAAAGAAAAGAGTTTTTAAGCATAACGACCGGTTTTTCAAAGGTATCCGTCAATCCATAACCTAAACCAGGATTGATTCAAAAGATTGAATCGCCCCATTTTTTCTGTTCAGTTGTCACATGGTTGATCTATTGGATAGATCTCACATGCCACCCACTAGGAGCTTATTTGATGTTGGCTCCAGAAGGCTTTCCATCTTCATTGTGAATATGTTTGCATATCACTCAGATGTTCTGGCAATACCACAAGGATAATGCGTAGGACTCATAAGATATAATCTCTCTTTCCACAATGTGTTAAACAGAGAGTCTTCATTGACAGTGTCCTAATGAGATTTATAGATGATCTCGTGGCTCTAGACTCAATTGTGCATATTTGGTTCCTATGCCGGAGACTAGGGAGAGGGTCTCCTTCTTCAATATCAACAAACTCTAAGAGAAAGTCGATAGATAATGTCGGTTCCCCGTGAGAATGAAACAAGCCATTTTAAGAGGAACTTGAGTAGTTTGGGAAGTTTTAGTGTAGTGCGTCACTGGGTCCATGACGTCTTGTCTTCAATACCGATGTTACCTTGGTAACCACAAGTAGCATATGAATTGAACCCGGTTTCTGCCATAAGGTTGAATAAATGGAGGGCTATTTCTTTTCACCCTTTTTCACATTCAATTCTTTTTCATTCTTAACCTCTTCAGTGCTTACCAAGATTTCATAACTAGAACCTTGTTGGGTTTATTCCAGTTCTAGCTCTATCTCAGTCCGCACTCTTCCCCTATCTCACTTTTCTCCTTTTTTTTCATCATACCTAAGGACTCTACACTATCTAGTGGATTGTCTTTGGGTAGATCCCTCCGGTTCTGGTGGATCGTGGGAACGAATACCTAACCTAACCGTCCTTATATCACCATACATAAAGTAAATTTGGTCGGTCTATTTGGTATTGTTCATCTGCCGTTGGAACCAATTGAAAACCATTTGAAAATCAATCCAGATACTTGTGATATATTATCAAATCATTTTGTACCTGACTTGTTTTTGATATTTTTAGAAAAAAGATCTCCCCCTCAACATGTGCATCATGTATTAGAAATTGTTTTAGCACACGGACGCAAGAGGAAGAGTTACCTTCTTTGATTATCATTTTCTAAAAGATATCAACAACGCTTCCCTGATTAAATCAATTAGATAAAGCATATTTGGGGAAGGATGAGGTTTTCACAATTTTGCTCCCCCTCAATATGTGCCTCGAGGTTTGAAAAAGTTTTGCACCTATTAGAGGGAACCTGCACTTAGAGACAAATCAATCACATTTTAATTCTTTATGGTTTTAAAAAGTTGCTCCCCCTCAACATGTGCATGGAAAATTTGAAATCGTTTGGCACATGTGGGGAGGAAAGCTTGCTAAAAACTTATAAAACCATTTATCGAATTATCAGTTTAAATCCAATTTAAATCACAAATTCTCCCCCGATCACAATTTTCTAATCATTTGAGATTTGTGATCTCTGTAGATTTAAATTGATTTTGAAAGCTTTTGAGGAGAATTGTGACTTGATTATGAAAACATTTTAACTGATAAGGATCGGATTATGAGACTTTAAACTCCATTGATTAAACATGCATGATTATCTTTTTGAAAACAATTGTATGACGAATAACCTTTTGATTTAATTGAAATCATTCTCCCCCTCAATCAATGACATAAGTTGTTGATTGAGAGATAGATATTTTTGACAAACGTTAAGTCCAGATGATTTTCAACCATAGAGTCTGAGTTATTTTTCAAAGCAATTTGTTTTCATTGGATAGTAAGTAATTGTTTATAGAATCAGAGCATGAGATTTGAAAAACAAGATAAAGCATGGCTCTGTTCTTTCTTAGAAAAACGGGTTACTGCCTGAAATGACAATAAAACATATATTTCACTTTCTCCCAAAATTATTATTATTATTATTTTTTTATTTTTTTAAGAACATTCGAACAACATCTAAAGTCCCGTGTCATTCTTTGAATGACAACACAAAGACCATAGATATTTTCGAATCAAGAAAAACATGACAAAACGACAATATTTTTTGAAAATTTTCACAATTTTTCAAAAATTTTATGTATTTTTTGAAAGTTTTATAATTTTCTATTTGCTTTTTGAAGGTTTTGTAATTTTGTATTTTGCTTTTCGAAATAAATATTTACAAGAGATGGATGAAGAAATACCTTTACTCCTCATTTTCCTCTTAAAGACATTTGAGTGTTTCCGGTTGTAGACTCTTTAGACCAAGTCGTGGGAGGATAAACTCAAAACGTTCTCTAGGAAGAGCTTTGGTGAAGATGTCTGCTAACTGGTATTCAGTCCTCACAAAATAGAGTTGCACCACACCGTTTTCTACTTGCTCCCTGATTAAATGATGTCGAATGTCGATGTGCTTTGCTCTTGAATGTTGAACGTTGTTGCATGAGAGAGCAATAGCACTTTTATTATCACAGTACAGAGGGATTTTGTTGAATTCAAAGCCATAGTCAGATAATTGAGATCTCATCCATAGGATTTGAGCATAACAAGATGACATGGCTATGTATTCAGCCTTTGTAGAGGAAATAGAAGTACTCATTTGCTTCTTTGAAGACCAGCTCACAAGCTTATCACCCAAAAACTGAGCACCTCCAAACGTGCTTCGACGTGTATCTTGACATCCTGCATGATCAGCATCTGCATAGGCTGTTAGTGACATACCGGTGTCCTTCGGGTACCAAAGTCCCATATTGATGGTCCCTTGGAGATACCGAAAGACCCGTTTAACCGCTTCAAGGTGCTTTTTGGTAGGCTTAGCCTGATATCTAGCACACATGCAAACAACGAACAAAATGTCTGGTCTACTGGCTGTGAGGTACATCAGGGATCCAATCATACTACGATATTTCGTTTGGTCTACGATGATCCCTGAGTGGTCCTCATCCAGTTTAGTACGCTCTATCATGGGAGTTTCAACAAGGTCACAAGAATCAAATCCAAATTTCTTTAAAATCTTATTTGCATATTTAGATTGATTTATAAAAATGCCTCCGGGACTTTGTGAAATTTGTAATCCCAAGAAAAATGACATTTGTCCCATCATTGACATTTGAAATTTGGAACCCATTTCACTTGAAAAACGGTCACATTCATTGGGGTCAGTCGAGGCAAAAATGATATCATCAACATATATTTGAACGTGAATTAAATGTTTGCCTGAATTTCTGGTGAACAATGTCGGATCAACTGCTCCTTTGCTGAATCCAATAGATAGAAGAAACTTTGATAGCGTATCATACCACGCCCTTGGAGCTTGCTTCAAACCGTAAGGAGCCTTCTTCAAACGATAGACGTGAGTAGGATGCTCTGGATTCACAAAGCCTTCAGGCTGGCTGACGTATACGACTTCTTTAAGATCTCCGTTAAGAAACGCCATCTTTACATCCATCTGATAGACTACCATGTTCTTACTTGCAGCATTAGCCAAGAAGATGCTGATTGCCTCGATACGAGCAACAGGAGCAAATGATTCTTCAAAGTCAATACCCTCCTCTTGATGGTATCCTTTTGCAACCAATCGAGCCTTATTCTTCAAAACATCACCATGCTCATCAAGTTTTACTTTGAAGATCCACTTTAGAGCAATGATCATTGCACAATCTGGAGCAGGTACTAATTCCCATACATCTAGTCGATCAAACTCATGAATTTCTTCTTGCATGACATTGAACCAACTGTCTTCATTCATGGCAGTTTTCACATCTTTTGGTTCGATCTTAGAGAGTAAGGAGTTGAAGAAGCACCATAAGGCATCGGTTGCAAGTTGTCCTGGAGCCATTTGACCGGTCAGCTCATCGAACGTAACGTGAATTGTTTCCATGATATTTTGGGTTCTCTTGTTGTAGATTCGGTATCCTTTTCTGTTTGGTGCATAACCTACAAATACTCCAATGTCCGCTTTAGCTTTTAGTTTACCTAAATCTTGACCGTCATTAGTTGGGTAACATAAAGCCCCAAACACACGAAGGTAGGATAGACCAGGTTTTCATTTATGGACAAGTTCATATGGAGTTTTTCCATGAGAGGTGTGAATAAGGGAACAATTTTGGGTGTAGCAAGCAGTGGCAATGGCTTCAGCCCATAGAAACATTGGAACCTTTGAATAAATTAGCATTGTTCTTGCGGCTTCCACAAGAGTTCGATTTCGTCTTTCAACTACACCGTTCTGTTGAGGAGTTCGTGGAACACTTCTTTGATGACTGATTCCAACACTTTCATAAAACTGAATTAAGTCTTTGTTAACAAACTCTGTGCCATTGTCTGTTTGAACAATTCTAACAATATTGTTGAGTCGAACCTGAAGCTGTTTGATAAGTTTGATGATGACATCTGGAGTTTCATCCTTTGTCCTCAAAAACTTTACCCAGGTAAATCGAGAGTAGTCATCAACAACTACTAGAATGTATTTCTTCCCATTTATCGTTTGCGCTCCTATTGGTCCGCACAGATCCATATGAATGGTATGAAGAACTTCCATTACTGAGTTTGTGGGTTTTGGTTTGTGGGCATATTTTGTGCTTTTTCCCAATTGGCAAGCTGAACAAAGATGATCTTTTTCATACTTTAATCTGGGTAATCCTCTTACTAAGTCCTTTCTGAAAAGATTGTTTATGGTACCAAAGTTCAGGTGATTGAGAGACGGTGCCATAGCCATGACTTAGTTTTGGAAGCCTTTGACAGCAAGCAGATGGGTGAAGATTTCATCATATCTTCGATAGAGATGGTGTATAGTTTTGAACCACGAGTTCCTCTGAGAAGTTCCACACCATCAAGTTCTCTAACAAAGCAAGTATGTTTTCTGAAGACCACTTCTAAATCTGAGTCACAGAATTGTCCGACAAAAAATAGATTATGTCCAAGACCTTCAACATAATATACCCTGGAAATCACACTATCTCCAACCACGTAATCTCCATAACCCATAATAGCACCAAAATGATCGTTTCCGAATCTCACAGTTCCGATGAATTTACTCACGAAGTTCATGAGCCGTGACCGGTCTCCAGTCATATGCTTGGAACAGCCTGAGTCCCGGTACCACAGAACGATTTGAACGATCTGCAGTTGAACACAGACAAGAATGAATAACTGGATAATTGGGATCCCCATGCAAGAATGGGTTCCATTTGGTTAGTAACAGTGATTGGAACACCCACATCAAAAGTAGAAGCAATGGAATCATTAGAAATAGATGCAGTGCTAGTGTCCATATTTGACCTATTCAAAGTATGTTCATTTCTTAAGGGAATAGTTCTACCAGTAGGCATCCATTTTCTAGTGGGCATTGACTTAGCAAATTTAAGGCAAAACTCATTAACCTTACGCCCAGTAGGTATCCATTGATAACCTATATTACTAAATTTCCTTCCTGTGGGTTTCCACTGTTTTCTAACTTTCTTTCGCCTTTGCCTTTTTGCCTTCTTAGCTTGAATTTTAACATTAACAATTTTAACTGGGCATTTAACAACATTAGACAAATCATTCACACCACATTCAGGATTAGTAACAAAAACCACGCAATCATCATTACATGTTTTGCCAAAAGTAGCAGAATTCGCATTAATTACAGTACGCTTAGAGCTAACACTAGAATCAACACGATTCGTCTTATTCAAATTCTCCCTAAGGTGATCTTCTACTTTCTTCCACTGAGCATTCCTAGCATGCAAGGTCCTATCATTCATTGTGTTACCTTGAGGCTTTGACCCGCTTGCTTTGGTGTCACTTCTTACTCCTGTAGAGGGAATTGGAACATTAGTTGGTTTTGCTACTTTTTGCATTCCTGAACTAGAAATGCAGGGATCTGAACTACTTGAAGGCACCTTAGTGTTTACTTTCTTAAAACTGGGCATATAATGGTTTGTATGCTTGGCACTAGGCATAGAACAAGGCATCACAGCTTTTCCTTTTGCACCTAAGGATTTAGGACATGTTGCTATTAAACATTCTAGCAGCTCTTGAGATCGTTTGGCTTGAATGCACGCAAACCTAATTTCTCTATCAAGAGGCTTATTTACGAAATCCTCTTCCACAATCTCACGGAGACATTCTAGACTATCCTTAAGGTGAGCACAATAGTTATGAAACACAGGTTCATTACTCCTAAGATGAGGAGGAATGTATTTAACAGTCACAGTGTATTTGCAGTCTGAGAAAGATTTGATGCAACATTTTCATTAAAGACAAGTGGCAGTTTCCCTTTTTCCTGACTCCTCAGATTCTCAATTTCTTTTTGTAAAGACGTTATTTTTTCGTTGTTTTTGTCACGAGTGACTTTCATTGAATCATATAACTCTTTAAAGTGTCGTTTAACCTTTTCATTTTCTTCTAGAAAACTCTCGTTTTCTTTTTGTAAAGCATTTACCAAGTTTTGAAGATGAAAAGTTTGAGAGTACTGAGAATCTAAAAGAGGAGGCATTTGGAACCCAGTCACATTGTTCTTTTCACCCTTTAATTAAGAAATTTGGGCTTTCGACTTTCTGATCGTGTTACAATGAGCTTGAATCTGTTCGTCACGTTTGTTTATCTGAAAAAATGCATCAAACTCTGGAACATCTGAGGATGTCTTGATATTTGAGGTTTTGACATTTTCTTTAAGATGTTGATATTTTAGTTGTAAATCAAAATGTTCAACTTCTAGTTTAGAAAGATGTTTTACCAAATTATCATGATCATCCTGATCAATTTTCTCATTTAGTTCTTTGTTTTTGTTTTCAAGCTCAATGACACGATCATGAGAAACTTTCAATGCAATAGATAATTCATGAAATCGAGAAGCAGTAATAGAGTGCTTAGTAACAGTATAAAACACATCTTGAGCAACACAACTTGAAATCAAATTCTCATTTAAGATGTGCAAGTCCTTCCTTTCAACTTCATTATATTTTAGTTCCTGTTCATAATCATTGACCTCAACTATCATTGCATCAAATTCCTTTTCCATTTCTTTAATATCTGAGTTTATCCCTTTTTGAAGACTCTCAAATTGACCTTTTAATTGTTTAAAGAAAGGCATGACCTCAGTTAAATAACATTCTTTCGTTTGCTCAAAACCCCTTTCCCCCTCAGTTATCCATGTAGGTGTGATTCTCTTCTTACACGTTTTCTCAAAATCAACAAACAACTGATATACAACATACATGCTGATTAAGGTCTTGCTATTAGTGGCAATAGATCTAGGAACTAGATGCATTGGTGTATTTGGAGGATACACAGTAGCTGCAGGCATTTTCCTAAGGGGAGTGTTTGTTTCAACAAGTACATTAACTTTTAGCTTATCCATATCTTTCTTCCAAAAGATCTGTTCTGGGTTAATTGAGTTTGAGGCTTAAACATGTTCAAGGATATCCAATTTTCCTTAGTGTAATCATGGGGTTTGATCGTTATGTTATTCTCTTTACACACAGGATCGTTAAGCTTCTTATTCATTTTCTCCCTAGATGCATCATCTAGTTTTCTATCTTCCTCAGTGCACTCAATGCAACTAGGTTTCTGTCTAGGTTTAAGAATCTCATTACCATACTCAGTATTAGGTTTCTCTATAATGGGAATACTATGCTTATCGCTGAGAACTCTATGCTTAGTGGTCATGTGAGCAGTCTGAATGGTATTCCCTTGTACGTACAACTTATTTTCAAGCTTGTTTTTCAAAGTTTTTAGATTAGAAAAATCATTCAAAAGTTTTGATTCCTTAGCACTGAATTCTTGTTTAAGCACTTTAACATTATCTTGCAGCTCTTGCTTTTGCTTAACAGTTTTAGAAAGCTTTTCTTGTAAGGAGTTTAACTCTTGTTTTAACACTTCTTCTCTAAAATTACTTTTTCTAATAATTGTACGCATTTGGTCATCCATTTCCTGCTCACGGGTAGTTAGTTCAAACTTAGCACGCTGTTCATAAATAGCAACTTGTTCTTTATAGGCATTTAGTTCAGAGATGACAGAATCATCAGGGGCACATGCAGTGTATTCATCAAAAATATAGTCATCATTGACTGCAGAAGATGCATCACTTGGTACGGTCTTACTTTCACTTTGTTTCACATATTGATCATATGGGACAACATTGATATTACCCATATTTTCAATATATGACACAAAAGTTTTAGTTGATTGTACTTTGTCATGTATCTTTTGCTCATCAACATCATCGTATAGTTTTAATACCTCTGAGATGATTGATTCTTTGGATGGACCAGCTTGCTGTGATGATGAGACCTTTGGAGAGACCATTGGAGAAATGCTAGCCATGAAGATTGTCTGTGGAGTAGGTTCATCATCGACGTCAAAGTCGTATGCATCACAGTCTGCAACTTGAAAGGCATTCTGATGATTATGACCTATCTCCTGAATTGGCTGCTCATCCACATCTGCATCATATGTCTTGGCATTGCCCTCAGCAAGAAACAACAACTCCTCTTCATCCAACACAGCTCCATTATCCTGAGCTTGCACAAGTAACATGTTGTCTTTGAAGTACTCTGCATTTTGAGGGTGTTTTGGAGAAGTGCAGTTTCTTGCTATGTGTCCATCACCACCATAGTTGTAGCACTTAATTGGCTTAGCTTGACCCTGATTTGGATTCCTTCCACAATTCTGATTAGCCACATATCCTCTACCAACTCCACCTCTTCCATGTTCATACTGCCTTTCTTGAACTGGTTGCACCATAACCTTCCCATCTTTGACAGTAGCTTGATTGTGTGGATTGGATGCAGTTATGAGGTCATTGTTGGTGTGTGGGAGAGAGTTCATGTTTTGACTAACCATGAGAGACAGTTGATTGATGAAGTTTTCCATGAATGTTTTTGGGTCAGGAGGCTTATATGATGGATCAGGGATGAGCTTGTAATTACCATTACCCATGGGTATGACTTGAGAAGCTTTGGTGGTAATTCCAACATTGGTGTAAAAAGCTGTAGAGTCATTTGACGAACTTGTTTCTCCCTGGTTGGTTTTGAACTGTTCAAGAATCCTTTTTTCAAACATAGCATGTCTCTCATTCTGAAGAAGGAATGCATAAAGTTGCTCATAGTTGGTGTTCTTCAATCCTTTGGTTAGCTTTACAGAGGTGACAAACTTATGCCGTTCGGGGATTCATGTTGTTCACAAACTTTGAATTCAGCTGAATGTTTGGCATGGTCATTTTGATGTTTCTCATATCATTCACAAGCTTATGCAATCTCACGTAGTACTCATAGACACTCTCATCTGGTTTCATCTTGAAATGCTCAAACTCATCATACAGTTGTGATTCTCTGTCTTCCTTGGTTAATTCAGAACCTGAGAGAAGCATCTTGACATTATCCCAAACTGCCTTGGCTTCAGTGTTGTGATTGATAAGCTTGTAAATATCTTTTGGAAGACCCTGAAGTATAATGTTAGAAGCCCTAATGTCAGCATCGAATCTCTTTTTCTCCTTATCATTGAGCTCATCATACGTCTTTGGTCTGTCTAATCCATAGATCATTGTTCCATCTGCAGCTGTATCAATTAAGTCTCTTGTAGTCTCAATCTGATAAGGTCCTTCATCAATGGATTTGAGAATGTTGACCCCATTTTCCTTTCCAAGACGTTACAATCTGATTCGTTGAGCCCAAGAGTCGTAGTCAGTTCTGTCAAGCATAGGTGGACGAGTATCTGAACCAGCTGCTTGAACATCCTCAGCAACAGTGAAGATAATTGTAGGTACGTTGGTAGACATGTTAACAGATTACACGAGATTTTATAACTCTATGATTAAACCGGGAAATAGATTCTTTCACGGGTTTTTACTAAATCAAGAGAAAACCGTATTATAAACAAAAATCAACCAAGTCGCTACGAATTCTTGAACCAAGTCGCTAATCACCAAGTCGCTAAGTAGCAACTCGCCAAAATCTCAAATTCCTATGAACCAAGTCGCTAAGACCAAGTCGCTGGACACAAGTCGCTAATGCACCAAGTCGCTACACAGTCAAGTCGCTAAAGAGAAACTCGCTAAGGTCCAAGTCGTTAACACCAAGTCGCTAAACACCAAGTCGCTAGACACAATTAAGTTGCTAAAGAACAACTCACTAAGATCCAAGTCGCTAGTATCAAGTCGCTAACAATTTACACTACAACTCGCTAACAATTTCTGAAGCAAGTCACTAACCTCACCAAGTCGCTAGCCGTAGTGGAGAATCCACTAACTTGTACTATTTGTCGGCTTGTCTCAATAGACAAGTCGCTAGGCTCAAGTCGCTAACAAATAACACTGTAACTCGCTAAATTTTACTGAAGCAAGTCGCTATGATGAAAAATACTACGAGAACCAAGTCGCTAGCAAGAAAAACTTCAAAAACACACTTTTCAATCCAAAACAAGCTCAACCACAGTGATTCAAGCTTACCAAATCAAAACCCAAGCACTTACAATGATTCTTAACACAAAAGTACATCCAAAATTCAAACTTTAACACAAGAAATGATCCAAATGATGCAAAAACCACTAAACTTTTTCAAACTCAAAAACCATCTAAAACCACTAGAAATCCAAGTATATGTAAGAGAGATGATCAAACCATGGCTCTTGATACCATTTGTAACATATTGGATTTCACAAACACACTAAACCAAAGATCAAAGAGGCGTATACTATGGTTTTAGAGAGAGAAAGTTAGAGGTTAGGAACTTTAGTAAGAGAAAGAAAAATCTTATTATGAGCGGTAGAGAGTATTTATAGTCTTACACAAATCGCCACCTACGGGCTGTGGATCAGGCATACAGTGGGTAAAGACCCGTCCATCCTCCACGGTGTTACTTAACTAAATACTACTAAACTTATAATAATCTATGACTATGAGCTTTCTAATGATTACATATACTTGAGGTGACCGACTCTTTAATAACTGGATTTACTAAATCCTAACACATTTTGCAAGGGAATGTAAGGCTTATGCTGCAACTGATAGGAAAAAGAAGGAAACTCCCTATCAAACCAAAGAAGCTGAGAAGAAGGAGAGTCAAAAGGTTGGGCTGCTGACCATGGATGGAGGTACTATCAATTGGGGAGAACATGCTGAAGATGAGTCTACTAGTTACTCTACTTTCGTGGCCATTGGCTCAAACAATGAGGTATCCCTATGTTTCAAACTATGTGTTGATTCATATAACCAACTTAACACAAAGTGATAAAAAATTGACTTAGTTGAGAGAACAGGAAGTACAAATCATAGCTTATACCAATGCAGTTAAAACCTTAGAAGCACAAATTTCAAATCTTCAAAAACAAAATTCATCTCTAAATGAAAAACTAATTTTTCAAGCTAATGATAATTTTGGTAAAGATGAAAAACTAAGGAAATATAGAATAATTGGTATGAAAGCTCAACAAGAAAGAGATGAGTTAAAGAAAATAATTAAGTCTTGGGGAGAGTCTTCTAAAAATCTACATAGGTTAATTAATTCTGGCATGAGCTCTAACTGTAAATTGGGTTTAGGTCATGAAATTAAATCAGATAGTGAGGTTTTGAGTTATGAGGAAGAGATGAAACCTAGAATATTTGGTAGTTCAGAAGAAGACTATGTTGGTAAACCACTTTATAAAAGATTTGTCAAAACTGATAATTATAAAGGAGTTCCACCACCACTTAATGAAGACTACACACCTAAACCTGAACAAAAGTTTGATAAGTCTTTACTTGATTACAGGAAATGGAAAAACCATGAAACACTTGTGTCTCAGGACTACTCCATTGAATTCTCCTGTCAATCCAATGACAGTGAAGGATCCTTTGGGAAAAGTACTGGAACCAGTGTCTCAGGAGACAAATCCAGTGAGTATTCTACCTGTCAATCTAATGATAGTGAAGGATCCATTGGGAATGTCTCTGAATGTTCTCTTGAGCTTAAATATTAACCTATAAAGATTTCCAAACCAGTTTTAAACAGTAAGCCTTATGTGCCCAAACAAGCTGAGTTTGTAAAAACTATTGTGTCTAAACCAAAAATAGTTAAACCTAGTTATGTCCAAAATCCTAGGCAACAGATTAAACCTGAGATACCTAAAATAGACAGAAAGAATTGGAATGGGTTAATGTAAAGAGAATTTAGGGATAGATACTCTTTCACAAAGAAGAGTTGTTTTGTGTGTGGTAGCTTAAGTCATTTAATAAGAGACTATGACTATCAAGAGAAAAGAATGGCTAAGGAGGCTGAGTTAAGAAAGAAAATGGTTGTAAACACTGGTAATAGTTTAGTTAGACCAATGTGGAATAATACAAATAGAATTAACCATGCTAATCAATTTGTCTCAAGACTAGTACCTGTTAATACTGGTAGTTCTTTTGTTAATTCTGTTAGGCCAAAAGTGGGTACTGGTGTACCAATTAATTCTGGTAGGCAAAACATTAATACTGGTAACATGTCTAGGGTTAATACTGGTCATGTTAAATCTGGTCAAGCCAAAGTTAATTCTTGGTATATGAATGTTAAATCAAAACCTACTAGTCCTTTACCCAGTCCCAAGTTTAGAAAACCACGGGTGAACCAAGTCAACCAAAGACTTCATTATGGTTCACATTCACCTCTGAGAAGACCCATTGTTCATAATTCAGATCAAATGTTCAATCTTATGCTGCAAGGGGTAATTGGGGGACTGTTGTTAAGCCCTCAGCAGGTTATACTTGGAGACAGACCAAATCATACTCCAAGAGTAATAGTGGACCATCTTCAGCTTATGCTTTGAATTCTCAAGGTCCACAAGGCAGACCCAAGCCTTGTTGATAATGCAGGAACATACACCCAAGCCTGGGTTTTGATATGCAGGAACATACACACCAAAAGTTAGGAAGCATAGGAATTGTTGATAATGGATGCTCTGGGCATATGACTGGTAACAAGGATCACTTGGAGGAGTTTGAGAAAGTCCAAGGAGGTTCTGTTACTTTTGGTGGTAGCAAAGGCTACATTACTGGTAGAGGTAAAATTAAAATGGGCAATTTAGAATTTGAGAGTGTATCTTTTGTAAAAGAAATTGGGAACTTTAACCTTTTGTCAATATCACAAATTTCGTGATAAGCAGCATAAGGTTCTTTTTAATGAAACTGAATGCTTTGTGTTAACTTCTGAATTTAAGATGCCTGATGAGAATCAGATACTTCTTAAGGTCCCAAGACAACATAACCTATACATTTTTAATATGAAGACACGTCCTCCTGCCAAAGGTGGTGCCTGTTTGATTGCAAAAGCCTCACTTGATGAGTCTAAATTCTGGCACAGAAGACTTGGTCATGTCAATTTATAAAATCTTAACAAGCTTGTGTAGGTAAACCTAGTTAGAGGACTACCTGATAAGACTTTTAAGCATGACCACACATGTGTTTTTTGCAACAAGGGAAAGCAACATAGGGCCTCATGCAAGGCAAAATATGTTAGATCTGTAACTCACCCATTACACACCTTGTATATGGATTTATTTGGTCCTACTTCTGTAAAGAGTATTAATTATGCCAGCTATTGTCTTGTTATTACTGATGATTGTTCCAGGTTTTGTTGGGTATTCTTTATGTCTATTAAGGATGAAACTACAGGAATCCTTCAAGCTTTTAGTAGGCAGATAGAGAACCAGCATAATCAAAAGGTTAAGATAATTAGATTAGACAATGGCATCGGGTTTAAGAATAGGGAAATTCTTGAATTTTGTAGGAATAAGGGCATTAAACAAGAGTATAGTGTTGCAAGAACTCCACAACAGAATGGAGTTGCTGAAAGAATGAACAAGACTCTCATTGAGGCAGCTAAGACCATGCTATCAGACTCACACTTACCAACCACTTTTTGGGCTGAAGTAGTGAATTTTGCTTCTTTTGTTTTCAATAGGGTAAGGGTGACTAAACCTCAACTCAATATTCCTTATGAGCTTATGTTTGGACATAAACCAGTTATTAGCTATATAAGACCTTTTGGGTGCCATGTTACAATTCTAGATACTTTTAGTGTCCTTGGAAAATTTGATGGTAAATCTGATGAAGGTTTCCTTGTAGGGTATTCACTAACTAGTAAGGCCTTTAGAGTGTATAACTTAGTGACCAAAAGAGTAGAAGTAACTCTCCGTGTAAACTTTCTTGAGGAAAATCCTAATATGCCAGGAATAGGACATAGATAGATGTTTGACTTGGATTATCTGTCTGATTCTATGAACTATAAATCCGTGTCATTAGAAAATCAAGCTAACCCACATGCAGGTACACTAAATGTAACTAAAAATGCAGGTACTCAATCTACTCTCAATAATCATAATCCTGAGGAAGAAGTTGAAGAGCTCATTGTTGTACATACCTCAGTTCATTCTATTGTAGCAAAGATTGGGAAAAAGAAGATATTTCCTGTGTCTAAAAAGAAAGACCTTATCGCCGAGACTAGAATGCATGATCAAGAGGTCCCTAAATCATAGGTCTCAGCAAGCATTAAAGCTTTTCAAAGATAATTGGATGCCATTACTCAAAGACATAGGAGTGCAGTATCTAAAAATACTACTACCAGTACTAACAACATTAAGTCTGGCAGTGTATTTGGAGCAGACCCTAAACCTAACACTACCAGAACTAATCCCATTCATTTTGGTAGTCTGCATATTAATATTGGCGTGCACATTTCATCTCACACAGAAGACTGTGATGATTCAAACACGGCAGAAAATGAAATCTATAACAGGCTAAATAAGGGAATCATTGAGGAAGCTTCTTATGATGATAATGGTGTGGTTACTGACTTCAACAATCTGCCTCTTGAAATTGATGTCATTCCCACTCCTACTCTTAGGATTCACAAAATACATCCAAAAGACAACATAATTGGTGATCCTACATCAGCTGTTCAGACAAGAAGCAAAGTCCAGAAACTCTCAGGACCTCATGCATTAGTTAGTCACATTCAGAAATAGCAAAGGAACAACCACAAAGATCAACAACACTGCTTGTTTGCTTGCTTCCTATCTCAAGAGGAACCCCTAACTGTTGCTAAAGCCTTAACTGATGAAAGTTGGATAGAAGCCATGCAAGAGGAGCTATTACAGTTTAAACTACAAAAGGTATGGGTTCTTGTAGATCTACCATATGGGGCTAAGAAAATTGGTACAAAGTGGGTTTTCAGGAATAAAAGGGATGAAAGAGGTATTGTTGTTAGAAATAAGGCTAGACTGGTAGCCCAAGGGTATAGACAGGAAGAAGGGATAGACTATGATGAGCTTTTTGCTCCTGTGGCTAGGATTGAAGCCATCAGGTTATTTTTGACCTATGCATCATATATGAGGTTTATAGTCTATCAGATGGATGTTAAGAGTGCATTTTTATATGGCACTATTGATGAGGAGGTTTATGTTGCTCAACCTCCTGGTTTTGTTGATCTAGCTCACCCTATGAAGGTTTATAAAGTCATCAAAGTATTGTATGGACTTCATCAAGCTCCCAGAGATTGGTATGCTACACTCTCCACTTTCTTTGAGAAGAATGGATACAAAATGGGCACCATTGACAAAAATCTGTTTATTAAAAGGGACAAGAAAGATATTATGCTTGTGCAGGTATATGTTGATGATATCATTTTTGGATCTACAAGGAGGTCTTGGTGTGACGATTTTGAGGCTTTGATGAAAAGCAGATTTCAGATGAGCTCTATGGGAGAGCTCACCTTCTTTCTTGGAATATAGGTCAAACATAAGTCAGATGGGCTATTTATTTCTCAGGACAAGTATGTTGCTGATATGTTAAAGAAGTTTGATCTGGTCAATGTGAAATCTGCTGTTACACCCATGGAGACCAAGGTGCCATTGACAAAAGATGAGGAGGCTGCTGATGTGGATGTCAGATTGTACAGATCCATGATAGGATCTTTGATGTATCTACCAGCCTCTAGGCCTGATATTATGTATGCTCTGTGTGTTTGTTCTCATTTTCAGGTTTCTCCAAAGACTTCACATCTTCATGCTGTGAAAAGGATTTTCAGATATCTTAAGGGCAAACCCAATTTGGGTTTATAGTATCCTAGAGAATCATTCTTTGACCTGGAAGCTTTTTCTGATAGTGACTATGCTGGGGCTAGTATGGACATGAAATCTACAATAGGAGGTTGTCAATTTCTTGGAAGAAGGTTGATTTCCTGGCAATGCAAAAAGCAGACTATCGTGGCTACCTCAACAATTGAAGCTAAATATGTAGCTGCTGCTAATTGCTCTGGACAAGTAATTTGGATCCAAAATCAGATGTTGGATTATGGGTTAAACTTTATGAACATTACAATCGACATTGATAATGAAAGCACTATATGTATTGTTAAGAACCTAGTCTATTATTCTAAGACCAAAAACATAGAGATTAGGCATCACTTTATAAGGGATTGTTTTGAGAAGGGTCTCATAAGGGTAGAAAAGATACATACAGATAATAATGTAGCTGACTTGTTGACCATAGCATTTGATGGACCTAGGTTCAATTTCTTGGTGGTTAACATTGGTATGGTGAACCCATAGCTACATTTAAGGGGAGGTTATAGTATGTAAGGTTAGTTACCAAAGTTAATAGGATTTTAATTCTGGTAGTTAAAGTTGGTAGTTTCAAAGTAAAGTCCGGTCATTAATTCTGGTCGTTAATTCTGTTACCACATTTTACGGGCCGATAATTATCTTTCTAATCTTTAAACTTATTCTTTTTCCAAAGATAAATCTTTCCAAAGATAATTGTTTACATTCTCAAAACCCTAGCAGTATATATATTCATAACGACTTGGTTTTTCTCATAAATATTTAAAAACAGAGTCAGTCTTTTCCATCAATATGCTTTGTGTCATCATGGTTTCCACAGCAGGACCTGCTACAGATGCGCAGCTTAATGACTTCATGGCCTTGTGTACTACCTTTTCTTCGAAAGTTTCAATATTGGAGGAAGATCTTGCATTGACTAAATTGCTCTTGGGGTCTAAGGTAAAATCATTGGAAGAGGAAATCCAGAACTTAAAGGCCATAGAGGGTGTTTTTCTTGATGAGTCGTCTAACTTCCAAGAATTTGTTCATGATGTTATCGATTTGGAAAATTCTTCCAAACAGGGGAGGAAAACAAAGTCACACCCAAAGAAAGTGGTGATTCATAATCTTGATCCAATAGTAGATTGGGTGATCTACAGGGATAAGTTTGGATAAGCTTGGAAGGTAATCAGATTTAGTGGAAAGTTTTCTATGTACAAGAATCTTGAAGATCCGGTAAAACCTTGTAATCGACTAGACTTGGATACTTTATGGAATTTGGTTCAGCAGAAGCTCAAGATTGCTAAAAAGTCAGACATGAAAGAGCAAGAACTTTGGGCAGAACTTCAAAGACTATATGAACCAGATCATACAGATGTCTATTGGAATTTTCCATGTCAAGATTCCAGTGTGTCATGGGAATTTTATGATGTGTGTGATGTTCATCACTTATCCACAAAAGGTGGAGTTGATCTATTCATGTTTGCAGAGGTGGAATATCCACTATGCGCTGAAGTGCTTCAAGTAATGATACTTTCAAAACTTCAGTATGAAAAGGAATATGAGGTAGTTGAAAATCTCATTCAAAAATATGTAATCAATTACTAGCCAGAATATGTGATCAGATTGAAGAAAAGACAGCAGCTAAAAGAAGGAGAATAAGGTAATATGTTTGAAAGAATTTTCTTAATATAAATGGTTTTTGAGAAGGTTTCACTTGGTGAAAGTGCTTTGCACTAACACAACAAATGGTTATCAGTCCACCATGTCTAACCCACATAAGGACTGACTAATCCATGAGCAAACGGCTCAAGTAAAGATAACTCAAATCCGTTTATGGCTATAAATTTGCCAAAAATTGTATGGTGCTCAACTCATTATATGTGTGTAGATGAAGAGTTGGCTAGCCCACAAGTTCATGGCTTGTGGTAAAGGCAGTGGAAAATCATGACTAGTCCAAAAGGGTACAGATTTTGGTAAAGACTAATCAAATCTGTTGATAACTGATGGTTTGCTAAAAATCAGATGGTTATCAATGTACCATGGTCTTATACACCAAAACATTGGCTACTCCAATAGTAATGGCTAATTGGTAAAGAAACATCAAATCCTTTAAGTTTTCTATGATTCACCTCTCACAGGAGTTAACACACCTGGATGTGATGAGAATAGCATGAAACTCTTATGAATTGATGTACATACAGTCACAGTTGTAGAAAAGACCATGGAATACTGATAGTTTGCTAATATGATGTTGCACAAAACACATAATGAAGAAAACTGAAAGATGCAGGTCAAAGATAATTCCAAGATCCTCAAGGAATACAAAAGAACTTGAATTTCACAAGTGAAGATCAAGTTAGGGGAGGATTGCAGGGAATTATATTTTGTAAAACAGATTTAAGTTTGTTTAAGTCTGTTTAATATTAATTCTGTTAGTGAAATAGTTAAGTCTGGTAAGCCAGAATTAAGTCTGTTAGTGGTTAAGTCTGCCAGTACTAATGTAGTTAAGTCTGGCAGAACAAATAGTTGATAGTTAAGTCTGTTTATGATAAAAAGCAGAATAGTTTGTTAGAGTTATATAAGGAATAGATATGTACGCGTAGAGATATCTTAGGAAGAGATATCTTTACTCTTCTACAAGTTTTGTAGTGGGTATAAAAGGATCCCTAAGGTATTAGGTTAAAGGTACGAGTTGTAAGCCTTAACCATTGTTAAAAAGCAATTAATAGAAAATACGAAGTTAGTTTATTCTTGTGTTCTTCATACTTACTGTGTTAAGTTTCCGCATTAGCACATTAAGATCTTGTTACGAGTTCTTCACATAGTGAATTTGGATTTATTCAAGTTTGCTATAAGTCATACAAAGGCTACTTAGATCCATATCTATTGGACCTACAATTATATAAGTTGAGAGGTCTTTTTAAGGTGGGCAACATGCTATGGCTGGAGTTAATGACGGGAATAGAATTATCGTTACCAACTAATATAGACGATATATTTCCATTATTAGAAATGGAGGTAAGTTTACCTGCGTCCGAAGCAAGATGTGATGTGGCACTGGTATCCATGTACCAGCCGGAGTCACCATAGTCCTGAACACTCATAGCATTGAAGGCTTGAGGAAGAGAAGTCGCTTGATCAACATATGGTCCGTACACAACCTGAGGTCCCCAAAGTAATTGTCCTGTATTATAAGTAGCTGGGCCTGATGGACGAAAGATAGTAGGAGTATGCGAATATTTGGACCAATGGGTTGAACAATATGAGCCTGTCTAGGTGCTGGACCTAAAACACCTTTTGACCCAACATTATTAGCACGTGGGTTCGAAACAGTACCAGGTTCAGTAGCACAAGTTATTGTATTTGGTCGAGTAGGGACTATAGTTATTCGATTACCGGGTCCTTGAAGGGTACGACTAGTGGTATTACTCCATTGAACAGTAGAGCCGCGGGTGTTACTGTTCCCATTCCGAGCACCATTGGGGTTAGAGTGAACATACCTACACCTCTCACCATAGGTATACGAGCCACGCTGGCAGTTGCGACAAAGTTCAGGACCATTAGTGTTGGTACGACTATTTTTTGTTGTAATAAAAGCAGAAGACATGGATGAGTTGCGAGAATATTGACGGTTAGAATTACGCGAGACGAATTTCTTCCAGTAGAAGCATGGACTGATCTGAGAAAAGGTTGGCGGTGGGTCTCGGTAACATATGATACCTGCTACACCTTCGTACTTGTCACTTAGGCCGTTGATGACATAAGTTACAAGGTTTTTCTCATTGACGGGCGAGTCGATATTAGCCAACAGGTCTGCCATGCGAGAAATCTTATGCCAGTAGTCAGTGATGGAGAGTGATCCAAGTTCGATGGTTCGAAGCTCGGTATCAAGTTTCATAGCACAAGCAGTCTTGTTGTCATGGAAGATTGCCTTGACATTCTTCCAGACATCATTAGCAGTCACATTCTTTTTCAGCACGCATTGGAAAAGAGGCTTGCTTATGGTTCAAAAGATCCATAACTTGACCAGTGAATCGAGTTTGCTCAACTTTTCAGTCGCTCGATCATTACTAGATGATGTCCCTTTGATGATGTTGAGCACTCCAAAACTGTTACAGTAGAGGGGGAAAAGCTCACTCCACAAGTCACAGTTTAACTTGTTGATATAAAAAATGAGGGGGGTGTATGTTTTGATATTGGTGACGACAAAGGGTTTTTCATTTGGAGTGGCAATGTTGCCGTCGCCAGCCATAAGATCAGGTTAGGGTTGTTTTGCGTATTAAGGGAGGAGCGTAAGATTAAGAGAGATTTTAGGGAGGAGCGTATGATTGAGAGATTTTAGGGATTTGTTATGATTATCAGAATAAATTCTCGGATACCATATTAGTGAGTATAGAAGGTTTGGAATGTGATGCTTATCATTGAATCATACAAACATATATATATATATAATACATCCTAGGGTTTCTTGTAATGGGCCGAGCCCTACAACGAGTACAACATGGGCATGGGCTGAGATAATACACTACACTAATAGAATTGACCTGTTTTCATATGTTTA
The DNA here is from genome assembly GCA_019973895.1 of Chrysanthemum seticuspe. Lineage (NCBI taxonomy): Eukaryota > Viridiplantae > Streptophyta > Magnoliopsida > Asterales > Asteraceae > Chrysanthemum > Chrysanthemum seticuspe. The sequence continues at coordinate 213,979,163 of BPTQ01000006.1, forward strand.
GGTTTAAATTCGATGAAAGATGGAAAAAGATTATAGAGACAAATGCAACCTTTTGTTGTTGTTTAGGCCTGCGTCCACAATGGATGCAACCTTTTGAATATTGTAGTCTACTCTATCTATAATAGTTCCATAAGCTGATGGATATTATGGAAGAATTGTGAACAATCTAGAGGTTAATGACTTCTGACCTGGTCGGATCGGAAGGACCGACAAATCTTTCATGATTTATGCCAGCTCATTCATTGGTTCTCCTACCTAAGATAGTGATTAATATCAAGGAACAAAAATTTGAACGTTTACTGTTTTGTACCAACCTGTTGAATCTCTCTTTCTCTTTCCATAGTGAAAGCCTCACTTTTGGGTTCCACTGAAAGAATTTGAAGATCAGTGGCTAAAGACCTCTGACATAAAAGAATAATCTATATATGGTTTCATATGACCATTTATATCACCAACACCGATTAAGAGTAAACATTTTTTTATCAGAAGGCATGTCTGCTAGGTTTGTCAAAAAGTACATGCACGTTTTTTCTGATAGTTGAATCCTCAAGAGGTCCACCACCGGCCACATAATTTTCTTAACCTTTTCTCTGACTATTTTAGAAGATCAGTTACTTCATAGGTAAGCGCCTCGATCTTGGGCTGATCTTCTTTATCATCCCCAAATGAGGGCATCAAAGCCTTGGCATGAGCTTTTGATAGCTCTGACAATTTAGAGCTTGCATGCCAGATGTTTGATGCTATTTCTTTAGATACATCAACCCAAGTTTGAGAAAGACCTACTGTTGGTGTCCCCACACTGCAAAAAAGTAGAACATAGCTTCACTGATTGCATATATTGGGAGCATGAGTGAAGCACTTTTAAGGAAAGTTGAGAGTCAAACTCAGGATGGAAAATATTAAACGAAACATAATGTTCAACATAAAAAGTTTTAGTATAACAGATGTCATCAAGTTAATTGAGAAAAGAATGATCTTCTAACAGAAAGACACACCTTTAGGTTTAAGTGTATTCCTTCTTTAGGGCTTCTCACATGGGTTTCTCATACGCCCTTCTTTGCTTAGCTGGCATATGTCCAGTGATTCCAATAATCTTTTCTCGTAATCTTCTCTGAACTATGCGGTACTATTCCACACGGCCATGAACTTGTCCACCTAAATGATTTAAAGCAAACATTACTGGTAAGCTCAATAAATGCTTATCAAATGCACGCAAGATCCTTCTATAAATGATGGTCGTAAAAAGAAATCAACTGATCATACATGACAAACATTTGAATATGAAAATAGATCATACCATCAGGTAAATATCAATTTGTTAGGAATTAGAAAATTCCATAGTGAAGAGTCGGTCACCCCAAATATTATCTAGCATAAGTTAGCTCGTAGACTTGTCGTTATTTACATTATTATGTAGTTAATTAGTTAGTCAGTAGCGTAATATAGTTTAGTGCAACACCGTGGAGGAAGGACGGGTCTTTACCCACTGTATCCCTGATCCACAGGCCGATAGGAGGTCGTGTAGTCTGTAAGTATAAATACCCCTTCCATCCTTGGAAGGGGTGGTGCTTTTCAATCTAATATTCTACATTTTGTGAAGTAACTCTCTACCAAGAAAACACCCAACTCTCTAACTTTCTCTCTCTAATGGCAAACATGTATTTTGATCTCCCAAGACCACCCGAATCATCAAACACATAAAATAACGATCCTACAATTGGTACCAGAGCCAAGGTTTTGTGTTTTGATGATTTTTGGTGCTTCGAATTTTGTCTTAAACTGTTTTTTTATATCATTCTAATGGTCGGATTTATTTCCTTACTTTTCTGAAATCCAGTTTATTCAAGTTCATGTTATGTATCTTTTTGGGTGTCTTATGTATATGTTTTGGTCGAGATGTCATATGGTCTTTACATGATTTATGTCTTGTGTCATTCTTTTTACTCAAACAGTTATGTTCAAATATCATTTCTTTGTTACCATTTTATCTATGAACATATGTGGTCAAAGTCCTTTTATTGGTCAAACTGGGCTAACAATGAATTTCATATGCACTTTACTGAGTCAAAATGAAGCAGTTTTCTTTTAGTCACATATTCTGGGTTTATTTGAAGCTGACCGGAAAACTCATCGGAATAAAGTGTCATAATCTTGCTAGCGACTTGTTATATTCTGTCCAGATTCAATGAATATATCTAGCGACTTGGTAAATTAAGCTAGCGACTTGTTTTTTAACAAGTTAGCGATTTATGACAGCGACTTGTAATGAAAAAACCTAGCGACTTGTTATTGAACAAGACGTAGCGAGTTGGCTTAGCGACTTGGCTAGCAACTTGGGTAGCGACTTGGCTAGCGACTTGGCTAGCAACTTGGCTAGCGACTTGGCTAGCGACTTGGCTAGCGAGTACCATTGTCACTAGCGACTTGACCATGTGACAGAAAGGTAGATGAAGAAGAATGACATAACACAAGACACGACCACAACATATCTATGACCACAACAAGACCACGACCAAAGATCTTTAGACCTCAAGTCCAATGACCATCATCAGTCAACAATATCTATATGTATAAGGTATTCAGATCCGAACCAAAACCAATCTAAACTCAACCCAATTCGAACCTTACCAAGCATACATCTAGACTCATCAAGATTGAAGACTCATTCACATCAATTATTACTCGAAACATATTTTTTCTAGATCTCAGTTGTGGCTCAAAGAGTTGTAATCTTTAAAAGATTCTTGAGTATGAACCAAATCACATCATTGACCTTGTTAAGCTTTACTTTATTTCATGTCCGAAACAATAGGTAAAGTTCATAACAATATTGTTATGTCTCTATCTCGGTTCGTTCCAACTAACGTTGTCAAGATTCATGGACTATGAACATATATCAAAACAACATCAAACCTCTCCTAGTGATCTCAGAATTTCTTTTCGTGACACCATTTAATGATGTATCAAGACTGCCAAGAGTCTTTAACACGAAAGCTCATCATCATCGATCTAAAATTGTTGAAATATCCGAATATTATTGAAGAAAGTTCAAAACATTTAGGGTTTCAAACCTTGTTCATTATTCGGTTACAAGTAAATTAAAAACATCCAAGATAATTAAAGCCTACCTGTGAACCGTTGTCCGTTAAAGATTCTTGATGTCGTATCAATTATGTTGAAGCCATCTCTGTGGCTTAATTAACGACGGCTCAAACCATCTCTGTGGTGAGCATGTGTGGCTTAACAATGCTTGATATGGATGCGTTTTTTTTTAATCAGAGGGTGATTAAGGTTTGTTTTGGTATGAGAATATTTATGATGTGAAGCTGATCTGGATAAGAGAGGCGGATTTTTTGAAGAGATTAGGAGAGGTTTGGTAAAGTTGAGATGAAGCCGAGTATTATTTGAGATGGGGGCTGATGTAGGAGAGATATTAGGGATTAGGGTTGAGGTTATGGTAGACTTATATACCTCGAAAAATTAGGGTATCTCGTTTTATTTCAGCGGTTAAATCATTTTGTTTGGATCTGATTGGGTGGATGTAAAAACCGGACTGTGGATGGGCCTAACATTGTAACTGAACCGTGTGGATCATCTAAGGAGTGTCATGTATTTGGGCCGTACATAATGTAAATTGGAATGGACCATGATCGTGTTTATTTTTGAAATTCCTACCAGGTCTCTCACTTGTTTTTGGATTCAAGTTAATGAGATTGGAAGCCGAGTCAAATATTTGGCAATATGTCATAGGTCAAGTTCGGGTTGAATTGGTACTTGGACCGAGCTTGTTAATTTATGTGTCGGCTTGAATTTGGATGTCGATTAATGGGCTTCTCTTTAATTGGATTACTTTGGTATATACATTTTCATGGATAATATCTTGTCGCGGCTTGAAATTGTTTATTTGAACAAAGTTGACTGCGGGGTTGTTTGGACGATATTTCTTACTTGGATTTGAAGTGAGATTTTCCGGGCGAGTTTACTTATTTCGTCTTCTTTCTTTCTACCCTTCCACGAAGATGACTTGTTTGGGCATTTATAGAGGCTGATGAAGACTTGGCTATTTAGTTACGTTTGTGATTCTTTTTCACTTAACCCACAACGTAACTATCACTTCGGTGTCTCACTCAGTGGAGAATGTCAAGAGGTTTTGTACATTGGGTACACCGTTTCTTCTTCACAAGGATTAGTACAAGTTTAAGTAACAAATCTGGGGAAGTTCACTTCATGATCAAGTTTGACATATCGGATGTACTTCACCATGTGATCACAGCAACAGCCGACAGAATGCGTGAATGATGTGTGTACCAAAGTGCCTATTGGATGGTTGATGATGTTGATGATGTTGGATAATGAGCCGCTGATGAACCGCTGCATGTTCCCCTAAAACAGATATTCACAGAAACCAAAGTTGTCATAACACATTCAAGCTGACATTGTTTACGGTTTTGTCTTGATTTTGTAAAATCCCGCGAAAGAACCTATTTCTCGGTTTAAATCATAGACTTGTAAAATCCCGTAACAATGGAAACATCCTGGTAAAAGTAACGTGCATTTCCGGATATATCTTACGGTTTATTCTTGGTTTTGTAAAATCCCGCGAAAGAACCTATTTCTCGGTTTAAACCATAGAATTGTAAAATCCCGTATTGATGGAACCATCTTGGAGAAAGGAAAGTGTATTTCGGGATCTTATTTGATGCTGGTGCTACGTTTTCTGTTTTGAAGAAGGGATAAAAGGGTGTACTTAATGAATTGGATGTGTGTTTGGATATTTGTCATGGCAGTTTGGTTATTACATGGTTTTACGGGGTTATGTGTTTTTGACCATGGTCGGGATGAAACCATTATCAAAGTTCATTTAAATGTCAAAGAAGGCTAGATTTGAGCAGTTCAGAAGATGTGACAACAGCGTTAATTCAGTATTATTTATTTGAGGTTGAAGTGAAATATCACGGGCGAGTGCACTTAGTATCTGAAGGTATCGGGGATGGTTGGATGAAGATACTTCGAGATCCTTGTTCAAGCTTATTATCAAAAATGAAGACTTGGAAATCTAGTTATTGTTGGGTGACTTTTACCTTTTCTTTTACCACTTGGGGGAATTGGGCTCTTATCACCTCAAAATAACTATCACTTAAAGGAGTTACGTTGTAGTGCTCAGTGTCACATTCAATTGTGGATTTTCAAGAGGTGATATACGTCTTATACTCGATGGTTGGTTGGTTGAAGAGTATAGAGTACTTAGAGATTCAAATGGGCATGACGTCTCGGCACCGCTCTTTGTTACATATGTGCAAGTTTAAGTCACGAGTTCAGGGTATTTTACTTCAGGGTCAAATTCATCATATTGGGTTTTCTCCATCAGTTGTCACTACAAAGAGCCTACTGAATGATAATGGGGATGATTACATGTTTTGCTAAGAGAGCTGAAAAGAGAGAGATTATGACGTCTGTTCACATCAGTTCAGGCCTCGTACTCCAAAGAAAAGAAATATGTACGTTTCAGTGCGCATTATCTTCCGAAGAAGAGAAATATTCTTATGACGTATGAACACATCAGTTCATGCCTCGTACTCTAAAGAAAAGAAATGTGTACGCTTCAGTGCGCATTATCTTCGGAAGAAGAGAAATCTTCTCATTATGACCATTCTCATCAACATGCTTCATACTTTTTCCATGCGCTTCAGTTATCAAGTGAACCGGACTACCGATGATTGTTTTCTTATTCCACTTGCTCAACTATAATGACGATGGCGACATCCTGTGCTAATTTTGCGGGGGAGAAGTGTGAATTGACTACATTTTAAAGATAATCACTTGTCTAATCAAGAATGGCATCTTCATATGCAATTCTTGAGGGGGAGAAGAAGTATGATAATTCTGCATGGTTGATCGATATCTGAGAATAAATGGTCAAACGGCTCCAAACATATGTAAGAACCGAGCTTCTTCTTATCGGGTCATCTTTACATGGTGTTTCTTCTAAGAGCCGTTAGTTGACATCTTCACAA